>OZ018322.1:115544623-115917077 GCA_963969495.1 Ceratothoa steindachneri
AACAACAAATAAACCAAAATAAAGGTTAAATAGAAAGTAAAATGCGATTAAAAGAGGAAACTTTTTTTTGTTTTTACAAATTTCAACCGATGGACGACAGGAAAAATGCACTAAGAATTCAGGAATAATGAGAATATAAATATCTATTGTAACAGACTAACGCATTAATAAATTGAAAAAATATGTGAATATGTACATACAATAAAAGCTATACCGTTTTTCTATTCGAAGAATAGAAATCTAATTTTAGCCACCTGTAGAGGTTAGTATTAATTTGAGATAGTTACTGGTTTTCGGGTAGAAAGAAAATATAATTGTAATAGAAAATGATTCCAACGGAAACTTAACTATATTCGGACGTAAGTCTATTTCTTTGTTTGTTTCAAATGGTTTCGATAAGTTGAAATACGAAATAAAAGGAAAAGAAGTTTTTTGTTTTTGCTTTTTAAAGTACATAAATGGGCATATATAATAATTAAATTAATATTTTATTTTAATTCCATCGTCCATTATTTTGCAACGTGCAAGGATGCCGAAACTTGGAGCGTGAAAAATAAAAGAAAAAACAATAAAAAGGTAGAGGACATTTTAGAAACAAAGTGTGAATGCCCTCCTGCCCTTTCATTTTCCTCTGGGACTTTGGTGTGTGTTTGTGTATATATATATATAATATATATTATAAATATATATATATATATATATATAATATAAATATAAATATATATATATATAATATATAATATAAATATATATATATATATATAATATAAATATAAATATATATATATATATATAATATAAATATAAATATATATATATATATAAATATATATATATATATATATATATATATATATATATATATATATATATATATATATATATATATATATATATATATATATATATATATATAATATAAATATATATATATATATATATATATATATATATATATATATATATATATATATATATATATATATATAATATAAATATATATATATATATATATATATATAATATATATATATATATATAATATATATATATATATATATATATAATAAATATATATATATATAATATAAATATATATATATATATAATATAAATATATATATATATAATATAAATATATATATATATATAATATAAATATAAATATATATATATATATATATATATATATATATATATATATATATATATATATATATATATATATATATATATATATAATATAAATATATATATATATAATATAAATATATATATATATATATATATATAATATAAATATATATATATATATATATATATATATATATATATATATATATATATATATATATATATATATATATATATATATATATATATATATATATATATATATATATATATATATATATATGATGAAAATTAATGCAATATCGCAAGAAAAGATGAGGAATTAAACCACATTCTCCAACGACAATTCACTTCATAACAGTTTCGGTGTATCTCACACCCTTTTTCAACTGACACTGGGTAGAAAATATAAGAGAAGTGCATATAAGCATAACACAAGATCCTCTCTTTTTTCCATTAATCCCCTACTAGTGGCTAATCTGGGGGGGGGAGGGGGTAGGCCTAAACATTTTGAAGGGCTGACATTTTACTATTTTGTTTATTTGCTTTCTTATTACAGGATTAAAAGAAAATTGCTTCTCAGGTAGATTTAAATTAGGAACTGACGATATCAAGCTCGATTCTACGACTCTTCTCTTAACATAGTTAGCCGATTTAAATACCATTTTACTTCCATTGAAATCGATCGTATGATTCAAGTCTCTAACATGGCAAAATATTCCACTGCTTTCGCTGCCCACTCTAATATCTCTTTTGTGTTCGTACAATCTCTTGTCTAGATTTTTCCCCGTTTCCCCTATATAAACTTTATGGCAATCGTTGCATGGTATTGCATATACTCCTATGTTATGATGTTCTTTGGGTTTCCTGGCAATCATCAATTGGTTTAAGGAATTATTATATTTAAAGGCTAGATTAATACCCGCTTTTCCAAATATGTCCTTTAAACTATTTAATTTATTATTAAATGGCAATGTTATACATTTGTTGAAGTCATTAGTGCGAAAAGGCTTATTACCATAGAATGTTTTCCTAGCTGCAAAATGGGCAGACGATATGAACCAATCGGGGTAATACAAATTAGAAAAAATGGTCCTGATAATGACAATTTCTTCATCTAAATAGGAAGGATGACATATTTTGTATGCTCTGAGGAAAAGGTTAGAAATTACCAATTTTTTAACAGTATTATCGTGAAACGAAAAATAATGTATATAGGCATTCGAGTGGGTTGGTTTCCTATACACGTCATGTTTTAATTCATGGTGATCTTTATTAATGAGGACATCTAAAAAGGGTAATCTATTATCATATTCCCATTCATATATATATATATATATATATATATATATATATATATATATATATATATATATATATATATATATATATATATATATATATATATATATATATATATATAAAGCGGCGGGTTGTTTTTTTCATTTAAAAACAGTTTTCACGAATAAAATTTAGCTCTAACTTAAAAATAATGTCGTCATTTTTGACGGCACGGATACCCTACTGCTAGTAATAATAATGCTAATATAATAATAAAGCTAATAATAATTTTTCTAATATAATAATAAAGCTAATAATAATAATGCTAATAATAATAATAATGCTAATAATAATAAATAATAATGCTAATAATAATAATAAATAATAATAATGCTAATAATGATAATGTATAATACTAATAATGCTAGTAATAATAGTAATAATAATAATGATGGTACTACTAATAATATTAAGAAAATTTCTAATAATAATAATAAGTAGAGCTTTGAGGGTGTGAGGGGAAAGCGCTCGATCACCTTTCCCGCCTCCATCAGAGTGTTCAAGTGAGCCAACCCAGTGACGGGGATTCCTTAATTTACCCTTAGGCCAAGAGGACATGCAGCAGCTGCTCGAGGCAAAGAAGGGGCAGTGGAGGGAATTGTAAAGAGAAGAGAAAAAGGTGTGGATAGATTGAGTGCAGCATAGTTTGACCTCGGTCGATTTGACCTTGAAAGTTTATGCGTATCAGGGAATTAAATTTTGAAACCGAGTGTTTTTATGATGAAATTGAACTTAATATTTTTTAGTTTCATTGCATCTGCTTGCCTAAGGTTCTGTTCATCAAGGAATTTCTATACTAATTTATATAGTTTTTTGAAACGTCCTTTTTCTACTTTTGCAGCTGTTGTTTAGGTTAGGTTAGGTTAGGTTTCAACATGGTCTAAAACCGATGTTGATAGGCGGGAGTTTTTCAGTTCTATGTGGAGAATTTTGAGATTTGTTTTGAGGTCTTGTACTAACATTGTAATTATTCGTGTTCGTATTTTGTTTCTTTTTAATTGTACGATATAACTGTTTGCGCTGATCCACCCCTAGAGTCTAACGCATACGAGCAGCCAGTACCATCCATATACTTTATTACACATAACCAATCAAAACAAATCTAGCTATGCTATCCCTTCCTACACACACAACAACGACAACAACAAATAACAATCGTCTTGCAGCTCTCCCCCAACCCTCAATGAGGAAGGCCTCTGGTTACCTCGGGCTTGCTAACGATTTTCAATCTAATCTTTATGTGAATTTCATTATTCATCAAAGGTTTTCGCAATCATTTTTAGTATAATTGCTAAAATCAATGGAAGCATCGAAGGCATACGTTTGAAGTGATTTTTTTAAGGAAATGTAAGCAAAACCCAACGAGGATGTTGAATAGAAAGTTTCAAAGAAATATCTCTAAATAAAGTTGTGAAGAAAAATGTAGAAAAAATGTGAAAGATGTGAAAGATATAGAGTAGCGTCCAAAAAGATCAGAACGCTTGTATTTCTATCATAATATTTTCCATAACTTTTGGCCAAGAAAATATAAGTTTCCAAAATTGCTATAAGATAACCTGCAACTATAAACTACGTATGAGTACATTTTATGCAAATTTAGATGAATAAACCAAATTTATAAGCAAATAAGTAATTTACTATAAAAATTGAAGCGTCCAAAATGCTCCCCCTGCATAAGTTTATTGTAAAGAGAAGCGGCATTGTTTGCATAGTAACTCGATTCAGTTCAATCTCTTGTTCATCAGGTGATATAATTCCCAGCTGCCATCCAGGTAACATGCCCCCAAAATCTTTAGCACCTCTTTCTGTCCGCGATCTATTCGTAAAGCTGTCTTTCAATTAGAGCCACTGCAACGACTGTTAAGCGCTGCAAAAGTGTAGTCCATAACTTTCTGTTATCCTATGACAAAACAGTTTTAGTTAATTTGGGAAATTAATTGGTATTCCAATGCAGACTTCAAAAGGTAAGACAGAACCATAAACCAAAATGTGAACAAAGGACCGTTTCAAGATGGCTGCCGCAGTTTCTCGAGAGATGAGTGAGTCTTTGATCATTAATATCTATGAATCTGTCACATCGGCTGGAGGGAGACAATCTTCACGCTCGCCCGCACGCCTGCGGTCGAGCCATTTATCACCTCGAAGAACAAAAAGGCTCGTCTTACATTTAATACTAACCAAGTTAAATGGCCAAGTGACAAATGGAGTCAAATACACTTAAGTGGTAAATCTAAGTTCAACTTAGCCGGATCCAATGGTAGGAGTTTTTTTTTTTAAATTCCACAAAAAAGTGGTTTGGCGGATTACCTATCAGGGTCTGGGACGTTAGTTTGGAAGAAGTCACTGGGGTAATTGTGCGTCAGAGCGCATAGTGAATACATCAAGTGTACAAGGAATTGCTGAGACACCATTCTTTGCCCCATCTGCAAGCCTCCAAATTCGAACTTGCAATGTTCATGCAAGATAACGCCTCCTGCTACGCTTCCAATTCGGTGCAATTCTTTTTAAACGGCCACATCCTTCTTAGGAGCTGGTCTGCTTAGATTCAGCACCTAAATATCACTTAAAATGATTGGAAGACAAGAGAATAGTGGTTTAAAGCGAGGAATCTGAAAAGTTTAAGAACTCAGCAATTCTTCAAGATGAATAGAGCAAGTTTACTACCCAAGATTGGCAACAGTTTGTTCGCTTCTGTTTCAGAAGTTACCAAAGTATCATCTAGAATAAAGACCCCCACACTAATACTTATAACTTGTAAAAAAAATTTTCACTGATAATTGAATCGTTTTATTCCAAAAGAAATGCGTATTCTGTCAAACAGCTTATTTAGGATACTAACTTTTCTAGGAATTTGCTTATCTGCTGATAACTCTTTTTATTCATCCAAATTTGCATAATCTTTACCCATAAGTATTTTATATATGTAATTTACCATACACCAGTTTTGGAAACCTTGGATTTTCTCTAGCAAAGTTACAAATGATGTGATAGAAATACAGACGTTCTGGTAATTTTGGACAGAGCTGTATAGTCTCAAATGCGTCTGGAGGGCACTCAACTTTGGATGTTGGCACGTGTTGTGTGGCTGCCAATGGTAAGAGTTTTTATAGAAGAATTTAGGAAGGAAAAATGTTTAGGCGGTACATAGTGGAGTCAATGTAGGAAATTAGCCAAGGAGATGCACCAGTGAGCAATGTAGGAGAGTTGTGCGATCTCTTAGCCATTAGTACTCAAGGTAAGTCTTCTTAAACTGCAACTTATACATCTTCCTACTTTACATTGCCCAAACTTGCCTATTTATGTAAACCATCACCCTTTATAACAAGAATCTGGCGGAACTGGACCCGTTATTATTCCTTTATTTAATAAAATATCCTTAATCCTTTATCTGAAAGCAAAAAGACCTGAAACCGACCTCATTAAAAGACGGGTGACGACTCTTTACTCTGAAGGTAGGGTTGCTTTTCTGGTTCGAGGACTCTTCTTGTTGGTACATTAAATCAATAGGTTCTGAACATCAGCTGTGCAATGACTGAAAACAAGGGCTGCTGACCAAATGCTGCGTGCTCTCACTTATACTGATTTATGACCTTCCGACCTTCAAAACGTTCAATAATTCACGAAATTTCGTTAGTATCGGCCGAAGAGTTAGGATGTTATTGCAAGATAATTCCCCGGCTAACCTTGGGAGGACTTTAACAATTATATCATTCGAAAGAGAATGTAAAACAAGATAAGGAGCTCAAATTTCGTTAGAATGAGCTGAATAGTTATGATGTTATTGGCAAATAATTTCCCTGCTAATGTCGAGAGGAGTTTGGCAATTAGATCATTCGAAAGAGAATGTTAAACAACAAAAGCTCTAAAGTTCTTTAGAATGGGCCGAATGGTTATGATGTTATTGCCAAAACAAAATAATTCCTAGGATGACCTTGGATGGTGTAGTGGGTGTAGTTGTAGGTGGTTGTGGTGTAGTTGTAGGTAATGGCGTTTTAGATTGTGTATGTGCTGGTATAGGTGGTAAAGGCAGTGGTGTGTAGGAGGTGCAGGTGGTGGTGGTATAGGTGGTGAAGGCAGTGGTGTGTAGGAGGTGCAGGTGGTGGTGGTTCAGATTGCGTTGGTGTAGGTGGTGCATGCGGTGTTGTTGTAGGCTGTGGTGGCGTTGTAGACGGTGACGGTGTAGGTATAAACTGTGCTGTTGAAGGTGGTTGTGATGTTGGTTGTGGTGTTGTAGGTGTAGGTGGGGGTTAAAGGTGGTGGTATAAGTGGTGGTTGTGTAGGTGGTGGTGTAGGTGGTGACGGTTAAGGTGGTGCTGTTGCTAGTGGTGGTGTAGGGGGTCGTGATGGTGTAGGTAGTGGCGGTGGTGGTGTAGGTAGTGGCAGTGGTGGTGTATGTGGTGGTGGTGTAGGGTTAGGCGATGTAAGTTTAGGCTGTGTGGGTGTAGGTGTTTGTGGGGTAGCTAGTGTAGGTCGTGATGAGGCTGCTGTAAGTGATGATGGTGTAGCGAGTGTAGTTGTAGATAGGGGTGGTGTAGTTGTAGGTTGTGGTGTTTTAGGTTATGTAGGTGGAGGTGGTATAAGCTCTGATGTTGTAAGTGGTTGTGATGTTGCTGGTGGTGGTATAGAAGGTACAGGTGGTGGTGGGGCTTGTTGCATTTGTGTAAGCGGTGGTTGTGTAGGTGGTGATGGTGTAGGCGCTGGTGATATAGGTAGTTACGGTGTGGATGTATGTGGTTGTGTAGGCAGTGTAGTTGGTATAAGTGGTGTAAGTGTAGGTTGTGGTGGAGCAGTAGGCGGTAGTGGTGTATGTGGTGTTGTGGCGGAGTAGTAGGGAGTAGTGGTGTATGTGGTGTTGTAGGTACTGTAGGTGCTCGTGTTGTAGGTGGTGAGGAGGTGCGGTGATGGTTGTGTAGGTGGTGTAAGTGATTGTGGTGGTGGTGGTGGCGTACGTGGTTTTGTAGTGATTGTGAAGGTCGGGTTGGTTGAGGTGGGGGAGGTTGTGGTGGAGGTGGTTGTGGTGTTGTAGGCGATGATTCGAAAGAGAATATAAAACTACATAAGGGTTTCAAATTTTATTAGAATCAGCCGAATAGATATAATGTTATTAGCCCCCCCCCCTCCCCAAGCAAAACGGTGACCGACCGACCGACCGACCGACTGACATAGCGAGATGTAGACTACCTCGCGACCTGACTCACACGCGACTAAAAATATTGCTCTAGGACATATAATAACGAGATAATAATAATCATCAAGAGAAAAATAAATGCACAAACATGTAAGACAATATTCTTAAACTGGAATGATTAGGTGATTTCTATCAGGGAAATAATTCTGAGATCTAATGAGTCGGTTGATCCTGAAATTCCCTTTAGAGCGATTAAAATTTGGGATGGAATCAACTAATAAAATCCACTCAACTACATCTCATTTCAACCATTTATTAGAGGTATAAATAAATTCTGCTTTTTCCCAACAGAAACTATGGTTGGCAGAATTTATATGACTCAGATAGGAATCACCTGACCATTCTATCCCTCATGGCTTTTGTTTTTTTGGGGGGTGGGGGGGAGGGCAAATAAGGAATGTGTTAAATGAATAATTTGGTAGTCGTTATACAGAAGAAAGCTGGAGTCAGTCTACAAAACTACTCATTAATCTGTGGTAATAAAGAGCCTCTTAAAAGGAGCCGTCATGTGCATTTAACTATCGGCGTGTGCACTACGCTAATAAGAACGAACAAAACATGTTTGCGGGAGGGTGTTTTAGGGCTCAGTTATAATTTAAGCAGAAGTGGTAGAGCATGGTATATATATCCTCCTTGTTCATAGTCCCCTATCTTGGATGCGTGGGTATGGAGGCCGTAGTGTAAGCGTGAACTACGATATTTGTCGAGTGTGTGAATATGAAATTTATGTGTATAATGGGCTGGTATAAAGTACGATGTATGGGTGTGATGTATATATGCATAGTATAGCGCGTATTATGAAAGGTGCGCGATGTGTGAGAATAAGGTGGGGAGAAAATGACCTACTTGAGGAAAAAACTATGAAGATAATGATAACCTATGTCCGATCCATCTACCTATATACCTCATCCGCAGGACTATTATGGTGGTCCCCAACCATATGCTACCATCCCTTTCTAACTCGTGACCAGGGAAGGTAATCTTGGCTCGGATTATCAGTCTAGGCGATGACTACGGGGGTGGCGCCATCACCTCAAACCTTTGGGCAGTTGCTTTCAGACTTTCCATCATCGATCTGTCAAAGAGGCACTGGAGAGAATCAGCGTCATGCTCTCGCTCGGAGGAGACTGGCTTCCCCTAGGGGCAGCAGAATCTGGAAGCAAACGTGTGTGGGAGCGATCGAACAGCCCTGAGAATCTGCAGGAGAGAATTCGAGTCCAAAGGTCCTATGGCAAATTGGGCCGTTTATGGAATTCATTGGAAACAGGGAGTTGCGATTTACGGTGGGTGGGCAATTACTCTTCTCTTCTCTTCTCTCTCTCTCTCTCTCTCTCTCTCCCCTCCCCTTCCCACACAGATGAGCCTACACCTCTACAGCAGAAAATATTCCCATTATTATGCTTTTCATTAAAAATTCGAATGGAAGACCAACGTAGGTAGAGTATTCTAAAAAGAGACTACTTGGAGCACTCGGCAATGAAGACACATCCAGCAGTGGATTCGAATTGTTCTTTGGACCCGAGGCTTTCTTTGATAAGCTTGGTTTTTGTGTTTCTTTTTCATTATTCATGTATTTTTCTTTCGTTTCTTCTCTTATTCCTCCCCCCTCTACGAGAAAATCGCTTCGTTAGTTACACTAATTCCCTTTCATATCTTTCGGAGCCTCTGCACCACCCAGTCCGCGATCCCCTTGCCTTCACCTATGCGCCGTTGCCTAGCAACCACTCGTTTAGCGGCTACCTGAGTATGCCACATATTTTCGGGATCACGAGTGTTCGGGTGGGGAGGGGGGATGGCTCGACTAGCGGTCTGGAATAAGTAACAGCTAATCCGGTGCAGATATACTTAAACAACACAACATACATACTAAATACATAGAAAACGCGTCAACTTAAGGCTAATGATTGTCTGAAGAAAAATGAAGTCTATTTTAGGCACTACCTTGATAAATAAAGGCAAAAGGGGATGGCAAAGCAATTTGGCTTCTCTTGATGGTCATTTCCATCCTGAATATAGAAGGTGGCAGTGGTAGTGTGTAGGGTCAGAAATAAAGGGGAGGATGGGGCTGAGGATTATAGGTGATATGGTGGTCCCCATGAATCATCAGGCGCACTCACATTTGGATTTGAGAGGAAAATTTCCCAGAGGGCTTTCCACCACTCTCCTTCCGTCACCTTCAAGGAAAACCATTACTTCCTTTTTATTATGTCCTTTACGAGACGGGGTAAGGTTCAAGACTACTGCCCGCTTTCGCCCCAACTCCCAGGTGGCTAAACTACTACCCCTTTTGTAGTAGCTCAGCTGTGGATATACCTTTCATATCTTTTCTTAACTTCATCAGTTTACCCACAAACTTTTCTTTAATTCCATCTTTAACTCGTTAGTCGGGACCCTCAATTCACAATCACAGTTCCTTCTTGGTAAACAATCACTATTCATTCCCGTGAAGCAAATCTACGAGACTCCTCTTTTTTCTCTCTTTCTCTTTCGCGCGCGCACGCGCTAACACACACACACACACACACACACACTCACGTATATATATATATATATATATATATATATATATATATATATATATATATATATATATATATATATATATATATATATATATATATATATATATATATATATATATATATATATATATATATATTATATATGATGAATTCATTTTTTTTAGGAAATATTGTAAAAAAAATTATTTTCTTCTGACTTATGATAGTTTTAAAAAGGCTACTTGATGATCTCATTGACCCCCCTCGACCAGGAATAGAAGTTCCTAAAATGCCATATAATTACTCATTTTAGAGATGGGTTTTTTTAAACGATTCCCTTTAAAAGAAAAATCCTATTCATTTTTAAAAGATATTTTCCCCAAATAGTTTTTATAAACAAAGTATCGATAGGAAGTTCTTTTAGCAGTAAAGATCCTATCTCTTTGGAGTTCTGCAGTGATAATGTTTATTTATTTAATTTTCCCAGTTGTACTGGAGCCTCTTACATTGGCAGCACCCCCAGGTCTCTTGGGGCTAGGTTCTCTGCTCATATGGGGATTAGTTGGCGCACAAGCGAAATCTTAAACAAAAAGGAAAAGTCTTCTATTAGGGAACACACCATAAGCTGTAAAACTGACGTTTCTATTGATAATTTTAAAGTATTAGCCTTTAACAACAACCAACATTGCCTAAGAACCCTCGAATCTTTATATATCAAACACTACAAACCTACACTCAATGAAGATTTAAGTGCAACATCATTATTAATTAACTAATTTAATTACAGTTTGTTAGTTGGTTTGTTTTTTTAACTATTGTTTGGTTAGTTGATGTTCCTCTCTCCCAAGCTTCACCTTAACCTATAAATGCTAGCCCCTTGTTAAACCCATCATTCACTCTCTAGGATGGATCCACTTAGTAAGTACCCAAGTTTACCGTTTTTATATTAAATGTGCTCGCTGCCTCAGTTTCCATGGTTCGAATCGCTTCCTTGCACGGAATTTTTACAAAAAAGGTAATAAATATTACTGTAAGAAAAATTTATTACGTTTTCTCTATCAATGTGGTTTATTGCATTCATCTTCATCATTTTCTCGCGCTACTTTGAGATATATTATATACATTTGTTTATTTACCACGCGTTTAACTATTCCTCATTTATTCTTTGAATTCCTATATATATATATATATATATATATATATATATATATATATATATATATATATATATATATATACGGGGTTGCAATGGAATCCCCCCTCGGAGTACTCTTCGCAAACTTTTACATGGGAAACGTGGAAGAACGAGTTTTTATAAATCTGCCAAAACCACATATTTACGGCATATATATATATATACGAGGGGGAGTCAAAAAGTTCTCAGATAAATGGCATAAAATTTTTATTTGTAATAATACTGTAATCATTTTTCTACATAAGCTCCATTAACATCTATACACTTTCTTAATCTATGAATCCAACGGTAAAGACCATCTTTGTAGAATTCACGGGGTTGTCTCTGGCACCAAGTAATGACCTGCTTTTTTGCTTCATCTAATGATTGAAACCGGGTTCCTTTTAGGTGTCCCTTTAAATTTGGAAACAGAAAAAAGTCAGAGGGTGCTAAATCAGGGCTATAAGGGGATGAGCAAGAGTTTCCCATCGAAATTCCCGTAGCTGAGATCTCACAGCTTTGGACGAATGTGCAGGGGCATTGTCATGGTGGAACAAGATTTGCTTGTGGAGCTTTCCTCGTCGTTTTTTGGCTATTGAAGTTTTCAGCTTCCTTAAAACTCCTTCGTAATAGCTGGATGTAACAGTTTTTTGTCCTTCTAAGAAGTCTATTAAAATAATTCCCTCCGAATCCCAAAAAACTGTAGCCATTATCTTCTTAACGGACCTCTCTGTCTTGAACTTGATAGGCCCTGCTGCCCCCCTTGGGTGCCACTCTTTTGATTGATTTTTACTTTCAGGATCAAACTGATACACCCAAGTTTCATCTCCCGTTACGAGGCGCTCAAAAAAACTATCCTCGTTTGCTTCAATCTTGGTCAAAATAGCCAAAGAAAGGTTGGCCCTATGATTCAGCTGGTCTTCTCGCAACGCTTTTGGGACCCAACGTGCTGAAAGCTTGCTCAGGCCAAGATTTTCAGTTAGAATTCCAAATGCTGAGCCATGAGAGATTTCACATGCATTGGCAACTTCATCAATAGTAATACGGCGATCTTTATCCACTAGATTCCTCACAAGCTCGACATTTTCTGGGTTAATGGAGGTGGAGGGTCTCCCTTCACGTGGATCATCTTCAACTTCTTCTCTGCCCCCCTTGAAGCGCTTAATCCAGTCGTAAACTACCGCTCTACATGGCGAAGAGTCACCATAAACCTGTTGTAGAGCGTCAATAATCTTAACAGGCTTCCAATCAAGTTTAGTCAGGAATTTAATGTTCGCTCTTATCTCAAAATTTGCCATTTTATGGGTTCAAAAAAGTAACCTTTTTGAAGCACATCTAATACAAAGAGTCTCGACAAATTGAATGACGAATTTTGTAGGAATTGTTCAGAAAACATGAAAGTCGTGTTTGACCCTGTATTTACTTGTACAAAATCGAACATTTCAATAATCTGGCATTTGTCTGAGAACTTTTTGACTCACCTACGTATATATATATATATATATATATATATATATATATATATATATATATATATATATATATATATATATATATATAAATTTACAGACCGATGAAGAAATCCAGGAATTATTAAGAGAACTCAAGAACCGCTCCTCACTTAACTATACCATAGAAAATAGCCAAGATAACAAACTCCCGTTACTAGACAACCTTAACCACTACGCACGACGACAAAATAACGACCAAAGTTTACGTGAAAAAGACAAATTCAGGCTTTTGTATGAAGGCTAAAAGTGAATGTCCCAACAGTTATAAAAGAAGTGTAATTAATGCATATTTCAACCGCGCTTTCACCCACTGCTCCACATGGAAAGACACACACGAAGAGCTTGAGAGGGCTACCCAAGTACTCATAAATAATGGATTTACAAACAGCGACATACAAACAGTTATACGGAAGAAGGTGGAAAAATGGTACACGTCACCTACAGTCAGCACCAATCAGGAAGCAAAAGGAAATACTATTAGTTAAAATAATATCTAGGGTAGTCGAGGCTCGAGCTGTGAGATACGTAGGGAATTCAGGTTCTCCTTCTCTGTTTAATAGGCTTCTTTGTATCAGGAGTTGTAGGGTTTTTGCCGTTCCGTTTGTATGGGTTGCGTACCCTGCTTCCCTGCACCTTGTATTATGGTCTCTGGCTAGAAAGGTTGAGGCTTTTCTACGGAATAGCTTGGTGAAATTGGGTATCGGTAGGTACGAGCGTCTAGGGGGTTGGTAGGCCCTGGCTATGACCAGGTCACTTGTAGTCATTTTTATTTTCACAGCTAAAAATGAATCCTCTAGCCCTTTTATTTCAGTACAGTGTATACCTTTTTTAATGCCTAGGGCAACTCTGTCATATCTTGACTGTGAGTGGTTTGTTGCTAAAGATTTTTATTGTTTCTGTATCTGTGGATATGCCATGTTCTGTTAAGATGATTAGATCTAGATCTTCCTTTCTTACTATCTTGCAGTAGATTAAGCGTTTGTCTTTCAAGCCGTTAAAATTCAAGGTGAATATTTTAAGCTTACGTTGATACGTGTCCATTGCTGTTATGTTTGCTTGTGATCTCTACCTGACTTTGCCTTTTTCTGGTCGGCCTGGGGATCGAGTGCGTCCATTTCTTTTCTTTTTAAATTCTCGCATGGGATGTTGCTGCATGATTCTGGAGCGATGAGTAACATGTCCTGTTTTAGTGCGTTGTGAACTTTGGTTGCGTCTGCTTCATACTCCCATCTAAATTTTTCTTGACTAGTCCGTCGACTATTTCTTTCTGCTTGTATTGCTTAGGAATGGGGTAAGCATGATATCCGTAAATTTTGATGTTGAAGTGTTTGGTGGTCATTTTTTATTTTTGTTTTTCTGAGGTCACTTTTGCGCTTTCTTATCCTGATTCGGTATCCATTTCACTTTTGTCATCTTCTTCTACTTGGCTAGTAGTTTCCTTTGTAGTCATATTCATTTTGTTCAACTCATGCTAGGGTGGGTTTTCCGGGAACCACATTTCTTTAGTCCGTTTTTCTCTAGCATGGTGTTGAGTTCAGTTGCATATGAACCTGGGCCCGCCATCTTGACAAAGTGTGCATGAATTATGCACATTATTAAGTCGGACCTCTTAGGGCCATCGATATTGACCGTTTTGGTCTGTGCAGTGGGTGCAGAGGTGTTTCCGTTAGCTGTTGCTGCAGCGTAGTTAGTATTTTTTCTCCTTTCTTTTTCTGCCTTTTAACTGGGCATGGCATGGCCAGAGTTCTATTTCCATCACCGCAGTTCAAGTATTTTTTCTCTGTGCTTCTGCACTCATCCCATCTGTGTTCCTGGCTTGAGCATTCAGAGCAAGCTTTACCTGTAAGGGTACACTCCTTGGCTGTGTGCTTGTCTAGAGCGTAGCATGTGAAGCACACTTGCACTGAGACGAATGTTTCTCTTTCTATCTGGTCGGGGGAGATTTTCGTGTAAAATGCTAAGAGTTCTTGCTCAGTGGCTTTCTTTGCGATCACTGTCGATCGGAAGATCACTTTTCACACGTGGCTGTGATCCTCTCCATTCTGTTCCTTGAATTTCATTACATCTTCCACTTTTGCCCATTCTTGCTCTCTTTCTAAGTTCTTCTTTTATTTCTTGGGCTGTATGTTTGCCTACCCATGGGTCAAGACGCCAGCATATTACTGATGTCTTTCTTTGGACGCCAGGCGGCGTCCGGGGGGCTAGTCCTATTTTGCTGAGTTTCTTGGCTTCGCCCTCACTTAAAAGGAAATCGAGGTTTTTCTCCGTGTCGCATAGCGCCACGTAGCTATTGTATTGGTCTTTAAACCGTGGGAGGACCACTCCTATATCCGCGTATATGCTCTTCAGCGTCTGTTCCCGGGAAGGTTTTCCCGGCCGGGGAGGATGCGAAGGGGAACCGTCTTCACTCCTTCTCGGTCGTCCATTGCAGCTGAGTTGCTGTCTCCTTCAATTGGGTTCTGGATGTTCGTCGCTGTATTTCCCTTACTGTAGGGTCCGATTCTTCTTTTTGGAAGGGTTTTGAGTGCTGCCCCCTCCTCGTTGCAAGCAAATTTCCATTAACATGAACTACCAGATGGGATGGACGAATCATGGTGGGATGGACGAATCAGGGTGGGTGAACCCGGGGAGGCTCCCCAGACGGGTGAAATATGGCGGACTTAATGATGGGTGGTGATAGAGTCAACTACCACTGCCCGGGGTTGCCGTCTCGTCTGGGGTTTGGTTATCGATGCTGCTTCCAACTTACACAGGGACGGTTGCATGTTCCCCTGTGGTCCTGACCGGAAACTACCCTTAGAGATTAAAGCGAATTCTTTCACAAAGCTTTCAGCATCGCCTCGTAACCGGGTGGTCTTTTCCATAGAATCTCACAGTGGGCTAATCCTCAAATCTGCTTTCCTTTACGTCTCCAATTATGTCTATCAAAGTAGACCGACATAGTTGGAGCGAGACTAGATGAATGGCAGTTCAGTTTATTTCCGCTCCCTTGCCCAGATAAGGAGGCTGCGGGGGGGGGGGGGATTAGCCGGACATGGGTCGGCTATATATGGCTCAGTAAATTATCTTCGATTTTTTGGAGTCATCGTGAGGAAAAAAGTAAGGCAACTTCACGTTTTTGAATTTGCTTTCCTTTTCCGCCTTGGTCGGTGATGAACTTCTTCGGAAAGCTTGAGGAGAGATCCGTTTCGTACGATGAGTCTATGGTCAATGTATTGTGTACTGATGTACTTGTACTTGATTATAATCGATGGTATATTCACTCTTAGAAAATATTGGGATAGTAGTAGATAAAAGTGGGTGAAAATATTAAAATGGGGAGGGGGTTTTTCCCTAGTAGGAGGGCATCGCAGTCTTTAACTTTTGGAAATTTCCTTAACTTATTCATTGAATGTAGTGTCTACTATGTATTGGTTTATTTTCGTGTAGATAGCGTGTTCTTCTTATTGTTGGTGTTTCTATTGTTATTTTACTTATTTTTTTAGTTAAATTTTTGAGCATTCAAGCCTTTTATAGCTTTTGGCTCAGAAATTTACCTGTGTTGTTCTCACGTTTTGTTTTTATGGTTACTCTGTATTTGTTTCGTTTCGACTGTGTTGTTTCATGGGTACCTGTTATGTGTATATAGATGTAATGTTTTCTTGTGTACAGTGTTTGGTACTTGGGAACTGGTTACCACGTGTGACTTTCTCACGCAGTCGTGCAGGAATGTTTAGTCTGCCACCTGTTCCCTGCAATTCCGGAATGACATCATTTGTAAGAGTTAACCAGATCCTTCTTTTAAATTTCTGGGTGAAGATGTTGTGGAGTCCAGTTTCGTCCTTGTGTGGAGTTCCCTCTGTCGGCGTTGGTCCCGCCTTCTTACTTTGTTGATCAGTAGGGATGCAGAGTTCTGTATTCGCTGCATTTTTATCATTGAGGTCTTGTTTGCCGCTTGAGTCACTACTGCGAGATAGATGAGCTTAGCCCGGACGTACATCAGGTATATATTCCTAATGTTGGCCAGCCTAAGGTCTCTAAACCTGTATATCTTGGAAATTTCTCTCTTTGCCAGATTCCGCCTCTCCGTGTAATGTCTCGAGTATTCGTGGTCAGAGAACTTTACGCCCAGGACAGTGCCTTCGGCGGAGTAGACGTATCTCCGCCATCGAAGGTTATGGGGTACGTCAATGTGCGGCTTAGTGGGATGATCTTGAACATGTCACTATTAGTTCTAATCTTACAGCGTCTCTTGTACTGGTTGATGTCGATTTCCACCATGGTTCGCGCCGCCTGATCCCTTGCCTTCTTCACCGGGCACGGGATAATTTGGCTGATGTCTTTTGCGAATTGCAGTAACATCGTGTCCCTGTGCACCGGTGATGGGAGGTCAATGGTAAAGACCAAGTAAAACAGAGGGCTCAGGCAACTTCCCTGTGGAACACCCGCCTTCAGTTCAAATTCGGGTCCTCTGTGTCCTTCGATCATGAGACATGCCCTTCTGTCCATGACAAAGTAACAAAGGATCCTTTCCAGGATTGGGTCTAGCTGGAGGTTAAGGATTTTGTATTGTAGTCCTTCCAGCCAGACTTTATCGAAGGCCTTCGGCACGTCCCTCAACACAATGTCTACCTAGAACCTACTCGCACGGCAATAGGCGATTTTTTTCTCTGCCAGGAGCGCTAGGGCTGTATCAGTGCCCCTTTTTTGGCGGAATCCATGCTGTTGGGGGTTGTGCGCTCCTAACTCGCTCAGGTGAGCTTGTAGCCTATTTGCTATGATATTTTCAAAGATCTTGCTGATCATCTTCAGAAGAGAGACCGGGCGATAGTTTGCCACCTGGTCTGGGGGCTTATTTCCTTTCGGGATGAAGATTATTTTAGCTATTTTGTACCCGTCCGGAAAGTAGACTGTATTCAGGGCGGCATTCATGGTGTTAACCAGTCCCTGAATGATTTGCCTCGGGGCATTCATGAGGTTGTTTTTCTTGATCCCAGACCAGCCTGGTACCCTTTGCTTGAAGGACCTTATGGTCTTCATGGTCTCTTCGAAGGTTATTGGGCAACCGTGGCCAACCATCTCTCTTTCCTGAGATACTTGCGGGTGGACGTGGGTTCTATGAATCACTGTGTCGAGTTCCTCGAGCAGTTGGTCTTCGAAGTCCTGGTCGAAGTCGTCGTTCTCCTCAGGGGTAATAGTGAAAATAATTTTCCAGTGCGTCTTAAATCTTTTTTCGAGAGACTCTGGATCCTCAATGATTTTCTCTCCATCTTTTATTTTTATTCTGGCTTTGGTTGGCCGTCCCCTAAGTCTTCGGATTGTATTTCAAAAACTTACTGGACTGACCTCCCTGTCCAGCCTACCTATGATGTCATTCCAGATTTCCTTTTGTTTTTCTGTGATTCAGTGTTTTAGTTCCTCGCTCTGTTGTCTCATTCTAGCCGTCTGTTCCCTATTTGGGCCTGTCCTGCCTATCTCTTCGAGGATTTCCCTATGTTCCCGAGCGTTATTCCTCATCTCGTTCGTCCACCTAGGTTGTGGGAGCATTTTATAGTAGATCCTGGGAACGCATCTCTCGTCGGCTTGGTCGAGGAGATTAGTGATAGTGTTTATCTCCTCATCCACCTCTTCGAGATTGGCGTCTCTCAGGTCGACTGGTTGGTATTTGCCGAGTATCTCTCTATATAACTCCTAGTTAGCTTGCGCATAACTCTTCCTAAGTAGGACTGGCATGAGAATCGGTGCTAGCGAGATAGTTGTTAGGATAGGGATATGGTCGCTCGGTACTACAGGTCCGGGCTCGTTGCTCATGTTAAAGGGGAAGTTACGGCTTGCCAATACTATGTCCGGTTTGGTTGCCGAACATTACGTTAGGTAAGTCGAGAAATATGGTCCTACTCTCTGGAGTCTATCTCTTTCGAGGAGTAGTTCCAGGTTCCTTTTCCTCTGTTTGGTGCGACTGTAACCAGAAGCTGCGCAACAGGTGTTTAGGTCTCCACCTAGCAATGCCATTTTTCCTCGCCCAAAGATGTTAAATAGATAGAAAACGGGCAGATATTCTTGCCATGGCGCTGCCATAGTTAGGGCCCCCAACTAGAGTGTGGATTTCAACAGCCACAAAAGACTCCTCTAAGTCTGGAAGTGTTTTGTATTTAATTTTTTTTCGGATCGCGATGGCTGCGCCATCGTACCTTTCGTGTGTGTGTTTTTTCGTGATCACAGTGTAGTTTAGTATTTTTATTGTGGTTGTTTCAGTGTTTACACCGTGTTCAGATATAAGGATCAGGTCGGGATTCACCATGCAGAATAAGTTTCCTTATTGGATGGATTTCTCTTCCCAACCGTTGCTGTTAAGTGTGAGTATTTTTAACTTGTTACTGGTGTTTTCCATGTTTTGTTTATTTAGTGTTCTTGTTTTCTATGTGAGTTTGAGTGTGTTCTCCTTTACCTTTTGTTTCTTCTCTTTCTTCCATTTTAAATTTTACCAAACTCTGCTTCACTTATGGTGAGCCAGGAGTAAGTATGTAATTTGATCTTCGCCGCCATGAGCGCCTCATCTACTGTTGCCTTTTGCAACTGCGCGTCATAGCTCCATTTTTGCTGTCCTGTTCTTACCACTTTAACTATCTCCCTGATGGTGGGGTTTACTGGAAATGGGCTTTGCTCTGTCTTGTAGAAGCGCATGTTAGGCTCTTCTCCATCCAAATTCTTGGGCAATTGGGGAGCCTTTTCCCTGCTAGCGCTTCTCGCTCTATTGTTAAGTTTTGAGGGTTGGACTTGTTCTTCTTCCTCATCTTCCGAGGACGATGCGGAGCTAGAAAGGTTTCCTTCTGCTTGTTTCAACCTCTTTTCTGCTTTCTTCGCCTGCATTTCCCTTTTCCTTTGGGCTTCTATCCTCGGGTCTCTGCTCTTAGTTCTGTGGGTGGCTTAGGGGCTCTCAGTAATTTCGGTTTTGTCTGCTCTGGCTTCTGTTGGTGGGAAGGGTGTTGCTGGGGCTTCTTCCTCGGGTTCATTCTGTAGCTGCTGCAGGACATCCCCCGATTGAGCGTTGTCCGGGAACCACATTTCTTATAGACTATTTTTCTTCAGCATGGTGTTCAGCTCAGTCGAGAAGCATCCCGGGTTAGTCATGTTTCTCACGTGCACATACATAATGCACGTGAGGATTTTTGTCGAAATTTTGTTCCCAACCTTCAGATATGTCTTTGTGGCTGGGGCATTTTCGACTGTCCTTGTGGGGAGGGCTCTGGCTGCTTGAGCGTAGGAGGTGTTAGCTCCCACTTATAATTTTGACAGTATGGTACAGTATATATTCATTTTCTCCCTATCGATAAGCGTACAAACATTTGCCAATCAGGGCGCAGGAGAATTTTAAACCCTTCAGACTGATTTTCTCTTTCTCGATAAGCGTACAAAAGTTGGCCAATCATGACACGGGAAAATTTTAAAGGGAAAACTATACATTACAAAAACATTAAAACTCTGTATAGCAAAAAAGCTTTTTCCGTTTGAAAAGTGCACCACTGGCCTTCTTCGATTTAAGAAGGTGAAGGGTGAATCTTCACTCCGTGGAGGCAAGGACAAAATCCTCAACTGGCCCACTCGCAAATGGAAGGATTAATATTAAGGTGAAGTTTGATAAAAGTATTTGGACCTTGGACTTAGTTCTCCTCCCCCCCCTTTCTTTATTTCCCACCCGTTTATCACCTATCGACCCTACGATAAGATGCAGGAGAAATGAGGGAGGCTCTCCCCTTTACTCTCTGGGTCCTCTCGGAGGGCCCAAAACTGGACCTGGGGATTGTACTTGAACAAATTTACAGTAACTTACGAATTGCACTGGTCAGACTAATCAACATACAAACTGGATACTCTGCTATTTGCGCGAGGGAGGCCGACTGTGAAGCCTTGACCTCAAGAAAAGCAGTTGAATGCACAAAGTCAATCAATCTGAAACCCCACACACGGCGACAAATTAAAACACACCGTAGTGTAATCTGCAGGTGCCTCGACTCCTGGGTCGGGAGCCACTCGGCAGAGGACATTAAGGACGAAAGGGAAAGGAACCACCCTTAAGCAAAAGTAGCTGTGGTCATTAAATTAAAAACTACACGCACATGTTTAAGGTTGTTTTCGAGGACACGGCTAGGGTTCAAAAGGCTAAATACAATGGTTTGCTTCTCTTTAACGTAAGAGTCTGCCGAGAGCAGATGGAACGTGAAGAGTTTGTTGACTTGCAAATGTGCTTTCGGTGCTACAAGTACGACAAACACACCACATCCAGCTGCCCTGAGAAAGACATTACGCTGTGCTCGATCTGTGCTGGTCGCGACCATTTTAGGCGCGACTGTAAGAGTACCTGTCCCAAATGCCTAAATTATAAAGGCCCCCACCGACTATTTCCATGGCATACCAGATAAGAAAAGAAGAGATCCAAAAGCAAACCCAGTTAAAACACGAAACAGAGGAAAAGAAGGCCAATTCCACTCATGCAAAAGTAGCCAAAGCCGAGATTGCTGAGACAAACAACCAAAAGACATTCCTTCACATAGAAAATGAACACTACGAAAATAATGTGCTGCATTTATTATGCACACATAGCCAACATCACACGTCCAGGTACTTTTGCCACCGAGGTCAACCGCATGCTCGTAAAAAACGGCCTGCAGGAGTTGTGGTTCCCGGACAACCCTCTTTCAGAGGAGGTTATGCGAATAAGCGTAGCCCCTCAGTGCCAACAAACGCACCAAAAAACACAGCCAGCACACGCGATCCACGTTTAAACAAACCCAAAAGAACACAAACAACAAAACAATAGCATATTACACCCCAAAAAGAAACCACCGTTACAACGAAAACGCAAACCCAGACACCGAACAAGAAAGCAGTACGACCAAAAGCAACCAGGTCGCCACGGTCGAGAAAAACCATCAAAAACTTGTGGCCCAAGGTCAACCTCATCACGAAGCAGGGAATACCAACTCAAATATCATGCAAGAGGTTTCAATCTCAAGCTATATGCCCCCGAATCAGCGCCCTTCCCAACTGAAATCGATTCCCGCGAAGTATCGGAGGGTCTTAGGACCGGAAGATACAAGTGGGAATGCTCAGATGAGGTTTCGGAGCGGCAGGTTGAGGAGGCTCTTGCCCAAAATATGATTAAATTAACCACTGACTGCTTCCACACGATTACGGACACAGAATACAGGAAAAAACGAAAGGGTAGGGAGCGCACCCCGCCAAGTACACCTCATGGGGCTAAAGTAGATCGCGAATAAGCGTCGACTTTAATCCCACACACAAAAAAAGCCAACATTGCACAAAATGACCAACAGACTTACGATTATACAAATGAATGTCTATGTGTGGGACGGAAAAGGGCCCATCTATGGCAATATTAAAGGAATTAACCAGAGATATCTATAATGTAAGTCAATTACAAAAAGTATGTAGCATACACCATAATTAAAACTTTCATATTTGCACATTACAGTAAAATCTAGTTACCAAATCTCATTAGAGCCTTGCGCTTTTACGTGTTTGGTCTTGAATCTTCATCGAACGGGTTTGTGTAATGTATAGCTATCCAAACCTGAGAGAAAGCTATCCAAACCTGAGAGAAAGCTTTCCACATCAGATCTTTTAGCAATCTTTTTTACAGATTGGTGTAGTCGATTCACCCCACCAAAAGATGTTGGTAGACTCGGGGATGTATATAAGCGTAACAATCGACGGTTCATTTCTAACTGAATATCTGACTAGCTTACACTGTTATATAACTATGCAATGAAAGGACATCTTATCTTAAAATCCAATTTTATTTTACATCTAGATTAAAATATATAATTACAATTAGAATTTCATGGATGTTCTCAACCTTATTAATTTGTACACATTTACTGATTCTCTGAATCAAAATAGCTGGATTAATCGAATCGGGAAATAGGTATTCGATATGTAACGGGTAAAAATGATCAATGTTTTTGATCCAACCTTATATTTTTCAAAAATTAATATCAGGTTTTTTTATATGATGCAGGATTTGAATAAACATATTTGTTAAAGAATTGTGCTCTGATAAAATATTATCTATATCTTGGGTAAACTTAAACTTTCATCTTGCGAGTCTTGATGACGCAGCCTGGTGATACTTCACCCTCTGGACTTTAATGGTGAGACTGGTTGATAAATAGATATAGATGTAATGGTGACGTAGTCGTAAAGATCCCTGAGGACAAATTCTTTCTCAGTTCGATACTATTACCCCTTTTGTTGAAAAAACAGTGGACCTCATCAAACGAGATATTGTTTATATACTCAACTTCTGTTAAGTTTTCGCCATTCATCAAGTCCATCGTTGAATGTAAGATAACAGACATCAACCGCATTCTATAAGCATTTCATTTGACGAAAACTTTGATGAAACATTTCTTCAAGTTTTAGAAAAGTGTGACTTCATAGTCATTGTATAGAGCATTTTTAAATCGTGTAGGAATGAACTCTTCATCCCTTTACTTGTAAATACCAAAATGAATACTTAGAAATATACTGTTAGGGTTGGGGCTCCACTAAAAACTTTAACTGATTTACACCGTAGTCCTTCACCAAACAATCAACATAGGGTAAATTTTCCTCTTTTGACCTATGTATTGCAGCAAACATAAGCCAAAACTCATCCTCACTAAGGAATAGTTTATTGTTATAGCGGTTTCTTCCATAGGTATTTTCAAAGATCACTCTAGCATAACCGAATTTTGTTCTAGTAATCTTAAAAAGGCTGAATATATTGATTTTATATTCTTGTTGTATAACTTGCTCCACCTGGAATCAAGACATAGCTTTTTACACGTTAGTATTCGTGTAAATTTGGACAGACACTGAGACAAAAGCCATTAATAGGATAGGGTTTCTCTGCAGCGGTTTGAATTTTCAGGTTTTTTCTTTATTAACATAACAGTTGAGTTGCTACTTAGCCTTTACAATTATTTGATTGGACCGTCTAGTTTCTACTTCCATCAGTGAAATTGATTAATAATTCAACCAGTTCCCTATTTTGGGTTGTTGGCGATAGTGAGAAATACGACGTGTGTTTGCGCAAACCTTTGAGTTTCAAGTGGAAGAAGTTAATGCATGAATAATATTTTTTAATTCTTTCCGGCGTTGCGAATAGATTTCTGGAAATTGGAAGATATTAACTTTGCTTTTACTTCTTTCCAGAAGATGGGTGGTGGTCTTTTCCACGTTATAGTTAAATCATTAAGGAAGTCGATAATGTTATAGTGTGGGAGTCTTTTACCGTAGATTGTAATCACCTCATTATTATCCCAACTGATTCTTTCTTATTTTTTAATGTCTGATAAATAAATCTACTCCTTTCACGAATATTAGGCTCCAGTGTTCCTAGTACTTCATCTGCATATTCGTTTATTTGATCCCTATAATTCTGGTTAACATTAGCGGGAGGTGAGTTTACAACCTTATCTGGTAGTATGTGTGAATTATTGAGTATAGTAGTCAATTTGCTCTCCAAAAATATAGGCTTTCTTGAGATGGTATTAAGTTTGAAGGTAGCTCTCTCTTTTTCGGGATAAACAATAATTTTTTTCATCTTAGAAGTTGGAGAGAAGAGTTGTTAGAACAGATAATAATATTGGTAGAAACTATCCTTCACGCTGATTTATTATTTTTTTTCTTTAGACGTTTATGACCTGGCTTCCGAGCTAACATCCGTATCAACCGTTTGAATCGTGATATCTTTTGTTTATGTGATGCTGTCATCGGAACATTACCTTTTATTAGAGTAAGACACATTTCACATACACATTTGACAAAATCACTATCCATGCTTCTTATGATTGATTTTTTCATCCTTTTAGAAAGTGTAGGAAACGCATGAAAGAGATACGCGTATCTTTCGAGACTGACCATCGCCCTTTGTCGTACCTCCAAAATACTAAAATGGCTTCTGATACTCCAACAATATCAGTTCAAAGTTTGGTTATACGTAGTACCGAAAATTGTATAGCTGATAATCTTAGCCAGAATCCATTAGCCGACAATGCTGGCTAATCCACTAAATTATAGGTCGCCTGTGAGCTTATCATGTATATATTATTTTTATTTATTTTTTAACTGTACATATATCTATGGTCCCTGTAGATACTTATTTATCATATTGGGTTTTTTGGTGTGTTGTTGTTCCACTACCCTTTTAGACAATTCTAATTTTGTTCCTTAATTTCAAATGTAATTTTGTTTTGTCACCCCATTTACATTAAGTACTGCTCAGATCAATATCCTAGCCTTTTGTAAGCCTGTCGATTACAGGTCAAGTCCCCCGTTTTTTTAATCGGGCTCTCGCCTCAATAATATTTCGTATCCGAATTTGCAATGTCCCTTGTCCTTCTCCTTCTCTAAGAAAAGTCCCATCATATGGAAGGGAGAGGGTTTAAAAGAACAACCTGTGCACCCCCCTCCCCAATTTATCGGACACCACGTGCTATGGTATCGCACCATGGACAACGTCATTCACTGTTCAAACATTCTCGAACTTTCGACTCCTGAGCACGTTGTGAAAATATTTCCCAATCTGGCGAACTTGTCCCGAGCCTCCCTCCCCCCGGTGACGAGTTGAGAAAGAGCCACTCTATCTCGCACCTCACTGTTAAATGATAAATCAACTCCGCCTCCGGATTAATATATCTGGAGCTTGTGTCTCCTTTTTCCAAATTCCCCCTTCCCCTCCAAAATCTGGCATACAAATACTCGGGCTATTCTGTAGTTTTAGGAGTCCATCCCGCACCTCAAGGCCGTCCTTGTCGTCTCGTCCCGTGAGCGTTCGTCAGAGAGTAGCCCTCTTCATTTGTGATTTTATTCTACCCAAGTCAATTGGTAGTATCTGTGAACGACAAGCATTTAAATTTGCGCAATAGTCTCCCTTCGTTTAATCTAAACGAAGTAAATCTCCATCAATTACTCTTGAGGAAAAGAAGTTTCTTCTTTCAGTTGGAATGACTAGAATTCCTAAATTCCCTCTCGAACGTCATATATGAAGTTTGGCTATCGTTATCGTAAGGTTGGTTCGGATCGTTCTCCATCTGCCTTATTCGGATCGAACCCCACCTACCTCATTCAGATCGTGCTCGACTTGCCTCATCGGATCGCTTCCCCCAGTCGCCGCATCGCAAGAAGGACCTACCTCGAATTTATTGTCCCGTAAGTCTAAAACCTACTTCCCTCCATTATTAGTATGGTCAAGTTTCCCTTTTTGATCTAAGTCTAGTAACATTAATTCAATTTAAGAATCCCTTCTCATCATAATTATCAAGAGACTATTTCAATTTAAATAATTCCCCTTTGCTTATTATTATTCTTATTTTGATATTTGTAAATATAATTATATTTTGGTTGTTTCATCTTTAGCTAACCTTGAACGATACTCTCGGCCTATTCAAGTAAATCTCGCCAACTATTTATGCACACCGTCTCATTATTAAGGACTTGAAACCCAACGCCTCAAGTGTGACCTCCTAGTCGGTCATTAATCCCTGCGAACAGTCCTTAAACGGGTCACGTTGCAGTAGGTGATGAGTCCCCCTACTCACGTAATATAGGAGTAGTGTATGGTATAAAGTAGTTGTACCACGAGAATGAGCCAACATCTTTCAGATAACTATATACAAAATGTTTATTTTATAGATCATCTGAAACGATGTTTACTCCCCCTGAAAAAATGCGAAAGATCCACCTCAAGGATCCAATCCACTCCTCTTTATCCAACCTCTCATCGAGCGAAGGTTTCGTCGGTGTGAAGTCCGAGTACGTATTTGTCACTCATGCTGTCCTTCTGTATAATGAATACTTAAACTTCTCTCAGATAAATATATAGCTCATTTTCCCCCCTTTTAAGATTATCAAAAGAACAGCAGAGAGAAAATCGTTCTTGTGCAAAAATTACGCCAATAAGTGAAAACAGACATGGAAATCTTCTAATTATTATGTATATATCATGTAATCGTGGAGAATCCAGAAGAAGCTGGATCTTGGTAGAGTAGTGCGTGAGCTTTCACGACGTATATTAAATCTCCAATGGATTCGAGAGAGTGATTATCGTGTAAATATAAGTTTTCAAATTATGGATGTATCTGGTGATACAATCTATTTACACATTTCATCCATTCAACTACCTGAGTCAACACTATTTGGTTATATCATGAGACGATTTGAGACAGCATTCCAATCTGCGGACACAATCCACTTTAGCACATTAAATCTCATAGTTCGTGTTTACGGGATTCCTGCAGGGCATGCTGTAATACCATCTAATATCAGATTTGTTTGACATAATATATATACATATAGGCCATATAAATACTACAGGCTGCGCATTTATTTCCTAAATCTTCGCGAAAAAAATGAAGTAGAATGTTCGCGCAAAAGTGTTTTGGCTTCCAACAATAATAAAAGAGTCAAAAGAGGTGGCAAGAAAATGTAATCTTGTGTACGAAGAGTCTATCACTGTAGATCAATTCTCCTTAATAGAACGAGAGCAGAGATGCAGGATCTTCATATTTACCGCTACGGGCGATGAACATAAATTCAAACTACTCCATTGACCAACTTATCCTGAAAAACAGCCCCGCTCCTATTCATTGGTCTTGAAGGTGAAACTTACTATCCAATTTGACACATTAGTGATGCACATGTTAAAAACAAGAAAGTTCCTTTTAATCACGGGATGCGTTTTTCTTGCTATACTTTCCCTGACAACGTAACAGTCCATCTAAAAGAATGTTGTCGTAGAAATGGCTCCCGACGATATACTATATATCTATTCTTTGTGGGAGATTATTCTATATTCGAGTGCGGGGTTTAATCAGATGGCCGAGTATGACTACGTTAATAAATAGGCGTGGAGAGGGCTTATTTATCTTCAATATACTTAAGAAGTGGAACGGAGCACATGGATAAATAATATTGCAAGCATTAATAAAATATAATTTTATTAATTAATCTAACAAAACAACACATGGAAAATATTTACATCACCCGGGATTAAAATGGGAGATACACATGAAATGAAAAAGGTCATAGGATAAATTTGACTAAGCGGAGGATTAAGATTTGGAAGGATTTAAGTGACAAAACAAACAAGAAGGGAAAGGGTTGGCTAAATCCGTGTTAAAGCACGGAGTTACGTTGGCATAAAGTTAAATAGTTAAATGAAATTCGTAGCTTACGTATTTATAAGGTCGTCGTGCAGATGAAAGCGATTAGAAGGAGTGGCTTCGGTCCGACTAGCAATTTCCTTCCCAGGAGAAGGGTTTTCTAAGGGGGTTGTCCTTAACGAGGGGGGAAGGACCAACTTCGAGGAGTGGGAGCAAAGTGGGGCTCGGAAGTACGAACGATCCTTGAGACAAGATACCGGAGATGTTATGGATGAACAATTAAGGTTTTAGGGGTAACCAAGCGTTATCTTGAAGAACGTTAAAAGGGCGGAATTAAATTCCCACTGAGGTGATATCAGGGGATCGATAACCGTTTCTTGTCGAACGGGCTCGAAGAACAATGACTGTTCTAAAGTTCTTCTCTTCTGAACAATTGAACAACAAGGGGGGTGGGGGCCCTGTTGATTTGACGTCTCGAGCGAGGGGCACGAACCTTGGCACTCAAGGTTATTGTCCTATTCTGGACAATAAGGAAGTTCTCGAGTTAGAATTCCTAGGTGCACAAGGAAGGCCGGATCGGCATGATGCCTGACGAAGGTAAGTCTCGACCTCAAAAAGGTCCATTAACTTACCACTGACGTGATATCAGGGGAGCGAGAACAGTTTCTTGTCGAACGGGCTCGAAGAACAATGACTGTTGTAAAGTTGTTCTCTTCTGAACAATTGAACAACAGGGGGGGCCCTGTTGACTTTGCGTCTCGAGGGGCAGAAACCTTGGCACTCAAATATATTGTCCTCTTCTGGACAATAAGGGGGTTCTCGGGTTAGAGAGTTCCTAAGTGCACAAGGGAGACCGGATCGGCGTGATGACTGGCGAAGATAATTGGGATCTGATTCAAACGCGAAATTCTATAGAATTAATAGCCAGAGCAAGCCCCTCGGGTTAGGGGACAATGGGGGACTTCCATGGAATGTCCCGCTACCACTTGGAAAAATCTTATATTCCCATAAGCTTAATTCAATCTGGCCAGATCGACCCCTGCAGGCAATCGGGGAATTGAACCTCTTTGATTAAACTTGGAGCGGGGGAAGATAATCGGGAAATGTTTGGGGATAAGAAGGCCATGCTACTCTCTTCTCGCAGGATGCACGTGGGAAGCATGAGTTTCAATATGTGATAGAAGTGAGGCGCGGCCGCCTTAGGCAATTCTATCACAATTGTGAAGGGGTATGCAGTCAGTGACTTGGGCATTGTGAGGGAGAAATAATTCGTTGGATTTTATGAAATGACTGTAATCGATCATTCTACAGCCAATCATGTTTTGATACGCACACAAAGCTTCATACTCGTGTGAAGATTAGCATGTGTCTTAGATGTAACTATATAATCATGCAGTGTGCAAACAGCATGAGACGCCTGTGTGTGAGAAGTTGCTCTGCTCTAAATGTTAAACATACTATAAAGCGGATGGAGCTGAGCATACGTGCTGGAGGAAGAGATCGAAGAATTCGATGGTTAAGAAATGGAATGCCGTATATTATGATATTGAAACCTATAAAGAAGTGGGATTATTTATACTTTTTCCTTATATATTGGTTATGTAAATAATCTGTGAACTCTGTTTTGATAATGAGAATGAAACATATGACAAATGTAAGAACTGTCGTCCTACGAACACAGATTTTTCAAAGAGATGGTGAAAACTTCCCTTGTAAACCCTTTATAGAAGAACTAATACGAATAAGAGGATCGAGAGAAAATGTGAAAATATATGTGATGGCACATAATACTGCCAAATTCAATGCCCAATTCATCTATGATGAACTACTTCAACATTTTAATCATAATCTCTTTACTTCGCATCCAATGAAGCGGGGACGAAAGATTTTTAGGATAGAGCAAGTTTAGGACATACCTTTTAAGGACACACTCCTATTCATGCCTTTTTCGCTGAAAAAATTGCCCAAAACAATGGGAATCCCCGAAATGGCTAAGTTATTTTCCTTACGATTTCCTTTCAAAGGAAATTTTGAATTATACTGAATTAAAATGAACGGAGAGAAAAAATAAACTTAGTAATTTATATTCAATTTCCAGAAAGAAGTATATAATATTCGTACAGAATGTATATAGCATTCAAGATTTTTATATCCTTCGCCTGTGTTATGAGAAGTTTAGCTGTTCGTTCATCAGAAGATTTAACATTAATCCTATTCAGTCTTGAATCACAAGGGCCTCATTGAGTTGCAAGGTTTATAAAGATGTCTTCTTACCAGGAAATTATATTGCAGTCATCGACAGGAAGAAATCAAAATCTTTTTATTATAAGGCTATACGTTGGCTTATGTTTGAAGAACATGTTAAAGGAATCCCGGTTTCCATGCAAGAAATGGTGGTGAGCGAAGCATTTCTGGTGGTGAAAAAGTATTTTTTCTTGACGGGTTATTACCATTAGGAGGAGGAACTGTGTTTCTCTTTCATGGATGTTATTGGCCTGGGTGCCAGGAAGAAAACTGTGATCTGAAATAGGATGCTTGATTGGTGGACGTGGGTCGTTGGATCGATACTAAGAGACAGTAGAGAGTGATCAAATTATTAGTAGTAAATACAAGGTTATCATTCTCTGTGAAGTGAATTTGAAACCATGATACAAACCATTCCAGGGCAACGTGAGACAGTTAATAGAATATCTGCCGATGTAATCAATGGTTCATTGGATGTGAGGAATGCATTTTTTTTGTGGCAGATGTAACCAATATATATTATACTATCCACCACCCGAAGGTGTGAAAATCCATTATGTCGATATTTGCTCCTTCTATCCGTACTATATGAAAAACAATCCCTATCACGTAGGATAACCTAGAAGTTGCGTATCTGTATGATAAATTCCGTCTATTCAAAAATTCACACAGGGTGTGAATGAGCCATACTATGGTATAGTAAAAATTGATGTTCTCCCTCCTAATGATTTGTATATTCCAGTTCTCCCCCAATCCGTAGAGAGTAAAATTACTTTTACACAATGCACCACATGCACTCAGCAAAACTCACACGAATGCGAACAATGAAATGCAACGTATGATTACCGGAGTGTACACAACCCCTGAACTGAAATTTGCACTGGAAAATAATGTATAAGATCAAGAAAATCTAAGAGTTTGAGGAGTTTGAAAAGAGAGGTGGTTTGTTCACAGAGTATAAAAAAACTTTTCTAGAAGAAAAAAATAGAAGCTACTGGCTTCCCACGAGGAGTAATTGGCGAGGATGAAAAAATAGAATACGTGAAGAGGGAGAATCATGTTGAGGGGATAAACATCCAAAAATCAACATCGAAAGGAATCCTGGAAAGCGTTTTAGAGGGAAGCTCTGCCTAACCAGGTAAGATTTTTTCGTGTGATTAGATTTTTTTTCGGTGTTGTTATATTACTTTCAAGATGTGATTTATAAATGTTAAGACATTGTACAGCTAATATAAAGTGGATCATTTCTGAACTTAAAGTCAATAATAATACTATAATAATAATAATTAAAAAATCATACCATTAATCCTGACCATATATATTTCTTTTACTGTCTCCGGGAAATCTTCGCTCAGAGGATTGGCGGAATAAAAACGGTCATCTGTGGTTCGGACCATGATGTAATCGACCTGATCAAAAACGACGATTACATTGTGAACTCGTTGGGTGTAGTTGGCAATGCATACATTGCGAAAGTGGAGAATGCTGAACATGTAGAAGTTGACTCCCACGTAACGAATCTTCCAATTGCAGCATTCATAACTGCCTATGCTCAAATCAAGCTCTACGGCCTCTTAGACTCGTTGCGTGAAAGGTTGTTGTACTGTGACACAAACAGTGACATCTTCATTGCTAGGAAAGATGCTCCACAACCTCAAATCTCAGAATTCCTAGGTGAAATCTCCGATGAGATCAAGGTGCTCATGGGTATGTAGATTCATTCTGCTCTACGGGTCCCAAATCCTATTCGGTACGCATCCAAACACCGAGTTGTGTGAAGCATATACTTCGTGCTAAAGGAATTAAAAAAAAAATTAAATGCTTATTTAGCGACTGACTATTTGGGCATTAGTCGCAGTATCCCCTCCCTAGTACTAGGCCACTTTAAAATAAGATGCACCCCCCCAAAAAAAACCAACAAGAAAAAATAAAAGAAAAAGGAAAAAAGCAAAAGGCAAGCTCCGGCGTCAGTGGGAGGTACGTCTCTTCCCGGCCCAGGAACGCGCGAACTACTAAAATAATAAAAACTATAAAAAAAAACAAACTAGTTAAATAAAAGAGAGAAGGCCAGCCTTCCTCCAAAAGTCTAAGTCCACCAGTCAATGTGCACGAACTCGTTCCGAGTACATGGGGCAGGTGGTAGCAACCCTGCCTATCCCGGTATCGGGAAAGGTAACGTGCGCGGAGATCGTACAGTCTTGAAAATTCAACAAGAATGTGCTGAACAGTCTGGAGAACAACCCAGTCTTCAGAGTAGGGCGCTGGCGAGCGCTTCATCAAATGGCGGTGCGTCCGCGAGTGTGTCCACTTCGGAGACGACAAAAAGCGAACTAAAGCCTTCGGGGCATTGGAGAGTAGGTCCATGTAAACAGTCGCGGTGCAATGGCACGCAAATTTAAGTTCCCTTCGACCGTTTCCCATCTTCTTTGCCAAGTAGCCCGAAGAGCTGCCCGTATTCCTGCCATGTAGTCAGTATGAGGAAGAGCGAAACGCTGGTCCGGTCGCCGAGTCCTCCCAGCCTCTTTGGCGCCCTTATCGCCGTGTTAATTCCCCGCAATTCTTAAATGTCCAGAACCCAGCAGAAGATAATCTCGACATCCAACCGGCTTGCCATAACCGTGACATCACGGATATTGCAAACCAGGGGATGCGGGGATTCTAATGCCCTGAGAGCACTCTGGTCGCTTTGTGAGTCACTAGAGATCACACTGCAATCTTCGAATCGGGCACGTCGCATAATCTTACGCAGCGAGTGGTGTATTGTCACCAGTCGGCCGCGAAAACAGACGCAGTGCATGGCTGAGCCCCGCTGACATAAAATACAGGGGATACGGCGTGGAAGCCAACCGTCATTCGGGACTTGAAGCTATCCGTATACACTTGCACAGTTTCAACGTGACGAGGTGTGCTCCGAAAAGGTCGAACGCAATACTCCCGGCGCTGTACAAGCTTTGGGAGCATAGGTGTGGCGGCAAATAACTAAATGTGGTACCCTCCAGGTTCGGCATCCTGGGCAGAGTCAGGGGCACCACCGGCCTAAGAGCTATACCTAGTTCTCGAAGGAGTTTCCTGGCCCTAAACATAAGGGGTAAAGGTTATGACTGGCGTATATCGGCGGAATAGGCACCGTAGAAATCAGCTGCGGATGCAGTGAGAGCTGTTGGCATCTTAGGGAGGCGCGGGGTAGCGCGTACAGGCGAACAATGCACTGTCAACGGTTTAGAGCCAGTGGCATCTGCCCATCATCGACAAGTAGGCTCTCAATGGAGGAAGTGCGGAAAGCATCGGTCGCCAAGTGAAGGCCGGTGTGGTAGATCGAGTCCACCTTCCGCAATACACGCTCAGCCTGGGATGCATAAAACTCGTAATCTTAGTCGAGCTTCGATGGAACAAAGGATCGATGAAAAAGTAAGGCAGTAACCCTATTATCGCCACAAGAAATAAACGTCACGGAAAGAAAAATATCTATAGCGCGAATACGAGACATGCAAAGGCTGCGAATATGAGCCTCCAAAGTGAGGCGTCGGTTAAATACAATACCAAGGAAATGGTGGCGGCAGAAGTAAACGACCTTAGTCTTGGCAACGAAAACCGAAACCTATACGCTTCGGCATAGCTAGAAACGCGGTTTAATGCCTGTTGGAGTGGATACTCCAGAGTTTGCATCCCGGCAGCGCCAAAAGAGATCGAAAGATCGTCCACGAGAGCGTCATCCGGCAGCACCGATGTGATGCCGTTGATGCTCACGGCAAAGAGTGCGACACTGAGGACACTTCCCTGCGCGACACACTTTTTATGCTCCATTGGGACGGAGAATGCTCCTTATACCCTTACGCGGAATCGACGATCTCGTAAAATATTCAAATATAAAGACTGAGGCGTCTCCTCGCCCCCATCGTGTGGAGACTCTCCATGATACCGTATCGCCATACGGCATCATAGGCATTCTCCATTTTGAAAAACTCCGTAGCGTAGTGCTGTCTACGAAGGAAGGTCTCGCAGCCGCATTTTCCAGTTGAGCGGACGCCTCATACTACAGAAGCCAGATGGCCTACGCTGTCCATAAAAAAATGCTAATCTAATATTTACCAATTTCTCCATCAACTTACACACGCAACAGGTTAGACAGAAGAGGCGAAAACCGGCTGGAGTAGAGTGATATATTCCCCGTTTGCGAAAGGCGAGCACAGTAGCGATTGACCAGCAATGCGAGATGAGCCCCTGCACCCAGATCCTGTTGAATAAATCTTACAGAAAAGCCATGCCTTGCTCACCCAGGTGCCAAAACATGGCGTACAGGACATCGTACATACCATGGGCGGTGTCAGAAGACGAAGAAAGAGCGGAAAGCAACTCACTCAAAGTAAACCTGTCGTTGAAGGATTCTCCGCATCTCGAGGTAAATTCAGGCCGGCTGCCTTCCGCGACATCCCGGGTAGAGAATACAAAGAAAGAGGTCTTGAACGATTCCTCTACGAATGCGGGGCCTGAGATTGCGGTGCCATTCTACTGGAGAATGGAGGGGGGTCCTGCAAGAACTTACTCCGAATCCGCTTGTCTCGCTTCCACACCTTAGTTAGAGGGAACTTTCCCGTTAAGTGAAGACACGTATGCTCGCCAAGAAGAGCGGTGGGCATGCTTTGAAATATATCGGAATTTGGCCCTAACCCGACGAAATTCAACGAGAGCGAAATCGTTCGGGCGGCTCTTGTAGCGCATGTAGGCCTAACCCTTCTGCTTGAGGTCATTCTCACACTCGGATAACCACCACGGTACCTGTCGGCGTGCAAAATGGCAAAACCTTCTAACAATAGTAGCTAGGCCCGTGGCGATGAGGTTGCCAGAGGAGAACTGAACGCCCTCATCTCCCGACCTAAACTCCTCGACTGAAATAGGGAATTCAGTCATTTCCTGAAATGCAGCCCACCGCGCCCGTGTCAATTACCTCCACGCAGGGTATCGGGCAGCAGCGGCCCAGAAAATGATATTTGAATGGGAAAGTGACTACTACCGTGGAGGTCATCAACCACTTCCTAATCAAAATCGGCTGTGCATCCGGAGAGCACAAAGATAGATCGAGGCAGGAAATTAAAGCGGTTCTCGTGCAGTAATGCGTAAACTTATCCAAATTTAGGAAACCCATTTCAAGCTCGTCTATCAGGTCGGCAAGGACTTGCCCACGGGGATTTATACAGTAGGCTCCCAAGAGGGGGAGTCTACCTTTTAGATCTCCGAGCAAGAGAAATGGCCTCGGCAACCATGCCACGACGGGGCGGTAGTCCCCCCGTCGAAGTAAGCTGACGGTAGAATGTACGCGGAAATAACAGTATACCTCCTATCAAGGTGCAACCGCACAGCTACTGCTGAAAAGAGGTAGCTAAAGCAAAGAGAAGAACGGAGACATCACGCCGGGTGTAAATCGCACATCCTTCCGCCCGGCCCCCATCCCGTGGTGGTAGGTTCCCATTCCCCTAAATTTCCTTAGAGGGTGGGCAGGGAGGATGCGCTCAGCATGGTCTCCTGCAAAAAAAGATAGCTAACGGGAACGGGAGGAGACGATCCTCCGCAGCTTCCCCAGTTGGCCCGGAGTCCGTGGCAATTCCATTGAAAGTATATGCCCTCCAGGCCTAGTTCCTCACGGAAATGACCATACGTTTCCCGGAGGCAGAATCCCGGGCACTGTTGGATGGACAATGCGCTGAAGGCGCTGTCGCATTCGAGGACATATTGAGGAATGTTGGGCTCGCCCTGCGACTATTTTCCTCTCTCCGCCTCGAAACTTTAGGCTGGCGCTGCGGCTTCAGAGGCGTGGGGCCTTCTTTTCGAAGATCCACCGTCTTCGAACTACTTAGCCCACTACTATGCGTGGGTGAAGGAGTTGAAGCCCGTTTGTTGCTGTCCTCCATTCGGGGGGCAGCTTTAATCCTCCCACAAGATGGCCTGGCGACCAACTTCAGGGGTGTTGCCTCATGTGAGTCTAACGACTCGGTGGAGGCGCGTAGCCATTTTGCCTTACGGGAACCAGTCACGCTGGGAAAAGGGGGAGGGGGTGCCCTGGTTTTAGCCGTGGCTGGGTATGACCCTTTGTGCAGCCAGCTTTACTAGGAGAGAGCCCAGAGTGGGTAGAGCCCAGAGTGGGTAGAACCCACGGAAGGGTTCCGAATGGGCGCGGAAACAATCGTAGTCGTAGGCATAGAGAAGCCAGGAGCAGAGAGTGTCTTTTTCATCAGTGAGGCATAGGACGTCCCAAGTAGTGCCGGGCACGCTAGAACCAAGTCCTTAGCCCCCCGATATGAGAGACGATCCTGAGCCTGAACGGTCAAGATTTTATGCTCAAGGAGCTACGCACCACATTGCTTCGAAGAAGCAGGGTGCGGCTCTCCGCAATTGACACACTTAGCCACACACAATTTTGACTTATCGTGTTTGGCCTTGGAGCATCTTGCACAGGTTTCGGGTAACCCCGACTTTGCACGTCGACATGAGCAATTAGTATGGCCGCTTCGGCCAAGTGTGTCAATTGCTGAGAGCCGCACCCTGCTTCTTCGAAGCAATGTGGTGCGTACCTCTTTGAGAATGAAATCTTGGCCACCGCTTTGGTGGCACTAATAACACCTCCCCAGCAGTGGCACCAATGCCTTCACGCGGTAGCGATACAAACCGTTACGCAACTTCCCAGGAAGCTTGCCACAGTCGAACATGACGAAATGTGTAGGGGTGGGTATCGTGGGTATCGAGGCCCCTCCCTGTTTTCTCATCACACCTTCAACCTTGAGCGCCCCATGGTCGGCCTGCTCTGAGGTGATGTTCTCTATGGAGTAGTCCACGAGTTCCCTCACATAAACTACTCCTTTAACGAAGTTCATGGTAGAGTGCGGCGACACATTCACAGGTGTGCCATCAAGTGTCCGAAGTGCACTAATCATGGCCACCTCGGAGGGATTCGACGCATTCGCCAAAAGGCTTCCGTTCGAGAAACGGGTCACCTTCGGTTTTCTACCAATCACACTAGCTAAAGCTCTCCTTTGATGGATCATGTTGTACTTAACCAACATGGTGTTATCAGTGGATCGAATGACCATAAAGCCTTTGAAGCCAGCTGCCTCGAAAACGCCGGGTAATCTCTGAATGAGGGGCTCCGATGTAATCGAGGCTCTGTTCTGCGCACTAGAGCTTTAGGTATTAATCAGGGGCTCTGCAGACGGGGGATCAGATGGGCCGGATGTGCCGATATTGGCTTAGTCCTTAACCGAAGTGGCAGTAGACCCATTCGTCCCGCAGCCCCTGGCGATGTGCGGATGGAGAGGATCTCTGACTCTTTTGAGTCTTATTTTTGTTTTTTTCTTTTTAGGAGAGGAGGGCGGGGAATGAACTCGCTTCTTCCCTCGCCGGCAGGAGCCCCAAGGCCGAATGAACCAGCCTCAGCAAGGTCCTCCTCCGAGATGGAGAGGTTCCTGGCCGTTGCAGAGGCAAAGGGCGGAGGAGATCCCTCCCCTCCTTGTACTATCTTGGAAACCTTAGCCGTTAGAGGAGGACCTTGCATAGGAGCGGTCTCGAGTTCGGTGCTTGGCGCCAAGCCTGGATTCACTCCCATGTAAGGCCCTACCCTCTGAGGCTGGGTTACTTCAAGGACCATGTCTCTCGGGTTGGGGGGCTCCAGTTGCCCCCTCCTCTTCTATGGCATCACAGGTCCCATTGGCAGCTGTGTCACAAGTCAAGTCTGGGGAGGCTTAGGCCTTGACGCCTGCTAGGTTTAATATTCTAGCCAGGGGGTCTTTTGAGGTAAGTGATCGATGAGGCCTGACTACCCGCTCTCCTCTAAGGGGGGTCTGCCCTACCGAGCCACTTCAATGGGGAGCAGTCGGCTATGGGGTGCCTGCTGGATTTCTTGGCAGTCCCCTTGGAAAGTAAAGGGGAAACTGCCGCTGGAAAGAGAGAGGTGCCCGAAGCCACTTCCCGACAAGGGAGTGAGGGGGAGTCTCCTACATCCGTAAGCAAAGAAGAGAAGTAAACTTCCTCTGCAGTTAGAGAGATTTGGAGTGTCCCCTGCGAAAGCACAGGGGGAGGGGGGCTCCATTTTTTTAGGTGAGGCTGCCCGAGGGCAGCTCCGACGATAAACGAGGAGAAATTGAGCGTTTTTTTATTTTATCACCATTGGGCATTGTGACCCCATTTATTTTACGGGAATCAAACGCTCATCACCTCTCGCAGTAGATTGCCCTGTAAGGGGAGCGTACGAGGCTGACAGAGCTAGGTACCGCCATTCAAAGCGGTACCTGTTGACCTGGCAGCCCTTCGGCATGGCGGCTCCACCTTAAGCACGGCATAAAAATATAGATAGTGAAGAGAGAAGTAAAAGTGGGGATGAAGCAGGTTGTTAAAAATCCCACATCGGAAACCGGAACTCAAGGGTTAGAGAACTTTGTCCCCTACCCCCTCAGCCCCGATCTGGGATAGTGGGCTAAGAAGAAGGTAAGCATCTACCTTGTGAAAATAGAGGCTGACCAGAGAAAGTCGTGGGAGAGGTTGTAGGTGAAGTGAGGAAGTAGTAGAGAAATATGGGCTGTCTGAAAGAAGAAGATACTAAGCTGGGGCCGGACGGAGCACTGAGTCTCGTTAGCACAGCGGCAAGATAAAAAAATCACCGCGCCCCTTACCTGGCCTTCTCCGAGATGGAGAAGGCCCTGGCGGTACCAGGAAACCCGAGCGGTTTGAGGACGACCTTGCATACAGGTGTACTCGGGTTCAGTGCTTGCCGCCGAGCCCGGATTCGCTTCCATGGACGGCTCTACCGTCTGAGACTAGGTTGTCTCAAGGACCATGTCTATCTCGTGGGGGTGACTCCATGTAGCTATCCCCCTCCCAGGACATCACAGGTCCCATTAGCAGCAGTGTCACGAGTCGTCTATGGGAAGGCACAGGCCTTGACTCCTGCTAAGTTTAGTATGCGAGCCAGCACGTCTCTAGAGGGAAGCAGCCGATGGGCACTGTCTTCCCTCTCCCGCCCTAAGGGGGTTTACCCTACCCAGGCGCTTCAATGGGCAGCGGTCGGTTATGGGCTGCCTGCTGGCTTTCTTGGCATTCCCCTTCGAAAGTAAAATGGGGACTGCTGCTGGAAAGATTGAGGCAACCAAGGGCACCCCTAGACAAGGGAATGACGGGGAGTCCCCTACATTCATAGGCAAAAGAGAGGAGTAAGACTCCTCTCCAGTCAAAGAATTTGGAGGTTACCCTGTGAAAGCACATTGGTGAAACCTCCATTTTTTTAGTGGAGCTGCTTGAGAGCGGATCCGATGGTGGGCGAGGGGAACTTGTGGGGATTTTTTTTTGTCATCATTGGGCCTGGTGACCCTATCTTTTACGGGATGCACATGCTCATCACCCCTCACAGTAGCCCGCTCTGCAAGGGGTGCGTACGAGGCCAGCAGAGCTAGGTGCCGCCTTTTAAGGACACCCCACCCGCCTGGTGACCTGGCAGCCCTTCGGCATGACGGCTCCACCATGGGCACGGCGTAAAAAAGGTAGAGAGTAAAGTGAAAAGGAAAGGGGATATGAGGAATGTATGGGTAGAGTTGAGGCAGGTTGTTAAAAACCTACCATCCCAAATTGGAGCTCAAGGGTTAGGAAACATTGTCCATTACCCCTCAGCCCCGATCCGGGATAGTTGGCTGAGAACAAGGTCAGCATCTATCCTGCGAAATTAGAGGCCGACCAGAGAAAGTTGTGGGGGAGTTGTAGGGGAAGTGAGGAAGTAGGGGAGAAATAAGGGCTATCTAAAAGAAGGAGAAGAGGCTAAGCTGAGTCTCGTCAGCACGGCGGCCAAGAAAGCGAATCTCTGCGCCCCTTACGGTGCTAAAGGATTAACCATTAACACTCACACGAAGGATATAATAACCTACGATACCATGAAACGCATAGTTGGAGCCGATGATGATAGAGAGAATAATGATAGTCATATCCTTGTACCATTTATGGGTTTTAGAGCCAAGGAACATGGTGGAGTGAAAGAGGTGAGAGGGGAAAAGGTTTTGAGAAAGAGGTTTCGGAAACGTGCTGAGCTCTCAGGGAGTTACCGAACAATACCTTTCGGTTTCAAAGGGATCTTACAAGATATTTAAAAAAAGTCCATTGAATACCTCCCAGCTATTATTAGCTCTTTCTTTATGTGCATATACATTTTTTTCAATTATTAATAATATTCTCTGATTTATATGAATAAAATAAAGAGAAAATAATACGCGTTATGCTACCAATGTTATATTTTGTCTAAAATATAACATCACATTCTCTTGACCTTGTGAGAAGGGTAATTCTTTCATCATTTTCTCTTCAATCTTGATTTTCATCTTATCGGTGAGCTGATGGGAATATCATGAGAGAAATCGAAATAACAAGGGTTTTGTGTCAAATACAGCGATGTTCCCTACTTTTTTCCCCATCATTCACAATGTTAGAATGCAGTATGCATAAAAATCTATCCAGCCATGTATTTTGACGATCGGATAGACCTCCGCCAAAGAAAAACTGGTCCATAAGCTCGTTTTTGAACTTTTCGCCGATGATTAAATCTTCTAAATCCATAAACTGGAGATTTTCAATCACTCCTTTTCCGTTATTATAATTGAAAGGTGGTTAAACTGACTCACTTTAGAGAAATTCAATCGGATCAATTGGGTGTTCATGAATAAGTCACCGAAGATGATCGAAGTGATCAACCATAGATGAATAGTCTGGGCTAAATTTATAATCAGATCCACACACATCTTCAGTTGCAAAATATTTATTAAGTCTGGGTGTGGTACGATGTGGATGGAGGATCATCTTAGAACGTGTGACATATAAAGAGGTTTACAACAAATTATTTAAACAGATGGCAATTAGATGGACCAGTCAAAGAATTGTAGAATGGCAACTTCGCAGTTATTTTAATACGAGAAAAAAACCTGATAATTCAAAACGCTTTCAAGTATGTGTGTTTGTGCAGACTCTGAATCATTAGAAGGTAAGGGGTAAGATGGGGGGTAACGAGACTTAAGTGCGAGTCCATGTGCGTGTGTACATATCTGAATACGCTCATAGGAGGCCGAGTTTGTGTGTACTTGACCCTTCACCTACAATAAAACTAACCTAGTGGCTCCACTGGCTGCTTTTTTAGGCCTTTAGTGACTAGTTGATACAAGAAGTCATGGTTGTACAGCTAAATAAAATAATTATGATTCGATTGGATAGACCCTGCCCCCCCTCCCACCTTATTAGTTTTTAATCCTAGGACCCTAGGTCAATGACACGTCCCATTCATTATCTTACGAAACTGCCACTTAGACATCTGCTCCGTTCTCAAACTAAGACATACCCTTGACCTTCTCCTCGTGGCATTGTGCCAGTTGGTGCTAGAATCCCATTCTTCATCCAAACTTTGGACAAGTTAAAATCCGAAAGTGTTAAGAGATGGGAAGAGCTACAGGCACATTCAATATCTCTCTCTCTCTCTCTCTCTCTCTCACACACACACACACACATACACACACACAAGCACGCACGCACACAAAAATACTGTCACTCTTCGATGGACGGTGGATTAAATTTTGTGGTGAGTGAATGAATTTGATAGGTACTGGAGCCCCGTAGCCCTTACAACCCCATGGTTTACCCTAGTAAAACCAATTATATTTTTTTAACTTTTTGTGAGAAATAGAAACATGTGTAAACCAACGAATGCACTTGTAATTTACCAATTAAAGAGTAAGAAGACAGACACAATGACAAAAATAATCTTAAATAAAATTGAAAAGGCGCAAATCAGTACATATTATCCCTCGTAGCAGATTCCCGGAGGGTGCATCTAGAGCCCCATAGGCAAATGGTCACTAAAGGAGCACAAGGGTTTAGCAAACTTGATTCTCTCAGTACATTCAGGGTCTATAATTGACCCTGATTTGTAAGGTCCTGGCCCATCCATTCACTCATTCTTCATGAAACTGAGGTACTCGTTGTTATATCATCTTAACTTATGAGCTCTCGCTACCCGAGTGGATACAGCTTTGAATTTCTGACGTCAAGGTGCAGGGTTCAGTACCAAGCGATGGCGCACCAAGAGGTCTGGATATCAAGTGAAACGCGCTCTGATTACTCGCGCAGGGGGTGCGGGTGGCTTTTACACACGTTATCACACACCCATACACAGCGAACGACAATACTGCTATATTTCCTCTCCCGTCTTCACAATACAAATTACTCCTATCTCTTTTGTTGCCAAAACTTGCCACCCCCACCCCTTCCTTACGATCACGAAGGATATCACCATCGCTGTTTCGTGTCAAAAGAAGGGTACGACCCGAATACCTCCACACCTCCAAAATGTGCATTACGACTAGCCGCTGGTTGTCATTCTGATCATGATATGCAATTTATTATCCGGTAGAGTGTCTCGTTAGCGATGCGAGGGGCAGATGGTGCACCTTGCTATTACTTAGCAACACTTGCTTTTCTTTCCTCAATTTGCCCTTTCCCTTTCATTCACCTTTTTGACCTTACTTTTAATTTCCTTTACTTTACTTTGTCTTACTTCTTTCTATCTTGGAATTGCCTATATCACTGCGTTCAGGGCCACACATTTTGACATTCACTTTTCGTCTTCAAGCTTCATGTTCCTCTGTCATTTTGCAAAGGGGGGGGGGGCTGTAGTTCTCTACAGCTGATATATCATTAAGTGGCGGACTCTCCCGCCCGAACGCCACTGATAGTCTCAAACTAAATTGACTATATGGGCTTTATTTCTTCTTGACATTTACATTATACCCTTTTATCCGCCATTTTCTTTACAAAATAGATATCTATTTCTTGGCCGGCCGCAAATTTCACAGGATATTCCCTCGTAAGGGGCAGGGCCATGTGTTTTCATGGCCGCCGTCCTGACGGAATTCAGCGTCCCGTCCGGTCGCAGCTTAGCCTCGTCTCCTTCCACTAACATCTAGTACTTGCTGCTGTCTTGTAACAACTCTCCTCATCTCCATCGCCACAAAGGGGTGTCCAGTATAGCCTGCTCCCTTTGATACCTGGAGGACCAACAAGTTTTTCCGACCTGTCATTGGGTTAAATTGAACACTTTGACGGGGCTGGGGTAAGTTGTTGGTGCGCTTCCTCCTCGCTCCCTCCCAGCATTCCTTTTTCTCTAAGATTATCTCCTAAACCCTCTGTCTAGCGTTAAGGACTTTAACATCTATATATGCTGTATCAAAGAGAGGCTTTAAAGCCTGTATAAATAATGCCATTTAACGTCTGCGGGATCTTGAGCGTTGGGGCGCAATTACGTGGAAGATCTGTTTTGCCCCAATAACTACCTCTGCGTTTAATGGGCCAACCACTTCCCAGCAGCCGTTCTCGGGCTGCACTGCTTATGGCGATCAAGATTTACTACTTTGTTGGCTGACAGACCAAAAAAAGCTCCTGGGTCCATCTCTAGTTCTACCACAACAGATCATTAGATCTTAGCCGTACTGTTGAGGATTATTACGCCACATTAAGAAAATCCGCCCTGTTGCCTTACCTTTCTGTCTGGCTGCCCAGTTGAGAGCTGCGGGCTTTGCTGAGAGACCGGTTTCCTGGTTAACTTCTGGTCGGTGTGCGTCGCTGCGCAAGTTGCGAGCAATATTAACGCACTAAGGGCGTACCCAAAACAATTCGAAAGAGGGGCTGTAGGGAGCGGCTGGATGCATCATATATACACACATTCCTTTTTTTCTTTCAGTGATCACAGGCTTTTGAAATATTGTCGTTTATTTCCGAGCAGAAGAAACGACCTCTGTAACCGTGCCCCGACACATCGCAAATCCCCCGCGTCGGAGTCGGTTGACGGTGGAATGTACGCAGAAATAAATATGCCTCATATCTAGGTGCAGCTGCAGTGCTACTGCCTGAAAGTATGTATTTAAAGCAAATAGAAGAATGGAGACATCATGCCGGGTGTAAATCGCTAGTCCTCTTGCCCGACTTCAATCCCATGCTGGTGGGGTCGCAAAAACATTATATCCCGGGAGTGTGAGAAGAATATAATAGCTCTTCCCTGTTGGCTCTGAGTCAAACGCAATGTCATATAAGGAATGTGCGCTCTAGGACTAGCTCGGAGAAAATGTGGAGGCTCTGTTCGAAGGGAAGACTAACGAGAATGGTCGTATGCTTCTCGTCGCTTAAAGTACTGTCACTTTCGATGACAAATCGGGGAAGGTTGGGTTCGCTATAAGAGTCTTTTGCTTCATCCGCTTCGAAACACTCATAGACTAGGGTCCCTCTTTTGTAGGTTTCCGCGTCTACGAGACGGCCAGTCCAGACTTGGGCGAAGAAGTAGTAACTGAAGCTCCTTTGGTGTTGTTCTCCTTTCGGATAACACAAATAAGAGTCCCCGAAGACGGCCTCATGACCACTTTGGAGAGGTTGGCCTCCTGCGAGTCTAACGACCCGATAGAGGCGCGCGGTCATTTCACCTTACGGGAAACGGTCACACGAAGGGAAGGGGAACCATTAGTTTTAGCCGAGCCTAAGTGTTAACACTATTTGCCACAAGCTCTACCTGGGAAACGTCTGAGTGGGGCGGCGAGGGGATAGAAAGCACATAGGGTTTACTAATGGGGTTGGGAGCCACTGTTCAGGGCCAGGAGCAGGGAGAGCCTATTTTTTAATATTGAGGTTTATGACGCCCGCGAAAGCGTTGGGCGCGCCAGGACTAAGTCCTTAGCCTCGCCAAGAAGAAGGCTTTCCACAGACTGCGCAAGTATGACCTCCAATTGCAGTAGATCGTATCAAGAAGAGTCTTAATGGGATCAGAAAAATTCAGAATATGATAATTTGCACATATTCAAGTTGCGGTAATGAGGTAAGATGGGCCTTGAAAACCATAACAATCGTACTGGGCGACTCTACCTAGAATTTTAACCCCAAAAGGATAAAGACGGCGTGGCCACTGGATGCAGATAAGCATCCAGCATACTTGTAAATAATGCTAAATAGTTAGTCAATAATTAATTATCAATGCAAAGCATTGAAAATGATGTAAAAGCACTAGGCAATGAAATCACTGTGCTCTCATGCTTACACAAACATTCACACATACATTAGAAAACAGGTGCGAGCCGACCGTTTTGGCCACAGAGATAAGGTAGACAATTGAAACAGCCGTTCATACAATTAATGAATCTGATACAGAGAGGGAGTCTGACCCCCCAGCTTTAACATGGACCCGCGAAAGACGAAATATTGGCTTGATAGATATAAGTCAGATTTCCAAATTAGAACACTCTTGATGTACACGCAGCTACATTAAATACAAGCACATTCCCTTAGGTCAAATAGGCTCCGCCCACCTCTCAGGAAGGAGAAACGGATCCATGCCCCTAATCCTTCGTTATAATAAAACGGCTTGTAAAAAGACACACTGGCACAGTCAGCCAGAGAAAGAATATTCAGTAACAAGATCGAGACCAACATTTAATATCAAATGGGACCAGTCTCCTTCCAGGACATTCAGACAACCAAGTCGTTACAAGAATACTTTCCGTAAACATTAGGTAGGCCTTAAGAAGTAACCCTCGTCACAGGTTATAAGGTGCTCCTCTCCCAAGGAGATAGACACATCCATGACCGGTGAACCCTCGGAGGATGGAAAAGATGAACACCTGCGAATCCCCATAATAATAAGTCAAATTAAGAGCCCGCCTTATCCTTCTTAGCCCGTCCCTATACATTGGTGACCCTATTCAACCAGACAAGAGGTAACCAAAACTAAAGGCTCGTCGGACCAACAACGGGCAGAGTAAAAAGGAACGAGAGTGGATAACACCAAGCCTACTCTCAGCTCAAGAAGAAGAAGGTCTGGAGAACTCTATCACCTTTGGCCTCCTCTTTTAACGCAGCGATCGTTAGAATGGTAGAGAACTCACATCAGTCAACGCACAGGAACACACCAAGCAAACTGAATGAGCTACGATGAACCAGTACAGGTGGCCTAGGTTGAGACCTAACCAGGCAAAAACTTGCCCACTCTCCACACACGAGCACAGCGCCCATCATCGTAGCTCAAAAACGCAACTCTGGATCAGGAGGAAACTAACGGACCAATACGCACTATACGTTCGGGTAAAGTTATTTTTTAAATAAATGATAACCATTATAAAAAGTGTTTCGGATACCAATAATATGCGTAAAAATCCAGTGCAGACCAATTTAACAGCGTATATTCAGTGCTTATTCAGTTTAAAAATGATAAAAAATCCAAAGTCTGGTGTATGTAAGAATAACATTAATTTTTATTAGAACAAATCAAGTGTATAAAGTACGTAAAATTATTAATTTAAAGTTAACTCCATATTAAGTGTAAAAAGTCCGTGTAAATATTAATTTAGAGTTAACTACATATTCATAGGTTGCGTAGGGCTTAAATAAAAATAGCGTTGATAATACACAAATGAATGTTCATATATAAAGAAAGCAAAAAGAAATAGTATTTTTTCGCGATAGGATCTGCAGCTCGGACATACGAATGCTCAAAGGTTATTACGCTTGGCATTAAATAAATTATACAAAGAATCGCAGGATTGCTGCCACTTTAAAAAATCATGTTTTGCAACCAAACATAACAAAATAAAATAAGATAGTAAATGTTTGCATTAAAGAGTTGCAGTACCTCCTTTCGAACGCTCTCAAGAACCGGTAACTACTATGTGTACTTATGGAGATGAAAAACAAGCCTTACTGCCTAAAGTCACGTGCTCTCACTTATTCTGATTTATAACTTTACGACCTTCAAAACTTTCGAGATAATTCCTGAACTAACCTAGGGAGGAACTAGCCAATTATTTAATTCAAAAGAAAATGTAAAACAACATAAGGCTTTCAAAGTTCGTTAGAATTGTCCGAATAGTTATGATGTTATTCCCCTTCAAAAATAAAGACTAAACGGCGACCATCTGAACGACCCACCTAAATAGTGAGATATAGAGTCGCACGCGACTAAAAATGGTTACGGCCTAGAAAAGAATATTTGAATGGGAAAGTGATCACTACCATGGGAGTTATCGACTAGCCCGCACCGAAAATCAGGCTATATATTCCCAGAGCACAAAGATAGATCGAGAGAGGAAAATGTAGCGGTTCTCGGGCAGTGATGCGTAAACTCATCCGGATTTAGGATACCTATCTCCAACTGGTCGATTAGGTCGGCAAGGACCTGAACCCTGGGATTGGTTGAGTAGTCTCCCCAGAGAGGGTGTCTACCGTTCAAATCCCCTAGCAAGAGAAAGAGCGCCCGCAACCGTGACAGGACTCGGCGGAAGTCTCGCGCGTCGTAGGTGGCTGTCGGTGTAATGTACGCAAAAATAACAGTATACCTCATATCCAAATGCAGTTGCACAGCTACTGCCTTAAAAGACCTATCTAAAGCAAATAGAGGAACGGAGACATTATCTCGGGTTTAAAGGGGGCATACTCCTTCTCGGCCACCATCCTGTGGTAGTAAGGTCGCAAAACCCCTTATAGCCCGATTTTTTTTATCTTGGTAGCACATCTGGCGACTGCCTACTTGAGCATAATTCGCCGTACACAACAGCCTACTATTAGGCTATATTCTAAAAAAATATGTAAAAAACACAAATAAAAAAATATAAATAACAACGATAAAATAGGACAATGCTTAAAAAAAATAACAACGAGAAAAAGAAAAAGGCAAGAAGGAAGTGTGCTACAGCGTCAGGGATACGCCAGCCTCCCACCGGCGCTGGAACATGCGGCCTATAAAAAGAAACACCACACAAAAAAGGTTAAATAAAGTGAAGAGGCCAGCCTCCTCCAATACTTCGTAAAGAACACAGGTGGGTGTGCAAGCATGAACACGTCCCGAGCACAAGGGACAAGCGGTAGCAAACACCGCTCTTCTCGAAGATCAGCTAGACTGGGACATTCAACAAGAATATGCCGAACAGTCTGTGAGACAAGGCAGTCTTTACAGTATGGGGCAGGCGAGCGCTTCATCATATGGCGTTGTGCTCCGCAAGTATGTCTAAATCGGAAACGATACAATGCAGCCTGAAGCGGTGGCCGGATTGGGGGAGGAGGGGGCCATTGGAACAGTTGCGGCGACATGGCACTACACTTTAGTATCCCCTCGATCAATGTGGGGAAGAGCGAAAGGCTGCTCTGGTCGCCCAAGCCTCGCAAACTCTTTGGCGCCCTCATAGGCACTTCATTCTATGAAATTTCTACATGTCCAGGAACTCAGCCGAAGAAAATTTCAACATCCATCCGGCTCGCCAAAACTCTGGCATCACAGATATCGGAAACCAAAGTATGTGGAGATTCCACATAAAAGACAATCTGGTCCCTGAACCAGGCACGTCGCGTTATCTTGCGTACCGAACGGTGCATTGCAACCAGCTCACCGGGGAAGACAGACGCAGTGCCTGGCAGAGTGCTGTTGACTTCAAACAGAGGGGATATGGCATAGAAACCGACCCCTCTTGGGACATAGAGCCTTCCGTATACACTGGCACGGTTCCAGCGTGACACGAAGTGTAGTCCAAAAAGCAGAACGCTTTAGGAGCAGAAGAGTGGAGACAAATAGTGAAAGATTGTACCCTCCATGATGGCGTCCCAGGCAGAACCAGGGGCGCCACAAAGAATTTTTTAGCCCTAAATCCAAAGGACTTAGGATATGAGTAGCGTCTCTCTGTGGCATATGATCAGATGAAGTCAGATGCGCATGCAGTAAGAGTTGTTTGTGACCAAGGGAGACACTAAGCTCGTGCGTACGGTCAAATAATGCACTGTGCACTGCGTAGAGCGAGTGGCATGTCCCTAGTATCGAGAATTGGCTTTCAATGGGAGACGTGAAGAAGTCACCGGTTGCCAGACGAAGGCCGGTATGGTGGATCGATTCCACCTTCTGCAATACACGCTCGGATGCGGATGCATAAAACTAGAATCCGGAGTAGAGGGTTGACTGAAAAAGGACCAATAAAAGTGCATGGCGCTGAATGTCAGGGAACAAAGAATATCCATGTTGCGGGTCCATTGGATCCTAAGGCAGCGAATATGAGCCTCACAGGTGAGGCGTCGGTCAAATACAAGACCAAAGAAACAGTGCGAGTCCACAACTTCCAGGGCACCCTATTGAGAAACAAGTCTGGGTCAGGGTGAAGCCATGGATATTGGCAGAAGTACACCACCTTAGTCTCAGCCAAGAAAAACCGAAAATTGTGCGCTTCGGCAAAGCGAGAGTTGCGGCTTACTGCCTGTTAGAGTGGACTATCTAAAGTTGACATCTGGGTTGCACCAAAAGAGATCGAAAGGTCATTCACGGAGAGCGTATCGAGAACATTTTTCGGCAGCACCGAGGTGGTGCCGTTGATACTCAGGGCAAAGATTGCGACACTGAGGACACTTTCCATATGACACACCCTCTTCTTGCTCCATTGGGCCGGAAAGGGCTTCTCCCCACCCCTACGTGGAATCGACGATCTGGTAAAAATTCAGATATAAAGATTGGACGGCGTCCTCTGCCTCTCTCTTGTGAAAAATTTCCATGGTACTGCATTGCCATGCAGTATCATAGCCATTTTCAAGATTGAAAACACCTTGGCGTTTTGCTGTCTACAAAGGAAGTCCTCGCAAATGGCATTTTCCAGTCGGAGGAGAACATCCGACGTGGAATGGAACCTGCGAAAGCCGCACACTGCAGTAGACAGATGGGCTCCGCAGTTCAGAAAAAAAATAATCTAATCTTTATCAATTTCTCCATCAACTTGCACAAGCTGGAGCTTAGAGAGATTGGGCGGAAACCAATCTGGGTAGAGTAATCTCTTTCCGGTTTGCAAAAAGCGAGCACAGATGCGATGCGCCAGGAATCTGGGAGAATACCCTCTACCCAGATCCTGTTGAACAAATCTAATAAAGGCCATGCCTCGCTCACCCAGGTGTCTAAGGATAGTGTACCGGACATCGTCTGGACAAGAGGCAGTGTCCACGCACCAAGGGTTCTCCGGCTTGGCGATAATGTCTAGGCGGCTGGCTTGGACATCATAAATACGCGCATTGAATGCTGGCGGAGCAGCATCCAGGCTATAGAATGCGGAGAATGTGGTCGAGAAAGATTCCCCCACGCACGTGGGGTCGGAGATTGTGGTCTTATTCTTCTGGAAAACGGTTTTGGGTTCCTGCAAGAACTTACCCCGAATCCTTCGACTCACTTCCACAACTTTGCTAGGAGGAAATTTTCGTTAAGTCAAGACACGTATGCACGCCAATAAGAGCGTTGGGCGTGCTTCGAAATATACCGGAACTTGGCCCTAGCTCGATGAAATTCACCAAGTGTGAAGTCGTTCGGGCGGCGCTTATAGCGCATGTAAGCATAACACTTCTGTTTGAGGGCCGCCGCACACTCTACTGACCATTACGGAAGCGGTCGGCGTGCAAAAAGGCCTGACGTTCTAGGAATACTAGTTAGGTCCATGGTGATGATGTTGCTGGAGAAGAACTAAACGGCCTCATCTACACCCATAAACTCCTTGACTGAAATACAGACCATCCTGCCAGCGTAAATCACGACCTGGGCGGGCTCTCGGGCGGCAGCGGCCGAAAAAATGATATTTGAATGTGAAAGTGATCACTACCACAGAGATCATCGACCACCCTCCACCCAAAATCAGGCTGTGTATCTGGAGAGCACAAAGATAGTTCGAGGCAGGAAATTGAGCGGTTCTCGGGCAGTGATGCGTAAACTTATCCACATTTAGGACAACTATCTCCAGCTTGTCGATCAGGTTAGCAAGGACTTGAATCCTGGGATTAATTGATTTGTCTCCCCGGAAGGGTGTCTATCATTCAGATTTCCGAGAAAGAGAAAATGCCTCGGCAACCGTGCCACGACGCGGAAGAGGTCTCTCGCGTCAAAGTTAGTTGACGGTGGAATGTACGCGGAAATAAAAGTATAAATAATATCCAGGTGCAGCTGTACAGCTACTGCCAGAAATGAGGTATCTAAAGCAAAGATAAGAATACATACATCATGCCCGGTGTAAATCGCGCATCCTCCCGCCCTGCCCCCATCCCGAGGTGGTGGAGTAGCAAAACCCTTATATACCATAAGGATCCCGTCCGAGTATTGGATCACTTTTCGGTGTCTACTAATCATGCTTACTAGTGATCTTCTCTGATGGAAGATGTTGCCATTTGCCAACATGCTGACAACAGTGGAACTTATAATTAGAAAGCGTTTGAAGCCAACGGGCTCAAAAACGCCAAGTAACCTCTAAATGAAGCGACCCGACGTTATTGAGGCTCCGCTTTACGCATTTCCAATTTTTGTCTTGGTCAGGAACTTCCCACCATGGCAAATAACGGGTGCGGACGTGCCGTTCTTGGCTTGGCCGCTTACCAAAACTGCAGTGGGGACTGAACCCGCTTTTCTCTTCCTCCTGTCCATCCTAGGCCAGATGGACCATCCTCTGCAAGATCCTTCATTAAAATGGAGGAGGACCCTTCTATTACAGGGGGAACAGCTAAGGGGAGAGATCCCTCCTCCCCTTGTGGATCCTCGAGGACCCAATCAATCTGAGTAGGAGCTTGCAAAGATGCGGATTCCGGCCCTGTACTTGGCACCGAGCCTGGCTTCGATCCATGGAAGAGCCTACCGTTTGAAGTTGGGTCACCTTAGGGACCATGTACATCTCACGGAAAACCCTCGTGTGCCTCCCCTACCCGCACCAAAGAGAATACGGATCCCATTCGAGGTTCCTATTCTTTGGTCTACTGCCGGTGAAGCGGGAACGGCGTAAAAGAGGGGGGCACGTACAGTGACACACTCTAGACTCTGAATGCACGAGTGAATGACTTCAGGGGGCACCGACAACGGGCCCTGACATCCCTTGCCCCTTGAAGGGAGTTGGCCCTATCGATAAGCGCCTACCGGGTGCAGTCAATTTTGGGCCGCCTGCGTACTTTCTTGGTAGTCTTCTGTGAAAGAAAAGGAGGGCTGCCGCTGAAAAGAGGAAGACACCCAAGGAAAACTCCAGAGAAGGGGGTGAGGGAGAGTCCCCTACACTCCGAAGCTCAGGAGACGAGTAAGCCTCCTCTCTGATCAAAGAGGTTTCGAGGGTCTCCGGAGAAAGCACAGTGGGGGTAGGGCACTTCCATTATTTCGGTAGAGCTGCCCGAAGGCGGCCCGACGACTGTAACGGGGGAGTTGATGGGGAGTTTAAATAGGCTTGATCGGTGGGCATGGTGACCCTGTTATTTCACGGAACGGAAACGCGAATCACCTCCACGCAGCAGCTCACTCTACAAGGGGTGAATATGGGCCGGCAAATACAATGGCCGCATTTCAGGACCACGCTTCCCGCCCAATGGCCGAGCAGTCCTTCGGCATGGCCGCTCCACCTTGGGCTGTGCGTAAAATTGAGGTATGTTTAAAGGAAAGAGAAAGAGTATGTCAGAAATGTGAGGGTGGGGGGGGGAAAGTTGTCCCTTTCTCCCTTCAGCCCCAATCTGGGTTGAAATTAGAGGTTGACCAGAGAAAGTTGTGGTAGAGGTTGTAGGATAGGTGAGAAGATAGGGTAAGAAGACGGTGTTAGAAAGAAGAAGAGGCTAATCTGGGGCAGTACCGGTCGCTGAGTCCTGTCAGAACGGCAGCCAGGAAAGCAAATGGATACGGCCCTTGTGGGGATCATAAATTCCAGAATATGATCATTTAGACATATAATCGGTCTCAGTCCAATTATGATTGGCTTTGCCAAACGGGCAGACATTTAGGCGAAATTGACCAGGAACTGTGACCATAAAGATATTGTTGTCGGCGTAGCCACCTTATATGTGTACTGGAGGATGTGAGCAGAGTCTACGGTCCTCACACTGCGTACCTAATTCTTGCCCTAGCCACCGGGCTTTGGGGCCTCGCAGCAGTTAGGGACCATAAAATATACACTTCAGTGACCGCGGTTCCCCAATTTTCCACTTATGCCTGGAGGAGGACTTGCAGCTTCTCCCGGCCCCTTGGAAAGGTGATTGGGAAGCTCAAGCTTCCAATTGAATGGCCTGGAAGAACAGCTTCACCTCAGCCTGCTGGAATGGCAGATAAGGCATTTGTTGGTAAAAAAGAGAAGATAAAAGCATGGGCAACAAGAAAATTGGCCTGTTAAACCAAAGGTCCCACACTGAGATTGAGATCAGACAGTGCTTTGGCGATGTGATGTTCGTTTCTTAACTAAAACTCTGGTCAAAGTTTCGAGAAAAGAAGGGAAAGAGGAAACAGCTCCCTTTATAAGGGCAGAAGACTCAAATATTCACTTATTCATCATAGACAGGAGTTCCAGAAATACTTATGAATCCACAGCAGAAAATACAACAACAGTGTGTTTATAATAATCGTCATTCGCGAGCCAAATAGAATGATGTTCGTAAAGGAAGTGTAGAAGAAGTTACAAAAATGTCAATCAATGGTGTAAAATAGACCCCCAAAACTCCTTTTTCGTCACTCGTTCCAGACTGGACCAATGCGAATTTGGCGAAGTCTCGTCGGATCATCACAGTGACGCGAAGAGACGCAGATCCTTCAAAACGCACATATCCGTCACTTGCGCGTGCACAGGCGATCCTTTGTTTTGATAATCATCATGGGCAGAATAACCCACACCTCCCCAGCATTTCTTACCCCTTGATGCGGGGGCAGGAAATCTCAAATATTTATTCATTCATCGATTGTAGAGGATTTGATTGCACGCATATTATCGGGTGAAGGAGGAAAGGGGGAGAAAGGGAAGAATAAGGGAAGGGTCGAGGGATGGGAGGGGGAATAGGGAAAAGGGATGGATGGAAGGAGGAGATGGATGGAAGGAGGTGAGGGAGAAAGAGGGAAAGGGGAAAGAGGGAAAGGGGTAAGTGGGAAAGTGGAAGGAGGGGAGAAATGTAGATCTGGTACCCTGGTGGAGGTTTGCACAAAGGGAGGCTGAGAGGCAGTGGGATAAATAGCTCCCTTTAAATCCTTTTTAAGTACTCTCGTATTAAATTAGTTGCTCGTCTCATTATCGAGCGCACTAGGAGGTACTCACCCCTCTAAAATCTTTGGAATAGCGACCTTTCCCACTTACGTTACCATTTTGATCACAATTTCCAATTATTTGGGGGTAAAAAGCTCAATAGTCTTTGATTTTAGGGGAGGCGGTTGGAATCCTATTTCCCTATTTCTCGGGAGAGTTAAGTCCCAGAGTAGAGATTTCTTCTCATTCTCGATTCATTTCCATTAATTAATTGTCTGATTTGATTACCCGTTTACTCCTTGCCCGTTTTACTCTCGCTCCTTGTAATCCCCCTTTCATATTACTCTTAACATTTCTTCTACTAACTCTTTAACTTCTACATTTTCTTGATGAACATCTCCCCAAATCTTATCTCGCAAAAATCGTCTTCGTTGCTTTTTGCTCTTCGATTTTAATAATTTAATAATTTTCCTCATTCTTAATATTTCCACCCTGAGCTGAACCCAGGTGCAGTTGATAAAGAAATGGCGCACAAACACATTTACACTACACACCAACATATAAACGCACCAATTTGTACATTTTAATTCGACGGATTCAATGAGCCCCCTGACTTCAACCTCGTGGCTATATAAGAATATATAATTTTGTTTTCTACCTAACCTTTTTACTCTTGTTTTTATTTCCTCGTCGGTCTGTTCTTACCTTATTCATTTCCGTTCCTAAATAGACCCAGGAATAGACGAAAAAGGGCACTAAACACCTACAATGAAACAGTTGTACATACATCGAGATTTTTGATTATATATTATTATCATTATTAATAGCTGTATGAATGCCTTAAACCACCCTGTACATGCACATAAATACACCGTTACAACCCGCATCCTATCACCTCATTACATGTCCAAACATGGTTGTTAAAAGGCGAAAACAAACGAGTGAATGTTTCCAAGAAATGTATGAAAACTTTCGCCGTTAAATTGGTTAAGTTGGGGGGAATAAATATGTGTAGAGGATACATAAGACTTTGTAGCGGAAAGACTTGGGCCCTTAGGTATCGGCAGGTTGCGTAGCTCTCCCAAACTCTAAGGCTAGTTCTCAACCTTTAATATAGACACACAGTAATATAAACATAAACGATATTATATTCCTCCAATCACAAATCTCACCAAATTATCGCCCCCCCCTATCCCTACTTATTGAATGTAAGAGGGAATGGTGCTACTTCACCCCTTCCCCCGCCGCATCATAAAAGCATTCTCGATTCATGGGTTGCCCCATTGGGCCAGAGAATGAGATGAACAGTTGGGAAAGAGATTATCCCGCACATTTAATTACGGAAACTTGCCTTCAAGCCAAACTGATATGGCTAACTGGGAATTTTCCCCACTTAGTCTCCTCCTCTCTTTCTCCAAAGAGGGCGGTGCTTGGTGAAGGACAGTGCCATGTTTTCGATATGAATGCCATTCGCCGATCCCATATTCAGGCACCCTTGATTTCCCAGCTCCGCCCTTAACTGTGAGTTGAAGGCCACCTCAAAAGCATCATGTCGTTGGCCCACCTACCTTGCCTATAGTGCCAATGGGGGAGGGTGTGTTTTGGCTCGTTCGTTGGCACCCATCGCGCCCGATGGTGCCACGTCTGACGTAAATATTTACAGGCTATTTCAGTCCCTAGGAAACGAGAACCGGGATTGCTCGTGGTTCCGATTTTGTTGATAGATAAGCAGCGCCCGGATACAGAAAGGGGGCAGGGGACCAGCGCTTGAGGATAGAGAGTATTTCAAAATACTGTTAACTATAAACACCTAAATTAAATTTAATTTGATTTCATATATCTCCATTTTCTTTCATAACTCTCGTAGTGGAAAGGGGGTCATTTAAAATTAAGTGTTTGGATGACATTGCTAAACCTAACCTCGATATATACTTGTAAAAAAACAAACATGCAATAGTGTGTTTAATTTAGAATAAAAAACCGTTTTAATATCGAGTGGTTTGTTTTTTTATTTGCATCTCTGACGGCCAGTAATGGACGAGGAGACGATGCAAATAGTTTCTCAGAGTGAAATCATAATTCCTTTCGGGCGGTATTGACAAAATGTTTTTTGTTTAGATTTTAACACTTTTTCAAGTGGTTTTATCGGTTTTTATCTATCTCTTAGTTTTCGCTCTAGAGGGGTGGGTTAGTATTCGGTAAGCCAGGCGGGAGTAGGTGGTTGTCCTTGCTTGGGTAACTGAAGCGGATTATATAGGAGGGATGATAAGCAGTGGCGTGACTTAATGGAAAAACAATTTCCAATTGAAGTCCACAAGGAATCCGATTCCGCCATATTTTTATCGCAAGTGTACAATGATTAATTGAAAGAATTTTGGAAGCGCTGAATTTCATTTCTTAAGGGTCTTCTAATTGTCTTTCACTATCATTCGTTGAGAGAAGACTAACCATTGATCGACCAGGAAAGTGAAGTGAAAATTAGCGAGGCGAGGTTGATTGAAAATTAGCGAGGCGAGGTTGATTGAAAATTAGCGAGGCGAGGTCGATTAAAATTTATCTCACTCGTTTACTCCATTATTTTTCTAATAAGATAAAATGACTATATACACTTCATTTAATCACTGCTTTCCCCGCAACACACTAGAATTCTGAAAAGCACCAATTAGAAACCCCCTTGTGTAAGTATTTGAATGACGAGGAGAGAAAATCTTGCCTAAATCCTAATTAGGCTTTCAACTAAAATCCCAAAGACTATTTTAGCTTTCACTAAAATCCACTGCTTATTCCTCGCAGTCGTCTGTACTGCGAGGATGATCGTGCTTCATCCTCCAATGCTGCCACATTTAGTTGTCTGGCGTTACAATACAAAACTTAGGATGTCTCTTTGCTTTTATTAACTGGATTATCAAATATTCCAGATGAAACAAAATAAGTTTCACATTTACACAATAACCCAAAACAGCAAAAGCAATAGAAACAACAACAAATCTCCACAATCTTTTGCAAATTCTGAACGAAAAGGCAAACAATTTCAGACTTGTCTATGATTTCTGTAATTTCTTTTCGCCGAATTTCAAATACATGCCTAACTCCCTCATCCTTCCATATCATAAAAACCGTGAGCTCCCCTCCCTTTTCACAAACACACACAATTGGCGATTTCCACTACAAATTCAAGCTAAAAGCGAGATTTGAGTCAGCTGGCGCATGAGAAATCCGCGCCCGAGCAGATGAATATGGACAAGGAATAAATGAAATATTTAAAGTACGAATATCATTCTCTCAAAAAAATGAAAAAATTTAAAAGTATGGCTGTAAACATTAGGAAAATGCTATATACGTAGAAGCACGAATATTATCGGCAGGGTAAATAAAACCGATTGTAAGCGGTATTGTGATACTGAGGACACTTACATGCGGGAAACATCGTGTGGAGAATGTTCATGATGCCCTACCTCCATGGGGTATCATAGGCCTTTTCCAGATTGAAAAACACCGTGGCGTAGTAGGCTCTACAGAGGAAGGCCTCGCAGAAGGCAGTTTCCAGTCGGAGCAGAGCATCCGGCATAGAAAAGAACTTGCGAAAACCGCACTTTCCTGAAGACAGTGGACTAAGAAAAAGACTTCTAACATTTACCAATTTCTCCATCAACTTGCACATAAGAAGTAAGAGAGATTGGGCAGAAGCCGGCCGTGGTAAAGTGACCTTTTCCTGGTTTGCCATACTTCGACAGCCATACTGGCTGTCGAATTATGGCATACGAGACATCGTTCCATACTCACTCAAAGTAAATCTGTCGTGGACGGATTCTCCGCTTCTGGAAGAAAACTCTCATCGGTGGCCTTCAGCGAGATCACGACGTGCATTGGATGCTGGTGGAGCAGCATCCAGGCTAGAGAAGGCGGAGAGAGCTGTTGCAAATGACTCCGTTATGGCCTCAGGATCCGAGAATGCGTCCCATTCTTCTGGAGAACAGGAGGAGGATCCTGTCAGAAGTGGCAACGAATCCTTTTAACTCGCTCTCATACCTCTGCTAGAGGGGTCTTTTCCGTTAAGCGAAGACACGTATGCCTGCCAGGGAGAGTGGCGGGCGTGCTTCGAAACATACCGGAACCTAGCCTTAGTTTGACGAAATTATCCGTCGAGGGAAGTAATTTTGGCGGAGCTTATATAGCATGTAGGCATAACGCTTCTGCTTGAGGGCTGTATCACACTCGGCTGACCACCACGGAAGCGCCGGCGTGAAAAACGGCCAGACAATCTAGGAATACTAATTAGGCCCACGGCAATAAAGTTAGTCGAAAAGAACTCAACGTTCTCATCTGCCGAACTTATCTCTTCGAATGAGACTGAAAAATCAGTCATTTCCCTAAGTGTACATAACCGCGCCAAGCACCACTGGGGGCTCTCTCAGGCAGCATCGACACAGAAAATGATATTTGAACGAGAAAGTGATTACTAGCATGGAGGTCATCGACTACCTCCCATCCCAAATCAGGCTGCGCAACCGGATTGCACAGTAATAGATCAAATGAGGAAAATGAAGCGGTTCTCTGGCAGTGATGCGTAAACTCAACCACATTTGGGACACGTCTCCAGCTCGTCGATCAGGTCAGCAAAGCTCAACTGATCGAGTAGGTTTCCCAGAGGGGGTGTCTATCGTTCAAATTACCGAGCATTAGAAATGGCTTCGCAAACCGTGCCACAATGCGGCAGAAATCCCCCTCATCGAAATAGGCTGACGGTAGAATGTAGGCAGAAATAACAGTATACTCGGTATCAAGGTGCCACTGCTCTGCTAGTGCCTGAAATAAGAAATTCTTTAAAGCCAAAAAAGAAGGGAGACATCATGCCGGGTGTAGTAAATGCCTCTTTCCTTCCAGCTCATATCCAGTTGTGGTGGCTCGCAAAACTCTCACACCCCGAAGGAGTGGGCAGGGGGCAAGCGTCCAGAATGGTCTCCTGCATAGATAGATACAGGAGGAGACGAGCATCCGCAGATCCTCCCATTTGGCCTGGAGTCCGCTGCAATACCTTTGAAGGAATATCTCATCCAGGCCTAGCCGGCAGGAGATACGGGGGCACTCTTCGAACAAAAGGTCATAACAGGAATAGCCATATGCTTCCCGGAGGCAGAATTACGAGCGCTGTTGGCCAAACAAGGCGCTAATGTGGTATCAATTTGAGGACTAATCGGGGGAGGTTTGGTTCGCTATGCGAGTTTTTTTCTTTCCTCCTCCTCAAAACCTTCGGCGGCATGGGCCCCTTTGGAGGCGGGCATCCATCCTTTGTAGGATCCATGATTTCTGTGCCACCCAGTCCAACCTTCGTTGAAGGTGTAGGAACTGAAGTTCTTTTGGTGCAGTACATCTTGCTAGATAGCCTTAGGATCTACGGAAGACGGCCTTACGTCCTCCTTCATGGGTGTTGCCTCCTGTGAGTTTAACGACTCTCTTTGTCTGCGTGTAGCAGTTTTGCCCTACGGGAAAAGGGCCGCCGGCATTATTTCTTGCCAGTCTCCTGCAATAGGAAAGCAGGGGGTACCGCTGGTAGAAAGAGTCGCCCGAGAGTGCCTCCAAAGGTGGGATTGAGATAGAAGCTACCACACACTTAAGCCTTAGCGAGGAAGAATTCTCTTATGTGGTAGAATAAGTTGGGAGGGGCCCTGAGAAAGCTCACTGAGTCCAGCTCATTTTCAGCGGTGGAAGTGCTCGAGAGTGGCTTCAGAGATGGCAAATTGAGAAGCCTCTTTGTCCCATGGCGATGGTGAAAAGAGAATTAGTCCCACAATTACCTTCTGTTCTCACCATTTTCTATAAAGAGTTAAAAGGGCACATAGAAATTATATACCATGACCTCCCAATTAGATACCATCACCTCGAAAGCAGAAAGTTTTAGAAAGTCAAATCGCGAAACTCAGGAATCAGAATAATAAACGTTTAATAAGTTAGAATGGTCTAGTGTGTGTTTGGCAATAATTAATACTACTAATATTAATAAGTGTGGAAGCATGAAACTCAATACGCCATTATCACACAGAATTTCTCTGGTCGAGATAGATCAACGCAGCTGTGTTTAATTTGCGGTGCTTTATCACAGTCTTCCCCCCAGTTTGATAACACTGTCCCGCTCCAAGGTGGCAGCCGTGTCCATCTCCCCTCTCTTGGGGTAAAAGAGAATCTCTCTTATTTCCCGTTGGCCTCGTTGAAGCCTCAAATTATCAAGGTTCGTGTTTGCTTTAGCCGCGTCCGATATCCCTTTGGAATCGCGCTTAATTCCCTTTGGCCTCGTAGATGCCCGAAATTATCAAGATCCATGTTTGCTTAAGCCGCGTCCGATATTCCCTTGGAAAGCCCTCGTGCGCGAAGTCCCCTGTGAACTATGGCTGTGGCTCCTATTTAAGGTGATGTCTGCAAATCCTCAGCAGGTAGAGAGAACCCGAGCTTATAACCGTCCAGACAGTAGTGTCCGTCTCTCGTGAAGTGATCCCCTCGCCCTTGTGATCTCGTCAGCAGATCGTCTTCGCGTCTTCCCCTCTGATCAGAGGAAGATTACTGAAACCCGTTATGCCTCGGCAGATTGTCCTGGGTTTCTCTCGTCTCACTAGCTTGGTTGAGACTTCCTGCTGTCCGCAGACGAATCTCTATTTCGTGATTACTTCTCCCTGGAGCCGAGGTAATCTCAACCCTTTCGAAGTGTCTCTGGCCCCCTTCACATAGAGATCCCATCGACGAAGATCTGGCCATTCGTCTTCACATCCCTAGGTCATCCACCAGAAGTAACCAGGAGTCCTTTCCTCATAAGTCCCACCTCTTCCTTCCCAGTTGGTGTAACGTCAATAGACCTGCTAAATCATTCAATCCAACTTATTGGATCACTTATATATTTTCCCTAACCTAGTTTCATTAATTTTTGCGTCATAATATTCTTTTGTCGTACTGATTATTATTTAAATTTCCATATTTATATGTACCCTTGTTCTTATTATTTGTATTATAGTTTATTTTTGTAGAGGTATTTATCTTTCGAATAACCCTTGAAACAAACTCGGCAAACGTATTACTTTTTAAAGAGCCAACCTATAATATCCCACTCTAAGTAGAAGGTCCTTCCTTTTGCCCAATTCAATTGTACCTGAGCGCTGCGCCGATAGGAGCTGCTTGCGTACATTAGTGTGTATCTTTAGAGACTTTTTGGTCACACGCCTTCTTCTCTCGACAATAAGAATAATGTTACACTAAAACATCTGGTTTGTCATATTTATATGAAGGTCAGGGAAGCTGGCACAAAATCTCGATCGGAGCCAATTAACTAGAAAGCGAGCAATAAAACTGCGAAGAACATCATCTCCACAGTACTAGTTCATAAATTAGAGTTACTGTGCTCTTTAAAGGAGTTTGTTTGTATAAATATGTAAAAGCGCTTCACTTACCTACTTCTAATAAAATGTTAGCGTGTTATTTCACTCTTTGTGGTCTTTAAACCTTTCTACTGTATTTTTCTTTCATTTATCAATCTTTAATTTCTTTATTGTTTAATTCTTCTTATCTTCTCGCAGTTAAAATTCCATGTGTGTATCCTGGTTTCTTCATTTTGTTTTTAATGCAAATAGGAAAGAAATGACCATTGAAAGACTGAGGTAAAGAGTTGAGTTAGTTTGGCTGAAATAAGACAAGACTCGTATGTTTCAATCTTTAGACAGGAATAAAGACAAAATAGGTTAAAAGTAATGCATATTACTTTCTATATATGAGAATCGCAAGCAGCTTTTACTTATTTTAGTTATTATTATAATCCTTTTTCAAAAAAATATGGGCCAAGGGCAGATACTAGGGCCAAACTTGCGTCAATCCCAAGTATAATTAGGTTAAGGGAGAAGTAATTTTCTTTCACCCAACTCTTTTAATTGAGTTTAGCAGTAGTGGATGATCCTAGACCACTCTTAGCCCTTTAAAAGGGGGGCTATTTAAACAATGCTCACAGGTACTTGGAGAAATAGACGTGGGATATTACCTCAGCCAAGATGGTAGCTATAGGAATAGACTATTCAGTTGTAGCTGCTTACAGGGGTGGGGGCATTATCTTGAGGGAAGCCGCATGCCCTAAATTAAGGATTCGTAATTTTAACCTATGATGAAGCGCCAAAGCTCTACCTAAAGGACATCAGGGTGGTAGAAGTGCAGCACTTAGTTTTGTACGGGAAAAACTGACTATGCATATCAAGATATGCGGTTCAATGCCTGATGAATTTGTCGTTTAAAAGTTGGCATCTGGGCCACACAAGAGGGGATATTCAAAGGTCGTACACGTATACCGTAGTACAAGCATCTTCAGGCAGTATCATGGTGACGCCGCCGATGCCCATGGCAAAGAGTGCGACATTGAGGATTTTTTTTTTAAGAGCCTCTCTGGCGACTGCCCACTTGGGCATAAGTCGCCGGAATAATGACAGTCTAGCACTAGGCTACTTTAAAATAAGAACACGAAAACACAACGATAAAAAGGGAAGATCGTAACAATTAGTAAGCAATCTCCGGCGTCGGGGGGATGTCCCCCTCCCCCCGGCGCAGGAGCGTGCGACCTACAAAGAAAACAATAACGAAAACAAAAACAACAACAACAAAACCTAGTTAAATAAAAAGGAGAAGGCCGGCCTCCCCCTCAACGTCTACCAGTCCACCAGTCAAAGAGCACGCACTAGTCCCGAGTCAAAGGGACAGGCGGTAGCGACCACGCCAATCCCGATACCGGGACAGGTAACGTGCGCGAAGATTGCCCAGGCTAGGACATTCAAAAATAATGTGCCGAACATTGTGTGGAACAACGCAGTCGTCACAGTAGGGCACTGGCGAGCGCTCCATCGAATGGCGGTGCGTCCCGCGAGTATGCCCACTTCGGAGACGACAGAAAACAACCTAGAGCCCTAGTGGCATTGGGGGGGTAGGTCCCTGGAAACAGTCGCGGCGCAATGGCACGCAACTTTAACTTCACTCTGACCATCTCCTATCTTCTTTGCCAAGCAGCCCGAAGAGCTGCTCGTATTCCTGCCATGTAGTCGGTGTGAGGAAGAACGAAACGCTGGTCCGGTCACAGAGTTCTCGCAGACTCCTTGGTGCCCTCATCGGCGCGCTCATTCTCCGCAATTCCTACATGTCTAGGAACCCAGCAGAAGATAATCTCGACATTCAACCGGCTCGCCAAAACCGTGGCGTCACGGATATCGTGAACCAGGGGATGCGGAGATTCCAATACCCCGAGAGCACTCAGGGCGCTTTGTGAGTCGCTATAGATCACAATCTAGTATCCTAACCGGGCACGTCACGTAATCTCCCGTCCCGAGTGGTGTATTGCCACCAGCTCGGCCGTGGAGACGGACACAGCGCCTGGCAGAGCCCGGCTAACTTCAAACAGAGGAGATACGGCATGGAAGCCTCCTCTCTCTTTGGACTTGGAGCCATCTGTAAACACTGGCATGGTTCCAGCGTGACACGAGGTGTGCTCCAAAAAGGTCGAACGAAATATTCCCGCGCTGTACAAGCTTTGAGAGTTCAGTGGTGGCGAGAAATAGCCAAATGTGGTACCGTTCAGGGTGGGGTCCTGGGCTGAAACAGGGCGCCAGTGGCCCAAGAGCTATACTCAGCTCTCAAAGGAGTTTCCTGGACCTAAACCTTAAGGGCTTAGGGTATGACTGGCGTCTCTTGGCGGCAGAGGAACCGTCGAAATCAGCTACGAATGCAGTGAAAGCTGTTGGCAACTGAGTGAGGCTCGGGCTCGCGCGTACAGGTGAATGATGCACTGTACACTGTAACTAGTAGGCTCTCAATGGGGAAAAGTGCGGCGGAAGGCATCGGTCGCAAGGCGAAGGCTGTTGTGGTGGATCGAGTTCACCTTCCGCAATAAACGCTCGGCTGGGGGTGCATAAAACTCGCATCCGTATTCAAGCTTCGCACGAACAAAGGATCAATAAAAAAAATAAGGCAGTAGCCCTATCAGTGCCCCAATCGCTGAACGTCAACATGTGCTATCAAAGGCCTTCGCCGAATCAAAAGACACCGTGGCGTAGTGCTCTTTACAAAGGAAGGCCTCACAGACGGCATTTTCCAGGTGGAGCAGATTACCTGACGAGGAGAAGATAGGTGGCCTCCGCTGTCCATAAAAACTCTTATCCAACAACTACCAATTTCCTTATCAACTTACACACGTAGGATGTTAGAGAGATTAGGAGGTACCCGGCTGGGGTAGAATGATTTCAGTTAGGTTTGCGAAAAGCGAGCTCAGTAGCGATTCGCTAGCAGTCTGCGATAATACCCTCTACCAAGAACTTGTTGAACAAATCTAACAGAAAGGCCATGCCTCGCTCACGTAGGTGTCTAAGCATGGCGCACGGGAAATCGTCCGGACCAAGGAAAGTTTCTGCGCCGAAGTGAGAGCAAAACTTAACTCGGTCAATGTAAACCTATCATTGAAAGGTTCTCTGCCTCTGGAGTTAAAGTGTAGTGGGCACCACGACGCGCATTGAATGCTGGTGGAGCAGCATCTCTGTTAAAGAATGCAGAAGAAGCAGAGACGAAGGACACCGCCACGGACGTGGTGTCCGAGATTGCGGTCTCATTCTCTTGGAGAACGCGGGGGGGGGGGGGATTCCTGCGAGAACATGCTCTGAATCCTTTTTAGGCGCTTCCACACCTTTGCTAGAGGTGTCTTTCCCGTTAAGTCCAGACACGCCGTATGACCGCGAAAAAGAGGGTGGCCGTACATCGAAGCCTAGCGTATGTAGGCATAGCGCATGTAGGCATAACGCTTATGATTGAGGGCCACCTCAAACTCGGTTGACCACCACAGAAGCGGTCGGACCCCAAACTGTCAGACGTTCTAGGAAAAGTAGTTAGTCCCTTACTGATGCTGTTGCCTAAGGAGAACTCAATGGCCTCATCTTCCAACCTAAACTTCTCTTCTGAGATAAAAAATTCAGTCATTTCTTGAAATATGGACCACCGCGCAAAGTACCCCGGGCCAAGAAAATGATATTTGAATGTGAAAGTGATCCCTAACATGGAGGTCATTGACTGCCCTCCAACTAAAATCAAGCTGTGCAATAGGAGAGCACAGTGATAAATTAAGAGGGAGAAAATAAAACGGATTTCGGGCAGTGAAGCGCAAACTCATCCTCATCCAGCTCCTCGATTAAGGCAGCAAGAGCTTGATCTCTGGGACTGATCGAGCCGTCTCCCCAGGGGGGGGGGGCTATCGTTCAGATCCCCGAGGAAGAGAAAGTGCATCGGTAACCATCCCACGATGGGGAGGAAGTCCCCTGCGTCCTAGTCGGCTAACGGTAGAATTATACGCAGAAATAAAAGTATACCTCTTATAAAGGTGCAGCTGCATAACTACTGACTGAAAAGAGGTAACTAAAGCAAAGAGAAGAACCGAGACATCATGCGACGTGTAAAGTACACATCCTCCTGCCCAGGCTCCATCCCGTGTTGGTGGGGTCGCAGAATTCTTATAGACCCGGAAAGGTGGGCAGGGGGATCGCGCAGAGCATAGTCTCCTGCATAAGCATAACTAAGGGAAAACTGGAGGAGACGAACCTCTGTAGCTCGTCCCAGGTGGCCCAGAGTCCGAAGAAAAGACCATCAATGGAATGGCCGTACGCTTCCCGGAGGCTGAACTCCGTGTGCTGTTGGCCGGACCCTGAGCTTTCTAGTTCGAAGAATTGCCATGGGGGTTTGAGGTTGCCATGAGAGTCTTTTCTTCCCTTCGCCTCGAAAGCTTAGGCAGGTGGAGATCCCCTGTTTTGGAGGATCCACCGTTTTTGAGCTACCCAGCCTACCACAGGGTGTCGACGTAGGAACCAAAGCTCCTTTAGTGCTGTCATCCTTTCGGCAGTAAGCTTTAAGAACAATGGAAGATTGTCTCACGACTAACTTCATGGGTGTTGTTTCCTTTGAGTCTAACAACCAGGCGGAGGCAGGCGTGCAGCCATTTCGCCTTACGGTAAAAGGTCAGGCTGGGGAAGTGTGAAATGGGGAGCTCTTGTATTACCCGGACCTGGCTGAGAATCCTTTGATCCGCCAGCTGTACCAAAGGGGCACCCACGGTGGGTATAATCTGCAGAATGGTTTCGAATTGGCGCGGAAACGATCGTGCTCGTAGAACTGGTGGAACCAGGAGAGGAGGGAACATTTCTTAACATTAAAGCATAAGACGTCCCAGACAGCACCGGGCGTGCCAGGAGCAAGTCTTTAACCTTGCAAAAGAGTGACGATCCTGGGCCTGAACGGTCAGGATTCATTCTCAAGGAGATACGCATCGCATTGCTTTGAAGAAGCACGATGAGACTCTCTGCAATTGACACACTTGGCCACACACGATATGGACTTATGATGTGCGGCCTTGGAGCTACTTACTTTGACTTCGGGTAACTCAGACTTTGCGCATCTACAGGAGCGAATGATGTGGCCGAAGGTGTTTTCTAATAGTAGCACCTCTGTGGAAGGATCACGAATGCCTTCACACGGTAGCAATACCAATCGGCGCGTACCGACACAGGGACCCTGCCACAGTCGAACGTGACAAAGTGTGTAAGGGTGGGTCTCAGCGCCCCTCCCTATTTTCTAATCCCCCGTTAGACCTTAACTGCTCCATGGTCGGTCAGCTCTAATCTTAGTCATCTATAGAGTAGTCCAAGAGTTACTTCGTATAAATTACTCCTTTAACAAAGTTCATGGTAGAGTGCGGAGGCACACTCATCGGAGTAACATCGAGTTTTCGACGAACAATAATCTTGCCTGCCTCGGAGGAATCCGACGCATTCGCCAGAAGGCTTCTGTCCGAGAAAGGGGTCGCCTTCAGCTCTCTATCATGTCGGTTAGCTACTGATTTTCTCTAATGGAACATGTTGCCCGTTGTTAAAATGGTGCCATGAGTGGGGCCGTTAACTACAAAGCGTTCGAAGTCAGCGAGCAAAAAAACGCCAGGTAACCTCTGAATGAGGGGCCCCAACGTAATCGAGCCTCCGCTCTGCGCACTTGTAACTTTGATCTTAGTCAGGTACTCCCTGCCCGGGGAAGCAACGGAGGCGGACGTGCCGATCTTCGCTTGGTCGCTTATCAAAAGGGCAGCGGACCAATCCCTCCCCGTGTCTCTCGCGGTGTGAGAGGAGCACCTAGTGTTTTTGTTCTTACCTTTTTTTATTTTTAGGAAAGGAGAGTGGGGAATGAATCTGCTTTTATCCTCCGTATTAACCCCTAGGCTAGATGGACCTGCCTCAGCAAGATCCTTCTCTGAATTAAAGAAGGTCTTGGCTGTCATATGGACACCAGGAGTGGAAGGAGATCCCTCCTATTCTAGTGGATCCTCAGGAACCCAATCTCTCTAAAGAGAAGTTTGCACAGGGGCAGACTCGGGTTCTGTGCTTTGCTCTAATCTCCGGTTCGAATCCATGGAAAATTGTACCATCTTGGGCTGAGACACCTCACTGAACATGTCCATCTCAGACGGGCCTCCATGGGGCCATCTTCCTCAAGACATCACAGATCCCATTAGAGGTTCCTTTTTTGTCGTCTAATGCCAGCAAATAGGCATCCGTCTGGGAAGGAAGGGAGGCAGGTAGACTGACCCCGTGTAAGCTCGTCGCACATGCAAGCCGGACATTATGGGGCACTGGCCAACGGGCCCTGCTATGCCTTTGCCTCTATGGGGGTCAGGCCTATCGAGCTGCTCCCACCGGCAGCCGTCAATTAGGGGCCGCATCCATGCCTTCTTGGCAGGCCCCTTGGAAAGTAAAAGGGGGACTGCCGATGGAAAAAGGGGCTTAGTGGAATATTCTGCACCCATAGTTATCTGAGAGAAGTTAAAGAGTTTTGGAGGGTCCACTGCGAAATCAGAGGAAGAAAGGGCTCCTTTCCTGCTGTTGACATGCCCGAAGACGGATCCGACGATGTTAGATGGGAAGGTAAGGGTGGAGTATTTTTTGAAGAAACTCATCATTGGAAATTGGGATCCTTTTGTATCACGGGATGCAAATGCTAATCACCCCACGCAGAAGCCCGCTCTGCGAGGGGTGAAACCGGGCCGGCAGAGCCCGCTCCCGCCATAGAAATCAACACCTCACATCCAGAGGCCAGGCAGCCTTTCGGCATGGCGGCTCCACCTTGGGCTAGACGTAAAATTGATAGATATTGAATGGAAAGAGTATGCGAGGAATGTGAGGGTAGGGGTAAAGCAGGTTGTTAAAAATCCATCAACCTAAGCCGGACCTCACGGGGGATGGAGCATTTTCCCCTCCTGCCTCAGAGCCGATCTGGGAGGGTTGGTTGAGAGGAATCTGGTCGGTGTCTACCCTGTGAAATTAGAGGTCGACCAGAGAAAGTTGTGGGAGAGATTGTATGGAAAGTGAGCAAGCAGGGTAAAAAGACAGGGTGTCAGGAAGAAGTAGAAGAGGCGAAGCTTGCTCTGGATGGTACGCTGAGTCCCATCAGCACAGCGACCCGGAAAGCAGATCAACTTTTTACTTATTGAGGGTGGTGCTGGGGGGTGCGTCGAAACATACCGGAACCTAGCTCAAGGCAGACGAAATTCCTAGAAAGTGAAATCGTTCTGGTAGTGCTTTTAGCGCATGTAGGCAGAACACTTTTGTTTGAGGGCCGTCTCACAGTCGGCACACCACTATGGAAGCGGTAATTGTGCAAACGACGAGATGTTATAGGAATACTAGTTAGGCCCACGGCGATGAGGTTACCGAACAAGAACTCGGAGGCTTTATCGGCCTAACTAAACTCTTCGTCTGAGACAGAGAAATGAGTCATTTCCTGAAATGTGCACCACCTCGGTTCACTCTGGTTGCAGCGGTCCATAAAATGATTTTTTAGAGATGATCATAGACCACCTTCCACAAAAAATTAGGCTGTTTATCCGCAAAGAACAGGGATATATCATTTCAGGAAATTAAATTGGTTCTCGAGCTATGATGCGTAAACTCATTCAAATTTAGGACGCCTATCCCCAACTCTTCGATCAGGTCATTTGAAGCAAGCGGGCTCAAAAACGCCAGGTTATCTCTGAATGAGGTGCCCCGACGTTTTTTTTGTCTGCGTCCTTCCGCCCGAGGGTGCCTCGGCAACGGATGTGGAGCCGCTTCTCTCCACATCGGCAAAGGGATCCAAAGCCGGACGGATAATGCTCAGCAAGATCCTTCTCGAAATGGAGAAGGGCTTGAATGGGTCAACTTATGGCTACTTGAATAGGGTTTGTTTTTTTTTAAGGGGCTATCTGGCGACTGCCCACTTAGGCATTAGTCGCCGTAAACAAACAGCCTTGTTCTAGGGTACTTTGAAAAATTTAAACAAAAAACAACAATAAAAGAAATAACAATTAGGAAGCAATAGCAATAACAATAACAATAACAAAAATTAACAAAAACAACAACTAAACCTAGTTAAATGAAAGGGAGAAGGCCGGCCTCCCCCCAAAAGTCAACAAGTCCACCAGTCAATGTGCACGCACTCGTCCCGAGTGCAAATGACAGGCGGTAGCGACCCCGCACATCCCGGTACCAGGACAGGTAACGTGCACGAAGATCACCCAGACTGGGACATTCGACAAGAATGTGCCGAACAGTCTGGGGGACGACTCAGTCGTCGCAATAGGGCGCAGGCAAGCGCTCCATCAAATAGCGATGCGTCATACGAGTGTGTCCGATTCGGAGACGACAGAAAGCGACCTGAAGCCGTCACAGCATTGGGGAATAGGTCCATATGAACAGTCGCGGAGCAATGGCACGCAACTTTAAGTTTCCTTCGACCGTCTCTCATCTTCTTTGCAAAGCAGTCCGAAGAGCTGCCCGTATTCCTGCCATGTAGTCGGTGTGAGGAAGAGCGAAACGCTGGTCCGGTCGCAGAGTCCTCGTGGACTGTTTGGCGCCCTCATCGGCGCGCTCATTATCCGCAATTCCTACATTTCCAGGAACCCAACAGAAGATTATCTCGACATCTGCCTGGCTCGCCAAAACCATGGCGTCACGAATATCGCAAACCAGGGAATGCGGAGATTTCAATGCCCCGAGAGCACTCAGGGCGCTTTGTGAGTCGCTATAGATAACAATCCAGTCTCCGAACCGGGCACGTCACGTAATCCCTCGTACCGAGTGGTGTATTGCCACCAGTTCGGCCGTGAAGACAGACGCAGCGCCTGGCAGAGCCCCACTGACTTCAAACAGAGGGGATACGGCGTGGAAGCCGACCCCCTCTTCGGACTTGGAGCCATCCGTGTACACTGGCATGGTTGCAGCGTGACACGAGGTGTTCTCCAAAAAGGTCAAACGCAATACTCCCGGCGCCGTATAAGCTTTGGGAGCAAAGGCGTGGCGACAAATAGCCAAATGTGGTACCCTCCAGAGTGGCGTCCTGGGAAGAACCAGGGACGCCACCGGTGCAAGAGCTATATCTAGCTCTCGAAGGAGTTTCTTGGCCCTAAACCCAGAGGGCTTAGGGTATGACTGGCGTCTCTCGGCGGCATAGGCACCGTCGAGATTAGCTGCGGATGCAGTGAAAGCTGTTGGCGACCGATGGAGGCGCCGGGCTCGCGCATACAGGCGAGTGATGCACTGCACGCGGTGCAGAGCGAATGGCATCTCCCCAGCATCGACCAAGAGGCTCTTAATGGGAGAAGTGCGGAAGGCACCGGTCGCAAGGCGAAGGCCGGTGTGGTGGATTGAATTGACCTTCCACAATAAACGCTCAGCTGCGGATGCATAAAACTCCCATCCGTAGTCGAGCTTCGAAGGAACAAAGGATCGTTAAAACAGCAGGGCAGTAGCCCTATCAGCGCCCCAAGCGCTGACTACTTAAATAGGGTATCTATACATTGTGTTCAATCTAAAAGGCAAGTAGAGTGACCAACACTATGACAGTCTTCTGTCGACTGTAAAACCAATCCATCCCTTTAGGATATAATAAATTTTTTCAGAAATTCACTTGACCTGTCCGGGACACGACAGTTACAAGAATTCTATAAAATACTCCCAATTAGGGATATATAGACAAGGAAGTTACATAACATTAGTTAGCCCCTTTCATTTCGTTGGGCATGTTTAGTAAACTCCCTTCATATACACTCTCTATTTGACAGACTACTATAACTCTCCCCAAAAGTTCCCCACAATTACATAAATCCCACTCGTGTACTCTAGTGGCAAAATTGAAAGGGAAAAAAACGAATTGGAGCAGCGTTTTAGTCGCTTGTGACGCTATATCTCACCTCATTCAGTCGGTATGTCAGTCCCTGTTTTGCTTTGAGAGGGGGGGAGGGGCGGTAATAACATTGTAAATATTCGGCCGATTCTAACGAAATTCGAAACCCTTATGTTGTTTTATGTTGCAATTGCTAAGGTCATTCCAAGGCTAGTCCGGGAATTATTTAAAGTTTTGAAGGTCGTATGGTCACAAATCAGAATAAATAAGAGGAGACGTTGCTTTTTTTGAAGATTCGATTTGGATAAATGAACCTTTTTGGCGTGTAAGAAGAGCTTCACCAAAGCATTCCCCATCAAATGTGAAGGCTGCTAACTATTACCGTAGCAACAGGACAACTGATGCGTACGATGGCGTTTGTCATAATTGCATACGCAAATCTATCTGTATTTATTCATTTATCTCTGTCTCTAAAGAGTGTTAAACCTTCTACAGAGTTAAACTACTGCACCTATATACATACACGGAGATTTGTTAAAACCTTTTGCGCGATCTTCTGCACAAACGCAGATGAACAGATCACAAAAAAACTCAGTACCCTGAGACATTCAAATACACTACCAATGGGCAACATACGCAGATAAACAAGTGAATACATACATGTGCATGCGTGCCCTTAAATCCTAAAATGGGATTTGCGAATCTAGTCCTTTTTCTGGCATCTAAAATTATCCTGTCTGAGGGACTCGATTGGTTCTGACAGCTGCTTCCCATGCAAAGTGACTGTCGACGACACCCCCGTTGGGTCGATCATCCACGTTAAATCTAGCTCTTGACCTCGAGGAGGAGTGATGCAATAGTGGATCAAACCCTGACATACGATGGCTACTGCGATTGATGACGCTCACTTTCGATTGGGGTGGTAAGAGGGCTTTTATATCATCTATATCTCTTTAAATGAGAACAAGCTTAGGAGGGGTGCGTATTTCTCTAGCTAGCCCTTAACGATACTTTCACACATTCCTCTACTTTAACAATTTTTCCAACACTTTGTTTAAGATGTAGTAATTTTTCGATGTTTTTAAAGGAAAATGGCAAAAGGTATAACCCGATCATCAACTAATTCCAATCGCCTCTTAAGAACACAAATTCAGAATCCAGCAGGATGATTAGAAGCCAGACGAGCAGTTGCAGCCCGCACAAATCCGAACATAAAAAATCTTCAAATTCTTTGTTTCAACCCGCATAGTCATTCTCAACCTGAAAAGCCCAGCATAATCATTCTAAAATTTCTAGAAAGTACACCCATCAGATTTCAGATTGCCATCCTACAAAATCAAACCCGCATTACTTGCCTGCAATCCAGTGACAATTGTTCTGTATCTAAGGAACGGTCCTTACCTGCAAAAAATAAGGGAAATTAGTGAATAAATATTATTATTCCTAGGGTTGGTTAATATTATAAATGTAATAATAATAATTACTAATAATAATAAAAACACAAATAAATAATAGTAAACCAATAATAATTTATAATAAATAATAGCAATAACATTAACAGTAACAACATTAACGATAACATCAACAAAAATAATAAAAAATATTAATAATCATTGGGGTAGAGCAACATACGAGGAAGTTCAGATAGATCAGGTCACAGACAGGGGCCAGTAAGGAGGGGACTACTAGGCGATGTAGAATTTTTTTTTTATTTTTTTTTTATTAAAGGGCTATCTGGCGACTGCCGACTTAGGCATGAGTTGCCGTAAACAAACAGCTAGTTCGAGGCTACTTCAAAATAATTCAACAGGAAACAAAAATAAAAAGAAATAACAATAACAAAGCAATAACAAAAACGATAACAAAAACAACAAAAACAATAAAACCGGGTTAAATGAAAGGGAGAAGGCCGGCCTCCCCCCAAAAGTCAATAAGTCCACCAGTCATGGTGCACGCACTCGTCCCGAATACAAGGGACAGGCGGTAGCGACCCCGCCCATCCCGGTACCGAGACAGGTATCGTGCGCGAAGATCACCCAGACTAAGACATTCGACAAGAATATGCCGAACAGTCTGGGAGACGACGCAGTCGTTGCAATAGGGCGCAAGCGAGCGCTCCATCAAGTAGCGATGCATCACACGAGTGTGTCCGATTCGAAGACGACAGAAAGCGACCTGAAGCCGCCGCGGCATTGGGGGATAGATCCATGGGAACAGTCGCGGCGCAATGGCACGCAACTTTAAGTTCCCTTCGACGGTCTCCCATCTTCTTTGCCAAGCAGTCCGAAGAGCTGCCCGTATTCCTGCCATGTAGTCGGTGTGAGGAAGAGCGAAACGCTGGTCCGGTCGCAGAGTCCTTGCGGACTCTTTGGCGCCCTCATCGGCGCGCTCATTATCCGCAATTCCTACATGTCCAGGAACCAAGCAGAAGATAATCTCGACATCTGCCCGGCTCGCCAAAACCGTGGCGTCACGGATATCGCGAACCAGGGGATGGCGAGATTCCAATGCCTCGAGAGCACTCAGGGCGCTTTGTGAGTCGCTATAGATCACAATCCGGTCTCCGAACCGGGCACGTCTCGTAATCTCTCGTACCGAGTGGTGTATTGCCACCAGCTCGGCCGTGAAGACAGACGCAGCGCCTGGTAGAGCCCCGCTGACTTCAAACAGAGGGGATACGGCGTGGAAGCCGACCCCCTCTTTGGACTTGGAGCCATCCGTATACACTGGCACGGTTCCAGCGTGACACGATGTGTGCTCCAAAAAGGTCGAACGCAATACTCCCGGCGCAGTACAAGCTTTGGGAGCAGAGGCGTAGCGACAAATAGCCAAATGTGGTACCCTCCAGGGTGGGGTCCTGGGCAAAACCAGGGGCGCCACCGGCCTGAGAGCGATATCTAGCTCTCGAAGGAGTTTCTTGGCCCTAAACCCAAAAGGCTTAGGGTATGACTGGCATCTCTCGACGGCATAGGCACCATCGAGATCAGCTGCGGATGCAGTGAGAGCTGTTGGCGACTGAGGGAGGCGCCGGGCTCGCGCGTACAGTCGAGTGATACACTGCACGCGGCGCAGAGCAAGTGGCATCTCCCCAGCATCGACCAACAGGCTCTCAATGGGGGAAGTGCGGAAGGCACCGGTCGCAAGGCGAAGGCCGGTGTGGTAGATCGAATTCACCTTCCGCAATAAACGCTCGGCTGCGGATGCATAAAACTCGCATCCGTAGTCGAGCTTCGAACGAACAAAGGATCGATAAAAAAGTAAGGCAGTAGCCCTATCAGCGCTTCAAGCGCTGAACGTCACGGAACGGAGAATGTCCATGGCGCGGGTACAACAGACCCTAAGGCTGCGAATATGAGCCTCCCAGGTGAGGCGTCGGTCGAATACAAGACCAAGGAAACGGTGCGACTCAACCACATCCAGGCGCACCCCATTAAGAAACAAATCTGGGTCGGGGTGAAGTCGTGGATGGCGGCAGAAGTGCACCACCTTAGTCTTGGCCAAAGAAAACCGAAACCTGTGCGCTTCGGCATAGCGAGAGACGCGGTTCAATGCCTGTTGGAGTCGACGCTCCAGAGTTGGCATCTGGGCCGCAACAAAAGAGATCGAAAGGTCGTCCACGTAGAGCGTAGCGAGAACATCTTCCGGCAGCACCGAGGTGATGCCGTTGATGCTCAGGGCAAAGAGTGTGACACTGAGGACACTTCCCTGCGGGACACCCTCTTCCTGCTCCTTTGGGCCGGAGAGGGCTCCCCCCACCCGTACGCGGAATCGACCATCTCGCAAAAATTCAGATATAAAAATTGGGAGGCGTCCCCTCGCCCCTATCGTGTGGAGAGTCTCCATGATACCGTATCGCCATGCGGTATCATAGGCCTTCTCCAGATCGAAAAACACCGTGGCGTAGTGCTGTCTACGAAGGAAAGCCTCGCAGACGGCATTTTCCAGTCGGAGCAGAGTATCCGACGTGTAGTGAAACTTACGGAAGCCGCACTGTGCGGAAGACAGATGGCCTTCGCTGTCCAGGAAAAAGGCTAATCTAACATTTACCATTTTCTCCATCAACTTGCACACGCAAGAGGTTAGAGAGATTGGGCGGAAACCGGTCGGAGTAGAGTGATCTCTCCCCGGTTTGCAAAAGGCAAGCACAGTAGCGATTCGCCAGGAGTCTGGGCGAAGACCCTATACCCAGATCCTGTTGAACAAATCTAACAGAAAGGCCATGCCTCGCTCACCTAGATGTCGAAGCATGGCGTACGGGACATCGTCCGGACCGTGGGCGGTCCGCGCACGAAGCGAGAGCGGAACGCAACTCGCTAACAGTAAACTTGTTGAAGGGTTCTCCGCCTCTCGAGGTAAAGTCCAGCCGGCGGCCTTCCGTGACATCACGACGTGCATTGAATGCTGGCGGAGCAGCATCACGGCTAGAGAATGCGGAGAAAGCGGTCGCGAAGGATTCCGCCACGGACGCGGGGTCCGAGATTGCGGTCCCATTCTCCTGGAGAACGGGAGGGGGGTCCTGCGAGAACTTGCCCCGAATCCTTTTGACTCGCTTCCACACCTCAGCTAAAGGGGTCTTCCCGTTAAGTGGAGACACGTATGCCCGCCAAGAAGAGCGGCGAGCGTGCTTCGAAATATACCGGAACCTAGCCCTAGCCCAACGAAATTCAGCGACAGTGAAATCGTTCGGGCGGCGCTTATAGCGCATGTAGGCATAACGCTTCTGTTTGAGGGCCGTCTCACACTCGGCCGACCAAAAAGGGAGTGGTCGGCGTGCAAAACGGCCAGACGTCCTAGGAATAGTAGTCAGACCCACGGCGATGAGGTTGCCGGAGAAGAACTCAACGGCCTCATCTACCGACCTAAACTCCTCGACTGAGATAGAGAATTCAGTCATTTCCTGAAATGCAAACCACCGCGCCCGCGCCAAGCACCACCGAGGTGGTCTCTCAGGCGGCAGTTGCCCTGAAAATGATATTTGAATGGGAAAGTGATCACTACCATGGAGGTCAACGACCACCTCCCATTTAAAATCATGCTGTGCATCCGAAGAGCACAAAGATAGGTCGAGGCAAGAAAATGAAGCAGTTCTTGGACAGTGATGCGTAAACTCATCCACGTTTAGGACACCCATCTCAAGCTCTTCGATCAGATCGGCAAGGACTTGTCCCCTGGGATTTATGGAATAATCTCCCCAGAGAGGATGCCTGCCGTTTAGATCTCCAAGCAAGAGATAGGGCCTCGGCAACCGTGCCACGACGCGGCGGAAGTCCCCCGCGTCGAAGTCAGCTGACGGTGGAATGTACGCAGAAATGATAGTATACCTCCTATCCAGGTGCAGCTGCACAGCCACTGCCTGAAAGGAGGTATCTAAAGAGAAAGGAAGAACGGAGACATCATGCCGGGTGTAAACCGCGCATCCCCCAGCCCGGCCATCCCGCGGTGGTGGGGTCGAAAGACCCTTGTACCCCGGGAGGGCGGGCAGGGGGCACGCGCCTAGCATGGTCTCCTGCAAAAAATAGCTAACGGGGAGAGGGACGAGACGAGCCTCCGCAGCTCCTCCCAGTTGGCCCGGAGTCCACGGCAATTCCATTGAAGGAATATGCTCTCCAGGCCTAGCTCGGAGGAGACGCGGGAGCCCTCCTCGAACTGAAGACCCTCACGGGAATGGCCGTACGCTTCCCGGGGGCAGCACCCCGGGCGCTTTTGGCCGGACAAAACGCTAGAGGCGCTGTCGCATTCGAGGACTTATTGTGGGAGGTTGGGCTCGCCATGCGAGTCTTTTCCTCCCACCGCCTCGAAACCTTAGGCGGGCGCTGCGGCTTCGGAGGCGGGGGGCCCTCTTTTTGACGAACTACCGTCTCCGAGCCACTCGCTCCACCTCGGGGTGTGGGCGAAGGAGCCGAAGCTCCTTTGTTGCTGTCCTCCTTTCGGAGGACAGCTTTAGGAACCCCCGAAGATGGCCTAGCGACTATCTTCAGAGGTGTTGCCTCCTGTGAGTCTAACGACTCGGTGGAGGCGCGTGGCCGTTTCGCCTTGCAAGAAACGGTCACGCTGGGGGAAGAGGAGGGAGCCCTGGTTTTAGCCGGGGCTGGGTATGAACCCTTTTTGCCGCCAGCTTTACCAGGGGAGCGCCCGTGTTGGGTAGAGCCCGCAGAAGGGCTCCGAATGGGCGCCTAAACAACCGTGCTCGTTGGCCTGGATGGGCCAGGAGCAGAGGGTGCCTTTCTACTACTGAGTCATATGACGTCCCAGGCAGAGCTGGGCGCGCCAGGACCAAGTCCTTAGCCTCGCGGAATGAGAGTCTATCCTGGGCCTGAACGGCCAGGATTTCTTTCTCCAGGAGATATGCACCACATTGCTTCGAAGAAGAGGGGTGCGGCTCTCCGCAATTGACACACTCGGCCACACACGATTTGGACTTATCGTGTGCGACCTTGGAGCAATTTACACATACTTCGGGTGACCCCGACTTTGCACGTCTACATGAGCGATTCGTATGGCCGAAGCAGTGACAGTAATAGCACCGCCGCGGAAGTGGCACGAATGCCTTCACGCGGTAGCGGTACCAACCGGCACGCACCGACTCAGGGAGCTTGTCACAGTCGGACGTGACGAAGAGTTTAGGGGTGGGTCTCGAGGCCCCTCCCTGTTTTCTCATCACATGCTCGAATTTGACCGCCCCATGGTCGGCCAGCTCTAGGGTGATGTCCTCAATGGAGTAGTCAACGAGTTTCCTCGCATAAACTACTCCTTTTACCAAGGTTATGGTAGAGTGCGGCGTCACACTCACCGGGGTGCCATGAAGTGAACGAAGAGCACTTATCTTGGCCTCCTCGGCGGGATTCGCCGCATTCGTCAGAAGGCTGCCGTCCGAGAAACGGGTTACCTTCGGCTCTCTACCAATTGCACTAGCTAATCCTCTCCTCTGATGGATCATGTTGCCCTTGGACAACATGGTGCCATCAGTAGAGCGAATAACGAGGAAGCATTTGAAGCCAGCGGGCTCGAAAACGCCAGGTAACCTCTGAATGAAGGGCCCCGATGTCATCGAGGCTCCGCCCTGTGCACTCTTGGTCTTAGTCAGGGGCTCCGCACACGGGGGGGTAGAGGGGCTGGATGTGCCGATCTTGGCTTGGTCGCCTACCAAAGTGGCAGCAGACCTATCCTTTCCCGCAGCAACCGCGGATAGAGAGGAGCCCCAAGTCTTCTTTGTCTTTCTAGTCTTTTTCTTGTTTGGAGAGGAGGGCGGGGAATGAACCCGCTTCTCACCTCCTCCGGCAGAAGCCCCCATGCCAGATGGGCCGGCCTCAACCAGGTCCCTCTCCGAAATGGAGAAGGTCCTGGTAGTCGTGGGGGAACCTGTCGGAAGAGATCCCTCCCCTCCTTGTATTGCCATGGAGCCCTCAGCCGTTTGAGGGGGACCTTGCATAGGGGCGGACTCGGGTTCGGTGCTTGGCGCCGAGCCCGGATTCCCCCCCATGGAAGGCCCTACCCTCTGAGGCTGGGTCTCCTCAAGGACCATGTCTATCACAGGAGGGGCCTCCAGTTGGCCATCCCCTCCCAGGACATCGCAGGTCCCCTTGGCAGCGTCAAGAGTCATTTGTGGGGAGGCACAAGCCTTAACCCCGGCAAGGTTTAATATCCTTGCCAGCAGGTCTTTTGAGGGAAGCGACCGAAGGGGCCTGGCTTCCCTCTCCCCTCTAAGGGGGTTTGCCCTACCGAGCCGCTTACAAGAGGGGCGGTCGGCAATGGGCTGCCTGCTGGCTTTCTTGGCAGTCCCCTTAGAAAGAAAAGGAGGGACTGCCGCTGGAAATAGGGAGGTGCCCGAAAGCACCGCCAGAGAAGGGAGTGAGGGGAAGTCCCCTACACCCGTAGGCGTAGGAGAGGAGTAAGCCTCCTCTCCGGTTGAAGAAGTATGGAGGGTCCCCTGCGCAAGCACAAGGGGGGGGGCCTCCATTTTTTTGGTGGAGCTGCCCGAGGGCGGCTCCGTTGATGTTCTTGGGGAAGTTGGGGGTTGGGGTTTTTTTTTTGATACTCATCATTGGGCATGGTGACCCTCTTATTTACACGGGACGCAACATCTCACCACCTCTCACAGTTGCCCGCACTGCAAGAGGTGCTTGCAGGCCCGGCAGAGCCAGGCGCCGCCATTTGGGACCACCCCTCCCGCCTGGTGGCCTGGCAGTCCATCGGCATGGCGGCTCCACCTTAGACACGGTGTAAAAATGATAGATTTTGAAGACGAGAGGAAAAGGGATGTGGGGAAGTTATGGGTGGGGATGAAGCAGGTAGTTAAAAACAAGCCACCCCAGACCGGAGCTCAGGGGTTAGGGAACATTGTCCCCCACCCCCTCAGCCTCGATGCGGGGTGGTTGGCTGAAAGGAAGGTCAGCATCTACCCTGTGAAATTAGAGGCTGACCAGAGAAAGTTGTGGGAGAGGTTGTGTGAAAAGAGAGGAAACAAGTGTTTTGAAGGAAGGAAAAGAGGCTAAGCTGGGGCCGGATGGGGTGCTGAGTCCCGTCAGCACGGCGGCCAGGATGGCAAATCGCCGCGCCCCTTACGGGGAGGCGATGTAGAAAGCCTTCTGATATCTCAGTCAGCATTCGGAGAGGTAAGCTACGAAAAAGAAGTAGTTGTCAGAGACGAGGAAAAGGGTTTAAAATCCAGATGGGCTACCGTGATATGTGCCAAGAGCACAAGTGTACTCCACTCAGTACCCTTATTTTTTTCATTGTGGTAGTCAGTAGTCTCAAATAGCATCTGGTAGACCTTAACTGGAAAAAACTAGTGTGCATCACCGAGGGCATTTAATTTTCAGGGACAAGTTTACACTCTTTAGGGAAGCCTAGGCCCAAGATGAGCGGATACACTGTTAAGCGGGAGAACGCGGTCATAGGCAGGATGGGGAAACTTTTCTTTGAGCAGTGGGTGAAAATTTCTAATGAAAGAAATCGGTGAGCGATAAATATAATTTGAATCTAGTATCTTTATAAATGTTGTTTAAATTGATATATGGTGCGATTTACTCGTGCATTAATATCTAAAAAAAATAAAAATAATACGCAACAACGTTGACTACCAGGGGGCGATGAAAATTAGGCACGCGGGGGAAATTCGGCCTGCGGGCGAGGGTTTTCCCACCTTTGGTCTAAGGGGTTGATTTGATTGAGATCAAAGCGGCTGCTCACTGCTTCAGTGTACTTGGTTCGATCCTTGCCCGGATTTTTTCGCATTTAGGAAAATACATTGACCCGACGAAAAAATATTCAGTTTATTTTCTCTCTTTGCTATATTATATAAATATATATATATATATATATATATATATATATATATATATATATATATATATATATATATATATATATATATATATATTAGAAGGTATCACAATGACAAGATATATATTCGGTGCAAGAAATAACAAACCACAATATTTGAATCCAATTTATTGGCGAACTGAATTAGTTTCGGCTCTCACCATTATCAACAGTATAATGAAAGGTATGATTTGCGAATTCAGTATATAAAGCCGAAAAATCAGACTAAACAAAATGAAAAAAATTGTAATGTAATGATGAAAGATATAAATATATGTATGGTTCAAGATGCAACTTTTAATTCGGGGAATGACTGATTTTGGCGGTTATAAATGGATTGGCGACAGTGTTCAAGATATATTTATTACATTTATATTGTCCTTCAGAAATATTTAAGTTATCAACCTTGCTAATAATGAGTGATTCAGCAATCATCCTTCCAATATAATTGTTGGATTTATAAATAACTTGGGATGTTAAATTTGATTCCATGCTCATAATTTTACCTATGAGCGAAAAGGCTGGATGGAAGTGATATCTACGCGGTGTTCTTTGATCCTCTTACTAAAGTGAGCCGAAGATTGCGGAATCAATCATTACTTTCCTAGGTGGGAGTAGGGGGGATAGGGAGGTGAAGCGACGCAAGTCCCTTATTCAAGGTCGTGCTGGGCGCCGGCGGGTTAAAGTGGATCTCCTGCACCAGTCGAATAACAGCGAGATCTGCCATAGCCACCTCATATGCTCTGTGTGTCCGTCCCATCCGTGCAGGTGGCTCACTCCCCAATGGGTTAAGAGTATTCATACCCCCCAATGTTCAGGTATGGGAATAAAAATTTTAAAAAAGGCGTCTGTCCATCTACTTTTTGATTTATTATCCTATCACTTATCTCTCTATCCCTCTATAAATCTATCTATCCACCCATTAATCCATTGTAATTTTACTTTTCTATTCATCCATCAACCAAAAGTTTTATCTAAATAGCATTATATAAATTATTCCCTTCCCGTAAAAAATATATGCGTAAACGCATTATGTGCTCTCTTATAGGACAAACAGAAATGCCCCCCTTCATAAAAAATCACACATGTGTACGTTTTTTTTTTGCTGCTGTTCCTACATGAATGATTCCGCGATAAGGCCAGAGAAATGGCCAGCACGTTTCGCGAACGCACAAACGAACACAACGATGTGGCTCCAGCAGCCCGGCCAGTCAACTTAGCTGTATTGCACCCATCTCGGTTTTCTGGCAATTATCCTTCAATTTGGACATCCATTAATACACTTATTCAATCACTCAGCCATCCATCTACATTTGTTTCCATTCCTCTATATCTACCTATCTTAGTCACCCCATGAAGTGGTACCAATTCGTGCTTATGTGGACTTGCGCCCTCAGACCCTTGCAGCCATGCTTTAGCGTGCGTCAAGGGTGGTAGAGCCTTTGTCATTTAACCCCACTTCTGTCAACTCACTTCATTACTCCCCCTCAGATTCTCTTTCTTCTGCACTGCAGTCTACTTTCGCACACATACCGCATGGTATTTATAATCTATATTCAATCGCTGATTCCGAACATATCCTTTCATTACGCTTTTGAGCCACTTCACTACTGATGCTTGCAAGCGCCGCTCCGTAAAATGGCAGTGAGATCCGCGAGCTTGCCCAATTTGAAGACAAGATAAAGCGACCTGAAGACGTCGTGACATGGGAGGGAGGGGGGGGGGTGACCAGGCGTGTTTCCTCAAGAACAGTCGCGGAGCAATGGCATGTAGTTGGTGGGAGGATAGGTCCAAACACTTGCCTGGTCGACCAGGCGTGGCAGACTCTTTGGCACACTCATCGGCGCATTCATTCGCCACGATTCGCACATGTCTAAGAACCCAGCAAAAGATAATCTCAACAACGTTCCTACTTGCAGCAACCGAATCGGAAGGAAAACGCGAACAAGAATGTGTGGAGATTCCAATGTCCCGAGAGAACTCAAGGCGTTTGTAAGTCGCTTTAGATCACAATCCTGTCTGCAAACCTGAAACAACGTGTTTTCTCAGGAACTAAGAGGCTCATTTCAACTAGCTCGGCGTGAAGACAGACGCAACGCCTGGTAGAGCTCCGCAGACTTCAAACAGAGGAGATATGGGGTTGAACTAGACCCCTTCCTGGGAATTGGAGCTACCTATGTTCACTGGCACGGACCCAGCATGAGAGAAAGTGTGCTTCTAAAAAGCCAAAGGCAATACTCCTGGCGCGGTGAAAGCTTAGGAAGTAGAGGCGTGGCGACAGATTGTCAAAGGTGCTACCCTCTAAGGTGGCATCCTTGGCAAAAACTGAGGCACCCGCCGCCCCTAGAGCTACACTGAGCTCTCAAACAAGTTTCCTAGCCCTAAAGCAAAGGGGTTTAGGGTATGACTTGCGGCTCTGGGCGGCATAGGAACTGTCAATATTGGCTGCGGATAGAGTGAGAGCAGTTTCCGACAGAGGGAGGCACCGGGCTCGGGCGAACAGATTCATAATACACTGTACACCGCGCAGAGCGAGTAGCATCGCCCCAGTATTGACAAACAGGCTCTCAGAGGTGGAAGTACGGAAGGCACCAGTTGCCAGGCGGAGACTCATGTGGTGTATTTAGTCCATCTTCCGCAATCTACGCTCGGCTGTGGATACATAAATCGCATCAGCAGTCAAGCTTCAAACGAACAAAGGATCAAAACTCAAGGTCATGAACGTCACGCAAAGAAGAAGTTCCATGATGGAGGTACAATAGAACCTAACGCTGCGAATATGAGCCTCCTAGTTGAGATTTCGGTCAAAAACAAGACTAAGGAAACGGTGCAAATCTACCACTCATAGGCGGACCCCGTTTAGAACAAGTCCCAGTTTAGGTGGAGAAGTGGTTGGAGGTAAAAAGGCATCACCTTAGTATTGACCAAGGAAAATCGAAACTTGTGCAAATCGGCATGGCAAGAGATGCAGTTCATTACTTATTGGAGTAAAAGCTCCACAATTGATATCCGGTCCGCAACAATATAGATTGAAAGGTCGTTGAAGTAAAGGGTAGCGAGAACATCTAATCGTCAATCGATAACATACGCCTTCTCTAGATCGAAAAACACGGTCGTGTAGTCCTTTCTACGAAGTTAGGCCTCGCAGACGGTATTTTCTATTCGGAACAGAGCATCCGAAGTAAACTGAAGCTTGCGGAAGAAGCACTATGCTGAAGAGAGATGTCCTCCGCTGACAATAAAAAGGCTCATCTAACATTTACCAATTTCTCCATCAACTTGCCCGCACAGGAGGTTAGAGAGATTGGCTAAAAACGCCAGGGCTAGTTTTTCCTCTTGGCTGATTGCGAAAGATTAGCAGAGTAGCCATTCACCTGAAGTCTGTTAGCATACACACTATCCATATCCTGTTGTATAAATCTAATAGAAATGCCATGCTTTGCTCAACTACGCGTCAAAGCATGACATATCGGACATCGTTAATGCCAGCAGCAGTTTCGGCGAACGAAATGAGAATGGAACGGAACTCCCACAATGTAAACTTGATGAAGTATTCCTCACTTCTAGATGTAAAGTCCAGTCGGTGGCCATCAAAGATATTACCATTTCCATTAAATCTTGGAAGAGCAGCATCTCGGCTAGAGAATGCGGAGAAAATGGTCGCGAAAGACTCCATCACGGACGCAGTGTCCGAGATTGCGGTCCCATTTTCCTAGAGAATGGGATTGGGGTCCTAAAAGAACTTACCAAATCTCTTGACTCGCTCCCTCAACTCTGCTAGAGGGGTCTTGTAGTTCATTGAAGAGACGCATGCCTGCCAGGAGGAGCGGTGTACGTGATTTGAAACATAACAGAACATAGTCAAAACTCGACGAATTTCTCCGATAGCGAAAGTGTTCTGTCGGCGTTGATAAAACTTTTGTTTGAGGGCTGTCTCACATTTGGTTGACCACCACAGAAGCGGTTGAAGTGAAAAAATGGATAAACGTTCTACGAATAGTTGCTAGACCAACGGCCATGAAGGCATTGGCGAAGAACCTAACGGCCTCATCAACAGACCTAAGCTTCTCAACTGTGACAGTGAAATAAGGCATTACCTGACATGCGGACCATCCCTCCCGCACCGAGCATTACTGGAGGACGTGGGTCTGTCAGTTGGATGCGTTTCAGAAATTGATATTTGAAGTGAAAGCGAGTGCATCCGGATAACAGAGGGATATATCAAGGCTGGAAAATAAAAGGTTTCTTGTTTTGTCTTGTGTAAATTCATCTACATTTAAGAACCCTCTCTAGAGCTCGTTGATCAGGGTGGCAAGGTCATACCTCTAATATTGATATAGTAGTCTCCCCTGAGGGAGTGTCTACCCTTCAAATTAAGGAGCTGTAGAAAGAGGCTCGGTAACTGTGCCACATTACAGTGAAGGTACCACACGTCTACGTCGGCTGACGGTGGAATGTACGCATAAATAACAATATACTTCCTATCCAGGTGCAGCTGCACAACTCCGGCCTAAAAAGAGGGATTCAAAGCAAAAAGAAGAAATGAGAAATGATGTGGTGGTCAGGAGGCACGCGTCCAGCATGGCCTCCTGTAAAAAGATACCTAACGGGGTACGTTATGAAAACGAACGTCCGCAGCTCTCGAAGTTGGCCCAGAGTCCGCGGCCATTCCATTCAAGGAATATATATCCCAGGCTTAGCTCGGAGGAGATGCGGGGGCACTATTCAAAGAAAAAACCCAGACTGGAATGCCTGTATGCTTTCCGGTGTCATAACTGTGAGCCGTGTTGGCCGAACCGTGCGCTGAAGGCGGTGTCTCTTCAGGAGACTTATCAGGGGAGGTTGGGCTTTCTATGCAAGTCTTTTAGGCGGGTGGGGTTGCTTCGCCGGGGAGGTGGGGATCCAACATTTCGAGTATCCATGATTCCGAGCCACTCAACCCAGACCTGAATGGGTTTGTATGAGGCGAGGCTCTTTTGGTGCTGTCTTCCTTTTTAGGAGGCAACGTTAAGAACTCCAGAAGACGGCCTTACGACCACCTAGATCGATGTTTCTTCCTGCGAGTCTAACAACAAGGTCGATGATCGTGGATATTTCGTCGCCTTACGGGAAACGGTCACGCTAAGGGAGAAAGGGGGGTGAGCCGAGGATGGGCGTGAGCGTTTTATGACGCTATCTCTACCAGGGGAGTGCCAGGGGTGAGTAGAGGCAGTAGAAGGGTTCAGAATGGGCCCCTGAACAACCGTGCTCGTAGACCTGGATGGCCCAGGAGCAAAAGTTTTTTAAATTTAGGCATAAGACGTCACAGGCAGCAGCGGGGGCGGCCGGCCAGAATTTTTAACCTCGCTAAATGAGAAACAATCCTGGGCCTAAATTGCTAGGATTTCTTTCTCACGGAGATACGCACTACATTGCTTCAAAGAAGCGGGCTATGGCTCTCCACAATTGATATACTTGGCCATTTACGATTTGGACTCATCTTGTGCGGCCTTGGATCCACTTACAGAGACCTCGGGTATCCCCGACTTTGCACGTCTATATGAGCGATTCGTAGTAGCACCTCCACTGCAATGGCATGAATGCTTTCTCGCGGTAGCGATACCAACCGGCACGCACCGACTCAGGGAGCCTGTTATGGTGAAAGTGACGAATAGTCTTGGAATGGGTCTCGAGTCCCCATTTTCTATCACACTCTCGACTTCGACTTCTCATTGGTTGATCAGCGCTTTTGTGATATCATATGTGGACTAGTCCACTAGTTTACTCGAGTAGACCACTCCTTTTACTAAGTTCCTAGTAAAGTCCCGCATCACAGTCACCGACACTATTCAGGGCACTATTCATACCAACGTTGGAGGGATCTGATGGATTAGACAGAATTTTCCCAGAGGATAAACGCGACAGCTTCAGCTTTCTACATATCTAGCTTTTGAATTCTGTGGTGGAGCTTATTGCCTTTATTCAAAATGCTGCCTTAAGTGGAAAAAATTCTAAAAAGCGTTTAAAGCTAGCGGTTCGAAAACGCTAGGTAGTGTCTTTTTTAAAAAATTTAGGAGCCCATCTGGCGACTGCCTACTCGGGCAGAGATCGCCGTACTCACGCAAGAGCTTAATACTAGGCTATATTAAAAAAAACAACAATATGTAAATAACAACGATAAGAAGCACTAAAACTAAATAAAACAAAAGCAAAAAGGTAACAGAAGAAAGCTCACTCCGGCGTCAGGGGTAGGCCCAACTCCCACCGGCGCAATAAAAGCTACCTACAAAAACCACCCTTTTAAAAAATAGTGTTAAATAAAGTAAAGGTGGTCAGCCTCCTACAAGTCAGTCGACAAGTCTCAATGACGAACCATACCGAGTACAAGGGAAAAGCGGTAGCGAGCGGGTTTGTCCCGGTACCGAGCTTACCGTCATCGGCAAGCTCATTCCATGCAATTTCTACATGTCCAGGAACCCAGCAAAAGATAATCTTCACATTCACCCGGCTCGCAAAACCATGGTGTCAAGGACCTCCTGGGCAGAAACAGGGGCGTCACCGGCCTGAGAGCTATACCAAGCTCTCGAAGGATTTTCTTAGCAATAAACCCAAAGGGTGTAGGGTGTGCCTGGCGTCTTTCGGCGACATAGGCACCATCGAGATCAGCTGCAGATGCAGTGAGAGCTGTTGGCAACAGAGGGAGTCGCTGGGCTCGCGCGTGCAGGTAAATGATGCGCTGTGCATGGCCCATAGCCAGTGGCATCTTCCCAGAATCGACAATTAGGCTCTCATTGAGCTCCTGCGGAAGGCACCGGTTGCTAGGAAAATGCTGGTGTGGTGGATCGAGTCCACCTTCCGCAATAGACTCTCGGCGGTGGTTGCATATAACTCGCATCTGTAGTCGAGCTTCGAACGAACGAAGGGTCGAAAAAAATTAAGGCACTAGCCCTATCCGCGCCCCAAGCGCTGAACGTCAGGGAACGAAGAATATCCTTGGCGCGCGTGCAACAGACCTTAAGGCTGCAAAACTGAGCCTATCAGGTGAGGCTTCGGTCAAATACAAGACCAAGGAAACAATGCGATTCCACCACTGACTGGCGATCTCTATTTACAAACAAGCCTGGGTTACGATAAAGCCGTGGAACACGGTACTATTGCAATAACTTAGTCATGGGCAAGGAAAACTGAAGCCTGTGTGCATCGGCATAGCAAGAGACGCAGTTCAATACCTGTTTGAGTCGACACTCCAGAGTTTGCATTTGTGTCGCTCCAAAAGAGATCGAAAGGTCGTCCACGTAGAGGGTAGCGAGAACATCTTGGCAGCTCAAGTTGGTGCCGTTGATGCTCAGGGCGAAGAGCGTAAGACTAGGGATACTTCTCTGCAGGACATCCTCTTCATGCCCCATTTGGCCGCAGGGGCTCGCCCCAGCCATACACGGAATTAACGATCTCGCAAAAATTCAAATATAAAAGTTGGGCGGCGTCCTATCGCCCCTATCGAGTGGAGAGTCTCCAAGATGCTGTATCTCCATGCAGTATCATCAGCTCTTCTCCAAATCGAATAATACCGTCGCGTAGTGCTGTCTATGAAGGAAGGCCTCGCAGACGGCATTTTCCAGTCGGATGCGAAAATGATTACTACTATTGAGATTATTGACTACCCCTCACTCCAATCAGCTCGTGCATCCGTAAAGAACAAAAGTAGATTGATACAGGAAAATAAACCGTTTCTTGTGTAGTGCTGCGTAGACTAATCAAAAGATATAACGCCTATCTCCATGTCGTCGATTAGATCAGCAAGGACTAGATCCTGGGATTGATCGAGTAGTTTCTTCAAAGGCGCCGTCTACCGTTCAGATCCCCGAACAAGAGACAGGACATCGGCAACTGTGACACTACACGGCAGAAGTCCCCCGCGTCCAACTTGGCTGATGGTAGAATTCTGCGTAGAGATCACACTTCACTTACTATCCAAGTGAAGCTGCAAAGCTACTGCCTTAAAGGAGGCATCTAAAAGCAAAATAGGAAAGGAGATGTGATACCAGTTGAAAATTCCTAGCTAGTCCTCTTCTCTGATAGAACAAGTTGCCCTTTGCCAACATGCTGCCATTAATGGAGCAAATAACTAGGAACCGTTTAAAGCTAGCGGGCTCGAAAGCGCAGGGTATCCTCTGAATTAGGGGCCCAGATATAATCGAGGCTCCGCTTTGCGCACCTTTGGTCGGAGACTTAGACTCCCTACCCGCGTGAGCCCCGTAACGGACGTGCAGTTCTCGGAGGAGAGCCCCCCGCCCCTCAGAGTCTTTGTCGACTTTTTTCTGTTTTTTTTCGTTTTAGAAGAGGAGGGCGGGGAATAAACCCACTTCTGTCCTCCGCCGGTCGAAGCCCCTATGTAAGATGGAACAGCACATGCGAGATCCTTGCTTGAAATAGAGAAATTCTTGTCCGTCACAGGTTCACCAGCCGGGGGAGGAGGTCCCTCCTCTTATTCTGAGACCTCAGGGACCCGAGCCGTTTGAGGAGGATCTTGCATATGGGCGGAGTCTGGTTCTGTGCTGGGCACCGAGCCAGGGTTCGGCCCCAAGGAAGATCCTACCGTCTGGGCCTGTGTTACCTCAGGGACCATGTCCATCTCAGGGGGGCGGGGCGTCCATTTAGTCATCCCTGCGTGCCGAAGTGCGCCTCCAGAAGGGGATGAGGGGGAGTCTCCTGCACCCTTTAGCCTTGGAGAGGAGTAAAACACCTCTTAGGTAAAAGAAAATTAGAGTGGCCTGAGAAAGCAAAAGGAAGGGAGGCTTCATTTTTTCCTTGGAGTAGCCCAAAGACGGCTCCTTTGCTGTTGAAGGGGCAGTAAAGGGTTAAATTTTTTATTTGTTTTTTATTTACTTTCATTCATGTGCATGGTGACCCTGGTATTTTCAAGTGATGCAAACACTAATCACCTCACGCAGTAGCCCGCTCTACAAGGGATGAACACGAGGGCGACAGAGTTAGCTACCTCCATTTAGGATCAAGCCTTTCTGCCCAGTGGCCAGACAGCCCTGGGAACATTGTTAGACAGTGAAAGGAGAGAGAAAGGTTATGTGATGAACGTGAGAGTTTGAGTGAAGCAGGTTGTTCAAAACCCAGCACCTAAACTGAAACTCAGGGTAAGGGCGCGTTGCCACCTCCCCTCTCAGCCCCGAATCGGGATATTTAGGTGAAAGGAAGCTGGTCAGTGTTTATTTACCCTGTGATATTAGAGGGCAAGCAGTCAAAGTTGTAGGGAAGGTTATAATGGACAGTAAGAAAGCTGGGCAAGAAAGCAAATCCCGGGCCCTTTACGGGGCTAGGTAGTCTCTTAATGAGGGGCCCCGACGTAATCGTTACTCCGCTCAGCGCAATTGCGATTATGGACCTGTTCTCGGAACTGCCATCGGGAGTTGCCTCGGAGGAGGACGTGATAATCTTTGCCTCATAGCTTGCCGAAACGGCAGCGGAGCCGTCCCTTTCCGGAGCTATGTGGAGTGAGAGGAACCTTTAATCCTCTAGGTTTTCTTGCTTTACCTTTTTCTCTCTTTTGGAGAGTAGCGTGGAAAATGAACCCGTTTCTCTGCACCTGTGAAAGGAGGCCGTAACTGATGTCATTAAGACCTTTGGGAAGAAGAAGGTCTTAGCTTTCAGATGGACACAAGTCGCGGGAGTAGGTTCCTCCTCTCCAGCGATTTGTCTGGGGCCCGAGCCGTCAGAGGACACGCTTGCAAAGGGGCAGGCTCAGATTCGGTATTTGTCACGGAGCCCGGGTGCGAGTCGATCCAGGATCATGCCGTGTGTGGTTGACTCACCTCTGGGACCATGTCCCTCTCAAGGGAAAGATTCCGTGTGATCACCCTCCACCTACAGCCAGCACAGGTCTCAATCGAGGTATCTTATGTTGCTGGCAAATTTCTGTGCAGCAAAACCACCTGCATCGGTGAACAGATAGCGGCAGTCACGCCACCCACAGCAAATTCAAGATTCCTAATGGGAGCACTGCAGAGGGCAAAGGCGGAGACGCTAAGCTGTAATTTAGTGCATAGCTACTCTCTTAGAAGTCCCTAGTGATAGAATAGGAGGAGCGTGGGGAGTGTAATTAGTCGATAGATGGATTTTTTCATGAATGAAACCAAAGAAGCGGGTGAGTGGGAAACTCCCACGCCAATATGCCTAGGAGAGGATCAAGCCTCATCGTGGTTAGAAGATGGTTGGAAGGGCCTCTGAGAAAGCACATTAGGACTACTTCCTTTTCAGAGTTGGAGTTGCAAGAGGGCGGCTCCAAAGATGACCATTTTTTTTCCATTTTGGGATCCCATCTAGCGACTGCCAGATGGGCCGTACATAAGACAGCCTACTAGTAGGCGCTATTAAAAAAACAAAAAATAACCAAAAAATAAAACTATAAAAAAGGACAAAGGCAAAGAAATAACAAAAAAACAAAGGAAAAAGGCAAGAAAGAAGCGCGCTCCGGTATCAGGGATAGGTCAGTCTCTCTCGGTACCGAGAGAGGTAACATGCGCGAAGATCTCACATACTAGGACATTAAACAAGAATGTGCTAAAAGGAAAGAATTACAACGTAGTTGTCGCAATATGGCGCAGGCGAGCGCTACATGAAATGGCAGAGCATCTCGCGAGTGTATCCAATTCGAAAACAACAGAAGGCAACCTGAAGCCGTTGCGGCATTGGGGGTTAAGCCAATTGGAATAGTTGCGGCCCTATGGCACGTAAATTAAGTTCCCCTTGATCGTTTCCGATATTCTTGCGAATCATGTAGGAGGTCAGCCCGTATTCTTGCCATTTGATCGGGGTGAGGAATAGAAAAATGCTGGTCTGGTAACCCAATACTCGCGGACACTTTGGCGCCCTCATCAGCGTTCTTTTTCCTCGCAATTCCTCCATGTCAGAAGAACATAGCAGACGATGATCTCAACATCTGCTTGGCAGGCCAAAACCGAGACGTCACAGATATCGCGAACCAGGGTATATGGAGATTCCAATACCCCTAGAGCACACAGGGAGCTTTGTGAGTCGCTATAAATCACAATCCAGTCTTCTAACCGGGCACGTGGGGTTATCTGACAGACGGGTGTATTGCAAACAGGTCGGCCTTGAAGAGACGCAGCGTTTGACAGAGCTTCACTGACTTCAAACAAAGGGGAGAAGGTATGTAAACCAACCACCTCCTGAGACTTGGAACTATCTGTATACACTGGAACGGTGCGAGCGCGACACAAAGTGTGCTGTACAAAGGCCGATTGCAATACTCTCGGCACTGTAGAAACTTTGGGAGCAGAGGTGTGGCGACAAATAGTGAAAATTAGTACCATCCAGGGTGGTGTCCTGGGTATAAGCAGGGGCGACACCGGTCCTAGAGCTATACCTAGCTCTCAAAGAAGTTTCCTTGCCCTAAACCCATAGGCAACCTCGAAATCAGCTGTGGATGCAGTGATAACTGTTGGCGACTGACGCAGGCGCCAGGCTCGCACGTACAAGCAAAGAATGCACTGTGCACGGCGTAGAGTGAGTGGCATCTCCCCAGTATCGACAAGTAGGATTGCAATGGGGGAAGTGTGGAAGGCATAGGTCACTAGGCAAAGGCCGGTTTAGTGGATCGAGTCCACTTTCAGCAATACACGCTAAGCTGCGGATGCATAAAACTCGCATCCGTAGTCGAGCTTCGAACGAACTAAGGATCGATAAAAAAGTAAGGCAGTCTCTCTATCAGCACCCAAGCGCTGAACGTAACACAACGAAGAATATCCATGTCGCGGGTACAAGAGTTCCTAAAGGTGCGAATATGAGCCTCCGAGGTGAGGCGTCGATCAAATACAAGACCGAGGAAACGGTGCGATTCAACATCTTTCAGGCGTATCCCATTAAGAAACAAGTCTGTTTCAGGGTAGAACCATGGATGGCACAAGAACTGCACCAGCTTAGTCTTAGCCAAGAAAAACTGAAACCTGTTCGTCTTGGCATAGCAAAGACGCAGTTCAATGCCTGTTGGAGTCGACGCTCCAGAGTTGGTATCTGGGCCGCGCCAAAAGAGATCGAAAGGTCGTCCACGTAGAGCGTAGCGAGAACATCTTCTGGCAGCACCTAGGTGATGCCGTTGTGGCTCATGTCGAAGAGAGAATGCGGAGAAAGCGGTCACAAACGATTCCGCCATGGGGCGGGGTCCGAGATTGCGGTCCATTCTACTGGAGAACGGTAGGGGGGTCCTGCGAGAACTTGCCACGAATGCTTTTGACTAACTAACACACCTGACACGTATGCCCGCCAATAAGAGCGACAGCGTACTTCGAAATATAACGGAACCTAGCCTTAGCTTGACAAGGGCTAGCGCCGTCTCACACTGGGCGGTGAAAAACTAAATGGCCTTATCTACCCACCTAAACTCCTCTACTGAGATAAAGAATTCAGTCCACGCGAGGGCGCGGGCTCTCGGACGGCAGCTGCCCAGAAAATGATATTTGAATGGGAAAGTATTTACTACCATATAGGTCATCGACCACCCCCCTATGTAAATCAGGCAGCGCATCCGGAGAGCACAAAGATAGATCTGGCAAATGCCCAATAGGGCATAAAGCGCCAGAAACATGACAGCCTAAAACTAGGCTACTATAAAATAAAAATATGAAAACAATGATAAAAATGTGAAAAACATCACAATTAGGAAGCAATCTCCGGCATCGGGGGGAGAACCCGCTCATCCCGGTGCAGGAGCGTGCAACCTACAAAGACAACAGTAACAAAGCAAAATAAAAAAAAGAACCTTCTTAAATAAAGGGGAGAAGCCCGGCCTCCTCCCAAAAGTCAACAAGTCCACCAGTCAATGTACACGAACTCGTCCTGAGTAAAAGGAACAGGCGGTAGCGACCCCGATCATCCAGGTATCGAGAGAGGTATCGTGCACAAAGATCACCCAAACTAAGACATTCAACAAGAATGTGCCGAACAGTCTGGGGGACGACGCACTCATCGCAATAGGGCGCTGGCAAGCGTTCCATCAGATCGCAATGCGTCACACAAGTGTGCCCGATTCGGAGAGGACAGAAAGCGACCTGAAGCCGTCGCGGCATTTGGGGATAGGTCCATGGGAACAATCGCGGCGCAATGGCACGCAACTTTAAGTTCCCTTCGACCGTCTCCCATCTTCTTTGCCAAGCAGGCCGAAGAGCTGCCCGTATTCCTGCCATGTAGTCGGTGTGAGGAAGAGCGAAACGCTGAGCCGGTCACAGAGTCCTCGTATACTCTTTGGCGCCTTCATCGGCACGCTCATTCCCCGCATTGCCTACATGTCCAGGAACCCAACAGAAGATAATCTGAATATCTGCCCGGCTCACCAAAACCGTGGCGTCACGGATACCGCAAACCAGGGGATGCGGAGATTCCAATGCCCCGAGAAAACTCAGGGCGCTTTGTTAGTCACTATAGATCACAATCCGGTCTCCGAACTTGGTACGTAAAGGTAATCTCCCGTATCGAGTGGTGTATTGCCACCAGCTCGGCCGTGAAGAGAGACGAGGCCCCTGGTAGGGCCCCGCTCACTTCAAACAGAGGGGATACGGCGTGAAAGCCAACCACCTCTTGGGACTTGGAGCCATCCGTATACACTGGCACGGTTGCAGCGCGACACGAGGTGTGCTCCAGAAAGGTCGAACGCAATACTCCTGGCGCCGTACAAGCTTTGGAAGCAGAGGCGTGGCGACAAATAGCCAAATGTGGTACCCTCCAGGGTGGCGTCCTGGGCAGAACCAGGGGTGTCACTGGCCTGAGAGCTATATCTAGCTCTCGAAGGAGTCTCCTGGCCCTAAACCAAAAGAGTGTAGGGTATGACTGGCTTCTCTTGGCGGCATAGGCACCATCGAGATGAGCTGCAGATGCAGTGAGAGCAGTTGGCGAATGAGGGAGGCACCGGGCTCCTTTGTTGCTGTCCTCCTTTCGGGGGACAGCTTTAGGAACCCCGGAAGATGGCCTAGCGACCATCTTCAGGAGTGTTGCCTCCTGTGAGTCTAATGACTCTGTGGAGGCGCGTGGCCGTTTCGCCTTACGGGAAAGCGTCACGCTGGGCGAAGAGGGGGGGGGGAGCCCTGGTTTTAGCCGGGGCTGGGTATGAACCCTTTTTGCCGCCAGCTTTACCAAGGGAGCACCCGGGTTGAGTAGATCCCGCAGAAGGGCTCCGAATGGGCGCGGAAACAACCGTGCTCGTTGGCCTGGATGGGCCAGGAGCAGAGGCTGCCTTCCTAACTATTGAGGCGTATGATGTCCCAGGCAGAGCGGGGCGCGCCAGGATTTCTTTTTTGAAGATATATGTACCACATTGCTTCGAGGAAGCGGGGTGCAGCTCTCCGAAATTGACTCACTTGGCCACACATGATTTAGACTTACGTGTGCGGCCTTGGAGCAATTTAAACAGACTAGGTGACCCCGACTTTGCACGTCTACAAGATCGATTCGTATGGAAGTAGCACGAATGCCTTCACGTGGTAGCGGTACCAACCGGCACGCACCAACTCAGGAAGCTTGTCACAGTCGAACGTGACGAAGAGTGTAGGGGTGGGTCTCGAGGCCCCTCCCTGTTTTCTCATCACACGTTCAACCTTGACCGCACCTTGGTCGGCCAGCTCTAAGGTAATGTCCACAATGGAGTAGTCAACGAGTTTCCTCGTATAAACTACTCCTTTCACAATGTACATGGTAGAGTGCGGCGTTACACTCACCGGGGTGCCATCAAGTGTCCGAAGAGCACTTATCTTGGACGCCTCAGCGGGATTCGCCGCATTCGCCAGAATGCTCCCGTCCGAGAAACTGGTCATCTTCGGCTCTGTACCAATTGCACTAGCTAATCCTCTCATCTGATGGATCATGTTGCCCTTGGCCAACATGGTGCCATTAGTGGAGCGAATAACGAGGAAGCGTTTGAAGCCAGCGGCTCGAAAACGCCAGGTAACCTCTGAATCATGGACCCCGATGTCATCGAGGATCCGCCCTGTGCACTTTACGTATTTTTCATAGTCAGGGGATCCGCACCCAGGGGGGTAGAGGGGCAGGATGTGCCGATCTTGGCTTGTTCGGCTACCAAAGTGGCAGCCGGCCCATCCGGCCACGCAGCACTTGTGGATGGAGAGGAGCCCCGAATCTTTTTAGTCTTTCTTGTCTTTTTCTTCTTCTTTTTAGGAGGGGAGGGCGAGGAATTGACCCGCTTCTCACCTCCGCCGGCAGAAGCCTCTAGGCCAGATGGACCGGCCTCGGCCAGGTCCTTCTCCGAAATGGAGAAGTTCCTGGTGGTCGCAGGGGCACCGGTCAGAGGAGATCCCTTCCCTCCTTGTATCGTCTCGGAGGCCCCAGCCGTTTGCCGAGGACCTTGCATAGTGGCGGATTCACGTTCGGTGCTTGGCGCCGAGCCTGGATTCCCCCCCCCCCATGGAAGGCCCTACCGTCTGAGGCTATGTTTCCTCAAAAACCATGTCTATCACAGGAGCGGCCTCCAGTTGGCCCTCCCCTCCCAGGACATCGCAGGTCCCCTTGGCAGCGTCACCAGTTTTGTTTGGGGAGGCACAGGCTTTGACCCTGGCAAGGTTTAAAATTCTTGCCAGCAGGTCTTTTGAGGAAAGCGAGCGAAGTGCCCTGGCTTCCCTCTTTTTCCTAAGGGGGTTTGTTCTACTGAGCTTTTCGATGTGGATCGGCTGGCTAAGGGATGCCTGCTGGCTTTTTTGGTAGTCCCCTTGGAAAGAACAGAGATGACTGCCGCTGGAAAGAGGGAGGTACCCAAAAGCACCTTCAGAGAAGGGGGTGAGGGGGAGTCCACTACACCCGTGGGTGAAGGAGACGAGTGAGCCTCCTCTCTGGTTAGAGAGATATGGAGGGTCCCCTGCCCAATGACAGTGGAAGACCTCTATTTTTTTAGTGGAGCTGCCCGAGGGCGGCTCCGCCAATCTACAACGGGGAATGGGGAGAGATTTGTTTTTTTTTTATTTTCATACATGGGGATGGTGACCCTCTTTTTTATACGGAACGCAATAGCTCATCACCTCTCGCAGTTGCCCGCACTGCAATAGGTGCTTACAGGGACCGCCATTTGGGACCTCCCCTCCCGCCTGGTGGCATGGCAGTCCATCGGCATGGTGGCTCCACCTGAACACGGCTCACCAGCATGGCTTCCCAGAAGGCAAACCGCGGCCCCTCTTGTGGACTTCAAATTTGACAAGGCGAAAAACTCTTCCCCTCATGGCTATTATGAGAAGAGAGCCCTTGCACGGGTTGAAGGGATGCTTCTATTTTCTTCATTCTCTACCACACTTAGGCAGGACAAGCGGCACTTGGAGGCGGATCTCCATGTGCTTGTGATCGTAATTTTTACATAAATCTGTCGCCATTGTCACATTAGAAAAGAAAAAGGGGCCATATGGAAAGTGAATACTAGGATCTCCCTCTGAGTGGGGAGGTTAACAGAAAATTCCCCATAGGATTAAAAATTCCAGAATATGATAATTTACATGCACATAATCTGTCTCGGGCCAGTCTTGGCGGTCTTTGCCAACCCAGCCCGCCACTTAAGCGAAATTGTCCTTGAACTTTAACCGCAAATAATGGTGCCAGTGTATTCACCTTATATGCATACTGGGGGAAGGTAAGCATAATCAACGGTTCAGTATATCTCGTCTCAAAGTACATACATGCCCTTGCCAGTAGGCTTTTGGCCTTCGCAGCATGTAAGGATCTCACGGTATACACTGATATTCAATTAAGTCTTATAAGAGGAAGAAAGTGTCTCGGGCAGCCAGAACCTCAATGGGTTGGATAAAAAGTGTGGAAAGGGTTAGGGGAAGTATCTAATAAAGAGAAATAGAGATAGGCATGTCCACTAACGAGTAGGGTGTGTGATCACCTATTATTATCATTCCCCGGTGCTAGGTGATCTTTGGATGACGTGCAGTCCACAAAGGCACAATCGCTATCGGATCGAATTCTTTAAAGGTAGATACTATCTTCCTTTTACAAAGTGCGGGGAGAAAGGATCGAGTGGTTATCCGTAATGATAATAAATAATAATAAATAATATCAATAGCATACTTATAATAATTACTACTAATTATGATAAATATCTATAATAAATAATAGTATTTCATAATAAATAATACTAATAATATAAAAACATACTAATTAATCATAATAAAAAATAATTAATACAATACTAATTAATACTAATCATAAGTAGTAATATCAAATATATATAAAAATCATACGAAATAATCAGTCTATATAATAATAACAATAAGAATGATAAAAACAATGCTAATAATAATAACTAATAATATTAATAAAAAGGTAAAATAGCGCTGAGTGGGGGCGAAGGGAAAGCGCACCAACTTTCAAGTCAACCCTGTGACAGGGTTTCTCTAATTTGCCCTCAGCCCGGGAGGAAGTGCGGCTCCTCCCACTACCAGGTTTAACAGGTTACACAGGGTACCCACCCCTATGTGGAGTACAGTGGAGGTATAGGGGTGTAAGTTACCAATGTATAGCGGTGAGTTACCAATTTCACCAGGTTATGGCGGGTTAGTTACCAGTTTATATGAAAGGGGAATTATCCGACTCCAAAGATGATTTTTCAATGGTATTCTTATAGTTGGTTGGGGTTACCGAAAGTTTACAGATAATCGAGGTAAAAAAAGACTGAGAAAGGAGGTAGCAAAAATATATTTTTACTCTAATAATGGCCTATTAAAGAGACAAGCAGCACATCAATAAGTACTTTGCGGGCGACAAGCAGGTTTTCTTATTCAACGCGAAGTATGAATTCTAGAGCGACAAGACTTAGTTGAATTAGAAGTGGTTCCGTAAGGCTAATATAGGAATTCTTAGTGACAATGACTTAATAACAATTATAAATCCTTAATAATACTTAATAATGACAATTCTTCTCATTGCTCGCCTATATATATACGGTTTCATTTCCAGGGAGGCGTCGCCTAGACTCGCCTGTGCGACAAGCCTCTGAAGTTTGGGCATATTAGTTCCACGCCCCTGGGCGGAGATACTGAACATCTGTGTATTTACCATACTTACACATCTCAGAAAATTTTTACTATTCTATGACCTGATTCTACAGATCTCTTATAATTCTCTTTGGTAGGAACTTGTGTTTACCTAGCTGCTTCGTAGACTCCTGTCTTCTGATAACTATCCCCAGACGCGAATTGTTTGTTTATGCGTTTCTTCTTGTTGACACAGGTGTCCGATTTGATAGATTTCGTGTTCGTACATTTATGCCTACACGCGCTACTCCAACGACCGCTGGTCACATTTTATTAATGCATTTATATATATATATATATATATATATATTTATATATATTTATATATATTTATATATATTTATATATATTTATATATATTTATATATATTTATATATATTTATATATATTTATATATATTTATATATATATATATATATATATATATATATATATATATATATATATATATATATATATATATATATATATATATATATATATATATATATATATATACATACCCACACACAGAGTGCGGCAGAACCGATTGAGCTGTTTTAAAGAGTTATAAAAATGTAAGGGGAGGTATATAGCGAAGAAATGTTATTATACTCTAGGTTAACACTACTGTAGTAGAATGGACTCTCGACGATATACCATATATAACTATTCGTTGAGGGAACAATTCAATTATATTTCGAGTGCGTGGTTATCTGGTCGACCGATATTATTTATCTTCAATATGCTTAAGAAGTGGAACTGAGCTCAAGGATAATAATATGGCTATCATTAATAAAATAGTTTTATTAATTAAACTATCAACAACACACAAAACGGAAAATGTTTACATAAACAGAGAATGGAAAGGGTCATGGAAATATCTGGCTAATCCGAGGATTAAGATTTGGGAGAGATTTAAAAAGGTAAACAAATAAAAATTAAAGGGAGATGGGATGGTTCGCTAAACGATTTGAAGCACAGGGTAGGGTTGACGAAAGATTAAATACTGAAAGGTAATGCTCAGCTTACGTAATTACAAGTTGTTGTGCAGAGGAAGGCGACGCGAAGGAATCTTTGGTCCACTGGCGAGTTCCAGCCGAAGGCGGGGGATTAAATTATCCTGACGTGACGTCTTGGAAATGAGAACCGTTTCTTGACGAACGGGCTTTAAGAACAATCGCTGTTCTAACTTTGTTCTCTTCTGAACAACAGGGGGGTTGAGAACTGTCTCTTGTCTACGGGCTCAAAGAACAATGGCTGTTCTAACGTTGTTCTCTTTCTGAACAACAGGGGGGGAGGGTGAGAACCATCTTTTGTCAACGGGCTCAAAGAACAATGGCTGTTCTAACGTTGTTCTCTTTCTGAACAATAGGAGGGGAGGGTGAGAACCGTTTCTTGTTAACCGGCTCAAAGAACAATGGCTGTTCTAACGTTGTTCTCTTTCTAAACAACAGGGGGGAGGGGGAGAACCGTCTCTTGTCAACGGGCTCAAAGAACAATGGCTGTTCTAACGTTGTTCTCGTTCTGAACAACAGGGGGGGCCTTGTGGACTTGGCGTCTTGAAGGCTCGAACCTTGGCACCTTAAGGGATATTGTCCTCTTCTGGACAAAAATAGTGGATCTCGAGGTAGAGGGCCCCTGGTGCACAAGGTGAGACCGGATCGGCGTGATGTCTCACGAAGATAATCTGGATCTGATCTGCTCTAATCGGTAAAGTTTCCATATAAATAGTCGAGCCATCTCCTTGGCGTAGGGGACAATGGAGTGGGGGCTTCGAGGGAATGCCCAGCCGCGCCTGAGAACATACCTTATCTGCCCATAAGCCTAATGAATGAATGAATAGTGCATTAAGGATTAAAAGCTGCGTAGCCCAGATGGACTATCTCGCAGCCAAATTCACTTATGGGCAGTGAATTTAAAATTATTATTTTTAAAATATTGCCATATTAAAATACATAAAAAAGCAAAAATGTCCTTGGGACCAAAATTAGTTTAATAGGCAATATTAAGTCAGTTGAGTTAAAATCTTTTAACAAAAAATAGACTATTCAAAAATTCAACTAAAGGTATAAAAAGTAAAAAATAATAAATAACAAGTAAATAAACTATGAATATATTAACAATATAACTTTAAAAGTTATTAAGCAATTATATTTTTGTTAAAAATTTATTCATTTTTTTAAAAATGTAAAAACATAAACTATGAATAGATCAACAATAAATATATAAAACCATTTTAAATTTTGTTTAAAAGATTGCTTTCTTTTAGGAAGGTTAGTATCCTAGTCACGTCAAAGAAGCAATGGGTCTCAGAAAAGATGCCCCGCAGAGCCTGCTGGGGGGCCATCTCTCTTGTAATGAAGGGAAAAGTCGTCCTTCTGAGATTCCTTAGCAATGGGCATTCTACAAATATATGGAGGACAGATATTTGTACCCCACACAGAATGCACATAGGTGGGGGCAGCCCACTCATTAAATGCTCATGGTTGAGCCGGCAATGGCCTATCCTCAGACGGACAAGCGCAACCTCTATTTTACGATGTCTAGTTGTACGTGGCCATGGGTGAACAGAGGGTTTTATGGAGTGGAGCTTGGTGGGAGGGAGCTCACTCCACCTCTTCTACCATAGGCCGACCACGTATTCATTGATCAGAGGATAGGCATCGCAGAGTGGGACTGGGGCCACTGGAGCTGTCCCCAGTGATGCTGCTTCTTTGGCTGCAGCATCTGCCCTCTCATTGCCTGGGATGCCCACGTGACTAGGCACCCAGCAAAAGGATATCTCGTGGATGGGCAATAGTCGTAGGAGCAACCGCTGGATCTTGGAAACCAACGGATGGCTCGAACCAACATCACCCAACATTTGAAGCGAACTAAGGGAGTCTGTAAATATAGTATGAGAACCAGATGGCCTGCCAGCTATGATAGTCAGTGCCGCTATCATAGCAACGAGTTCCGCTGTGAATGCGGAAGCTGCGTTTGGCAGGCAGACCAATGCTGTCTCAGATGGAAAGACAGCAGCTGCTCAAACTCTGTCTGGTGACTTGGACCCATCGGTGAACACAAAAGTGCTATGTCAATGTTGAGAGGAGTGGTCGCCATACATGGCTCTCAATACTACAGGCAGGTGGTGATCCTTGGGCCTATTAGCTAGTTCCCTACATACCATTACAGGTGGTATGAGCCACGGGGGGGTCTTTGGCATGGTAAAGGGAATCACTGAGAACTCCCTTAGTTGCGCAGTGTGCTCGGCCATACGCAGAGCAAAGGGGCGAGCCAGAGATGGAGATCTATCGTATGAGGCCACTGTCCGTGTATTGAACATGCACTCATACACTGGCGTCTGCGGTAGTTGCTCAAGTCTAAGGAGGTAGTTTAAATTAGACTTGAGCCTGTGATAGGGAAAGGGGAGAACCCCGTTCTCTGCGTAGAGGCTCCACACTGGGGAGGAATTAAAGGCTCCAGAAGCCATGCGCACACCCTGGTTACGCACAGTATTTAGTTTTTCGAGAATGGATGGCGAGGCAGAGGAGTACACCTGTGATCCATGGTCTAGCTTTGATTGGACCAATGATAGATACAGGAGCCACAGGGTACGTTGATCACTTCCCCAAGAAGTGTGAGACAACAGTTTCATTATGTCCATTCTCTTTAAACAAGACCTTTTCAAGGCGTCCACATGGTGCCGGAAAGTAAGCTTGAATCAAATATGACCCCCAGATATTTGAAATGGGGCTCAAAATCTATAGGCACACCATATAGCGACAAATGGGGGGGGGGGTCCCATGTCACTAACTTATGCCCATAAAAGTGAACAGCCTTGGTCTTTACTGCGGAAAAGCGGAAACCCTTGGAGGAAGCATTTTCAGCTACAGTGTTATAGCTCGCTGTAGCTTACGGACGATAAATGGGAGTCTGGGCGAAGAACAAATGAGCGCCAGATCAGCCACATATAACGTCGACGAAATCTCGGGAGGGAGATTTCTAACAATGCTATTAATGGCCACAGAGAAGCAGGTGACACTGAGGACACTTCCCTGTGGCACACCCTCAACTTGGTCCACGGGCTCCGATAAGGTGCCTCCAACCCTTACGCGTAGTGTGCGTCGCATCAGAAATTGCTCGACAAACCTCGGGAGGTAACCCCGCAGGCCCCAATCATGGAGTTGTTTAAGGATACCACGCCTCCAGGTGGTATCGTATGCTTTCTCAATATCAAAGGAGACAGCGATGGCGTGCTGCTTCTTTGAAAAAGCATCTCTTACGAGTGACTCCATTCGGACAAGCAGTTCTGTCGTACTCTGCTTTTTCCTGAACCCTGATTGAGAAGGAGATATGAGATTTTGATTCTCCAAAAACCAGACGAGTCTGAAATTGACCATTCTCTCAAACACTTTACATGGACAACTGGTAAGAGCAATGGGGCGGTAATGGGTGGGCTCCGTCCCGTCCTTTCCTGGTTTGCGGGATGGAAGGACTATGGCCTCTCTCCACATGGAAGGGAAGCGGCCCTTGATCCAAATCCAGTTGTAAATGTCCAGTAAATGAGAGAGAATGGATGGATGCATATTCCTAATCATATCATAGGAAATGCCATCCGATCCGGGGGCAGTGGATCTACAGTGCTTCCGTGCATTATGGAGCTCATGGATAGAGAAGAGTCGGTTGTAAGACTCGTTATCCATGTTAGGCTCCATAAAGTTGAGCGGTTGCTGCTCCTGTTGGAGCCTAAAGCACTGAAATTGCATCTCATAATTATCTGGGCTTGAGATGCTAGCAAATGATCTGACCAAGACATTGGAAATATGGGACAAGTCCCCCAACAATTCTCCAGCTTGGACAATGTTGGGAGCTGTAAAGCCATTGGATTTGCCCAATAGCTTTTTGACCCTTTTCCCCACTTTGTCTATAGGCGTTTGCCAACTTATGGACGCGATGTAACCTTCCAACGAGGTCTTTCGAGCCTGTCGAAGGATGCGTCAACGTGCTGCCCTTGCTCTGTTACGAGCAATTTTATTTATCATCGTAGGGGAGCGATGGTAACGTCGGCAGGCCATTTTACATTCAGTCACGGCTCTCAAGCATTCAGCCGACCACCAGGGAACTTGTGGTCCGCGAGCGGTTGAGCCGGAGAGCGGGATGGAGGAGTTAGCCGCTTTATTGACGTGGACTAGGAGGTCATCGATAGCCACGTCAATATCTTCATGAGGGAAGGACCCGTCATGGCTCGAGAGGTGCCTGAATTTAGGCCAGTTTGCTTTTTTTGCATTCCATTTTTTACTAGGTGGTGGAGGGGGGCCACCTGTACATGGCGCTATAATAATGGGGAAGTGATCGCTGCCTCGCAAGTCAGGATCCACTGCCCAGTCAAAATCAGCTCTACAGCTTGGTGAACAGAGGGACAAGTCCACGCATGTAGAGCTGCTCGTCTGGATGTGAAATGATGTATGGCTGCCATCGTTTAGAAGGCAGACATCATTTTGGCCCAGAAATTTCTCAATCATGTTTCCCCTAGGGTTCTTATCATGGTCCCCCCAAAGGGGGTGTCAAGCATTAAAATCCCCAATCAATAGAAAGGGGGGAGGGAGCTGTTTAATTATCTCTACTAGTTTTCTAGCTAGAGAGGCTGTGTCTTTTTCCTTACTAGGAGGGAGGTAAAGCGAGCAGACCGTATAGTGGCGATGGGAGAACAGGCGGACAGCGACCGCCTGCAGGTCTGTTGCAAGGTCGATCTGGTTGTGGAGAACCCTGCTGTTGATGAGCACAGCAGAACCATGGATTGGTTCTATAGGGTTCTTATAGTATCCCACAAAACCAGGAATATTGGGTACACTACGAGTCCCCAAGCAAGTTTCCTGTAAAGATATACAATCAGGATTGTAGTCCTTAAACAGGAGCTTGAGTTCTTCCCACTTGGGGAAGAGACCTTAGATGTTCCAATGAATTATTGGATACATCCTTACCTCTTTAAGACAATTATCCTACCCTTAGGGGTAGGAGGTTTTGGTTTTATACTACCCGTAGGGGTAGTTTTGGTCATACCAATTACCGGTTTTGGGTATGACTCTGGAGGCATCGGGAGCGTTAATTTAGCTCTCGACTTTTCTTTTAAACGTAGCGATTTTGTTAGCTGGCTATACGAAATGACTGTCTTGACTGGAGAAGCAGATGTGGAAGCATCTCCATCAGTCATTTCGTGAGCCGATGACATCGACTTGGCTGGTGATGGTGGAAGCGATTGTTCGGCTGGTGAAGGATTCTTGGAATCTGATGGTTGGTTCGGCTCATCCTTGGATAGGGGGGCAGCCTCTACTACAGCTGTTTCCTGTGATGGGGTACAGGTTGATTCCTTCTCACTTAGGGCTCGAAGGAGTTCCAAAGCAGTATCAGCAAGGGGTGGGTTGCTGACTACTCGCTTTGGGGCTGTAGTTTTCTGTTCTTTTGGGGCAGGATGGATGTCCAGAGCTGGAATAGACACCACCTGCGGCCCAATCCGATTCACATCCACGTCTTGTGGAGCAGTGGCAAGGTGTTTTGCCACTCTTGGTGAATCGGGAGAGGATGGAAGGTTCCTCTTCTTTGTGCCATCAGAAGCTAGGCTAGATTTTGGTGAAGAGTTTTCTCTACCGATTGATCGTGGTTTCGGTCGAGGGGGGCTCTTAACCTTTTCAGGTGCGCGTGGAGATGCGGGTTTAGGGTGTGGAGAACCCTTTACCTGTTGAGGCACATCTCTGCGCGGAGACCTGGGTTTCGGTTGTGGAGGACTTCTGGTTTGTTCAGGAGAGCCAGTAGATGGTCTCTGGCTTCTTCCCTTCTTTGGCGTGGCGGTGCGCAGAGCATCCGCGAAGCTCACGCCAGACTGAACGTAAGTCTCCCTAACTCCTCGTCTAGCCTCTTTATAGCTCACCCTGTTTTTATTTCGAACAGCAATGACCTCTCTCTCGTAGAGGAAGAAGGTGCATTGCTGTGTTGTGGCAGAGTGGTATCCGCCACAATTGGGGCAGCACGGCTGTTTGGAACAGGGTGTTCCGTGAAATTCTGCTGAGCAGTTTACACAAATCCTTTCGCTTTTACAAAACTTGCTTACATGGCCAAAGCGTTGGCAATGGAAGCACCGCCGGGGGTTTTCGACGTAAGGCTTGACTGGGATGTTAAGGTAGCCAGCCTTGACGTACTTGGGTGGTTCTAATCTGTTGAAAGTTAGGATTATGGTGGCGGTAGGGACCCTAGCGCCATTCACAAACCTAGAAATGCGATGTGCACTTGTTACTTTCTGATTGGCAAGTTTTGTCACCAACCTGTCGATATCATACTCAATGAGTTCACCCGATCGAATAACACCTTTGGAGGTATTAAATGTCGGGTGAGACGCGGATGATACATTCACTGAGGCTAACTTTTCGAGAGATTGAATTCTCTTTTGCTGCTCATTAGACTTGGCCTCGACAATCAATGCGCCATCATTGCGCGGCTACATTTGAGCAGGTTCGCCACACTTGTTTACGAAGTCGTCAAAGACATCAAAGATGTCAGCTTTGCTAAGAGGACAACGTTCGTTGCTGGATTTGAGTCCTATAAAGCGGCCATAATCCAGTTCTTCGTCTACTTCTGATCCAAAAGGATCCAAGCGACGAAGATCTTTGCTGTTTTCACGGTGACCAGAGGCCGGTGGTCTCTGGGATGAGTTTTTAGAAAATTTACCCATGTGATTTTGATTTTTATAAGTGGTGTCTCTGGAGCCGAGGGCATGTACCAAATCACCATCGTGAGTCCGGAGAGCGCCCATACAGTTCAGACAGGGTAGCCCGCCCCCCGACTCCAACTGTCGTTTCAAAAACAGCGGAGCCGCATAACAGAGTTTTACTGGACTGCGGTGCAAAGACCTCCCGAAAGCAAAACAACGACCCAGGCCACCAAACCTACCTCCGTGGCACGGTCCTGCGGACGATGATCCCCCGGTGGGTACATCCGTCGACTCGTACAGAGTACACATACTGACTAGGACCAAGTGGGCCGAAAGTGCGCTGGGGTTCAGACACACAGTCACCCCACAAGGTTATTTGGGGATGCCGGAGTGATGCCAGTGTTTGGTCATCAAACCGCCTCATGGGGTTCCCCTCACCCACCTTTTATGTTGGTGTGAGGTCACCTAGCCCTTGTGATGCCATTCACTAACTGCAGGGCCACAGCAAAGACAACCATATGGGCCAGAAGTGTGCTGGTGTCCATACACACAACTGCCCCAAAACGTTGGTGGGTACCCTTAGTCAGATACCCAAACCAGGATATCCCACCTGGTGTTCGGACGTTGGGCACACGCTCAGTTAAAAAACAGGGGCACCACGTGAAGGTGGTGTGCCAACATTTAGGGAACATAGGCTATGAGTTGCGTGATATTCCCCATCGCCCCCGCCCATAAGCCTAACTCAATCTGGCGAGATCGGCGCATGGGGCGAAACGGGGGGGGGGAGGAACCTCCTTGGATAAATATGACTCAGGTGGCGATAGGGCGCTCTGCTTCGACGCGAAGATGCACGTGGGAAGCAACGTGTTTCTAACAACATGTGATAGCAGTTGAAATTAAGCGGCCTCAGACCGTTCTATCACAACTACATACCATTTATAATCCCTAGGTTCTGAAAATAATGTCATGAAGATGGCGGCAGTTAACAGCAACACACTGTTGTAGTCGATCTCTGATGTTTCTTAGAGCACGTTCGCACATACTGCGGGGTATGGCGTTAAATTCTTCAATAATCCGCTCCATTAGCTGTGGTAGGGTGTGAGGGCGACGTTTAAACACCTTTTCTTTCAGATATCCCCAAAGAAAGAAGACACAAATGCTCAAATCAGGTGACCGCATAGGCCACCCTAAATCACCCCTCAGAGACACCAGAAGTCCGGGAAAAATTTGTCTCAAAACATTCAGTGAATTTCAGGCTCTGTGAGCTGTAGCCTCATTCTGCTGGAACAACACGTCCGCCAATCCCTTATCTTCAACAATCTTCTCCATTCTGGGCTGCAGAAAATTGTGCAACATTGAGACATAACGTTCGGAATTAACGGTCATGGTCATTCTTTTCTCCTCAAAGAAGTACGGGCCTATCACGCCAAATTGTGATATGGTTACTGAAATGGGGACGTATACGGATTTGAGCGAAACCACGCGCACCTCCCTTCCCCCTCCTGCTCTCGAGCATTGACTCCTCAAATCTGCTCAATCGGTTCTGCCGCACCCTGTATATATATATATATATATATATATATATATATATATATATATATATATATATATATATATATATATATATATTTGGGTGTGTATACACACATGCATACATATATACATATATATATATATATATATATATATATATATATATATTCTTCATTTGTCTATGCAAATTAATATACGCAAATTGACGTTGGCACATGTGTTTTCATCTACTTATTCTCATATCATACACAGTATTTCTGTTATTCACATGAAAGGCAATTTATTTGGATTTTCTAAGTCCACCAAGCGTCCATTTGTGGAGTTGTTGGTGAGCCTATTAAGCCTGCAATTTTGGTGCCAGGAGCCTACCTATTCTATAACACGCTCCCTACAGAGGGATTTTATCAGTAGCATATCCCAGGGATCTGTCCTAGGCCCATTATTATTCCTAGTTTATATAAATGATCTTGCGGAGGGTGTAAATATCGGTGTCAATTTTTTAGGCCACAAAATTAGCAACTACTAAATGAATTTGAGGCAGATTGACATAAATAAGTTATTAGTTGGGAACAAAAGTGGCAGGCGAGTTTTAAGCTTAAAAAAAATGTAACGTTATTAACCCGCGAAGAGATAAGAAAGAATTTAACATGAAATGGATGGGTATTGGTTGAATGCAGTAGAGGATGATGAGGCCTTAGGAGTAGCAATAGATAGCTCACTGAGGTTTTCTAAGCAGTGTATTGAAGCAAAGGATAGAGCAAATAGTGTGTTGCGTAGTTAGCTAAAATGATTGATTAATTTATATATGGTTTAGCGTGTACGTGAATACATCAATGTTACTGTTATTGTGTGTTTTACATACATATAGTCTGTGGAAGCCCAAATGGTTTAAGTTTGTGTTATCGTGTGTTTTACATGTTCATGCTAGTGCGTTATTGTGTACATCTTGGTAGGCAAGTGCATTCTAGAGTGTACACAGTGATCGATGTTTATGCCAAGTCTTTTTGAGTTGTGTATGTGATAAGTGCTTGTGTGTATTTTCTTTAGAATGTATGGAAGAAGCGTTTTTCCCAATTCCATTTAAGTCTGGTATCTTTTTTACCTCAGTCTTCAATACTCTTCTACCAACTCAGGCCGATGATCGAAAAAATACTTAAAACCGGATCAAACGAAAAGAGAGAACAATAAAAGGCCATAAACACAAACAAGCAAACATAAGAGAAAAATAGTACAAAAAAACTGAGGAAAAATGAAAGAATGTTGTCTACCTGGACTTGACAAAAGACTTTTTGTCCGAAACCTGAAAATCCCCCTCCCTTTCTTTATTGAAGGGAAGGATATGCCTCGATTCACAGAAGCTCGCAAAGAATTGTATACAAAAAGTGGAATATTAAATCTACTTAATCTCTAATTTCATTAACATGTTCCGCATGTTATGTTTTGATGTCCGAGTGACGTTTGGAAGCTTCAGATTCTTCCAATGTCTAGCAAATATTTGTCAGCGATAATGCGCTTCATAGGAGTGAAAAGGGCATTCGATTAAATTCGATTTTAAATCCAAAGCAGTTCAAGGAATCTGAGATTTATTTTTCTCGAATTCTATAAAAAAATGTAAGAAAAGATGAATTTTGTGATTTTTATTCATTTGCAGATATTATTACTGAATGAAATATTAGCTTGAATATTTGTATATTTCTTACAATCGGCATTTATTTTGCGAAATATCCTACCCACATTAAGGTGTACTTCAGTTAATATCATTTTTGTGATGAATAAACAAAATTTTAAGTTTGTAGCTCATTGCTATTCTAACTTTACGTCATTTTTTTTTAAGAGCCTATCTGGCAACTACCCACTTGGGCATAAGTCGCCGCACTCGCGACAGCCTAGCACTAGGCTACTTTAAAATATGAATGAAAAACAATAACAACAACAATAATAAGGGAAAATCATAACAGGGAGGAACCAAGCTCCTGCGTCGGGGAGAGGTCCCCCCGGCGCAGGAACGTGCGATCTACAGAGAAAACAATAACAAAAAACTAGTTAAATAAAAGGGAGAAGGCCGGCCTCCCCCCAAAGTCTACAAGACCACCAGTCAATGAGCCCTACTCGTCCCGAGTACAAGGGACAGGCGGTAACGACCCCGCCCATCCCGGTATCGGAGAGGGTAACGTGCGCGGCGAAGATCACCCAGACTGGGAGATTCGACAAGAATGTGCCGAACAGTCTGGGGGACGACGCAGTCGTCACAATAGGGCGCCGGCGAGCGCTCCATCAAATGGCGATGCGTCACACGAGTGTGCCCGATTCGGAGACGAGAGAAAGCGACCTTAAGCCGTCCCGGCATTGGGGGATAGGTCCATGGGAATAGTCGCGGTGCAATGGCACGCAACTTTAAGTTTCCCTGGACCGTCTCCCATCTTCTTTGCCACTAACTTTACGTCAAAGACTATTGACATCTTCAGAGAAAATAAAGTATTATAATTTTAGCCTATTTTATGTATGCACAGGAATAGTGGGTAAATTTATATACAAGGATGTAAGGTTAGGGAGGGATTAATTAAGGTAGTGTCTCAACCTTTTTACATTTGCAGAAACCTTGAAATAATTTTCCTATCACATGAAAATGATCATAGATCTATATCAATCTTTTTACTTCTCTTTTATAAATAAGTTAATAAGGTTAAAATTATATATTTTTTTCTGGTAACTAGCTTAAATAAACGTTTTATCAAGTTTATTGAAGAAAACAGAAATAACTAAAATTAAGGTGCTTGGGTAAGAAAACAGGTTTTCAATCAAAAAAACTTGCATCAACCATAAATGCAAACACAAGCAAATTCAGTGAATTTTAATTTAAAAGTTAAATAATTTAACGGCTTAATGACAATTTTTCTACCTAGTAATTTTTCAAGAACATACCGTACATGTATAATTTTATTTTTATACCCTGTGCACATTTCTCGTGACGGGGTGGCACACGGCCAAAGACACTTCCATTCCACCATTCTCACACGTTATCCGCTGCTTAACCAACATGACTCACCTACTACATTTTTCCATCCATCACCAGAGTCCGGCTATCCGGTTTCCCCTGTTAACTTCATCACCTACACAGCTTGTCCTCCCCAAACCATTCGTCTCCATTCATTCCTATCCCTACCATGCCTTTCTGCCTCCTGGATGCTCAGTCCCCATCCAGCAAGGACATCTCTCGTACACTCCATTCACCCCTTTCTCGGACACCAACGCTATCTCCTTCCTATCACTAGATATCTATCTTTAGGTCACCATACAATCTCATTACATTTTTATTAGCTCTTTCAAGCAAACTCGCTTTACTTCCACATCTCTCTCGCACTCTTTTGTTTCTCACCCTGTCAATCAAACTCACACCACAAATACTTTTCAGAATTTCATTTCCATAACTACAACCTTCCTCCTTTCGTTCGCACTCAACACCTATTTTCACATCCATAAAGAGCAGTGGGAACCACCACTTCCTCATACAATCCCATTTGCGCCAGCCTGCTCATTCGCTTCCCTTTCGTGAAACTCTTTATCGCACCATATTCTTGTATTCCCTTTTCCATTCGATGCAATATTTCATTTTAACCCCTTTTACCAGCTGCCAGATTTACACCCAGATACTTAAACCACTGCGGTTCGTCTATCCTCCTCTCATTTAGACTCACGTGTAGCCCACTCATTCCTTCCCTATTGCACCACATTACTTTACTTTTGCCTTCATTCACACTGAGCTTCCTTCTGTCACACAATCCCAAATTCATCGACCACTGCCTATAGTTTCTCTTTTGAGTCGGCCACCAGCACTAAATCATCCTCAAACAACAATTGTTCTAGCCCGCACATCTCTCCATTTTCATTCACTAATGCTGCACCATTACCTCCCATTCTTGCTTTCACCTCTCTCACCACGCCATCCATATACATATCGAACAGCCAGGGTGACATCACGCATCCTTGTCTGAGTCCAGTTTTTACACTGAACCAGTCACCTTCCTTTCTCCATACCCTAACTATTGATTTACAGTCATCCTAAAAGATTTTGATAGCTCTTATTAGAGTGCATTCAATCCAAAGCATTCTTAACACATTCCACATACCCTTTCGGTCCCTTCTGCCATACGCTTTCTCCAGATCCATAAATGCCATGTACACTTTTTTATTCTTTTCTGAGTATTTCTCACATATATTCTTCAAGGTAAAAATCTGATCTACACACCCTTTCCCCTTCCTAAACTCCCCTTGTTCCTCTCCAATCAGACGTTCCGTGCACCTCCTAACTCTTTCACTCAAGACTCGTCCATATATCTTTACAGGCACACTTAACAGACTTATACCCTTTTAACTACCACACTTAGTTCTTTTACCCTTTCCATTATAAATCTTCTGGCACACACCCCTGGTTCATACATACATTAAACAACCTCACCAACCACTCAAGTACACACTCTCCTCCCGCTTTCAGCATCTCACTTGTTATACAATCCATACCCACTGTCTTTCCAATCAGCCCAATCTTGGACCTTTGTTGTGCATGAAGTCAAAACGGAGCTTTTGAAGAATAGCGGTTCCATTTGACCCTTTGAAGAATATGGGTCCCAGTTTTGCCCCTTTTGAAGTATATGTGTTCCACTTATCACCCTTTTGAAGAATAACGGTTCCAATTTGGCTATTGGAAGAATAGTGATAGAAAGGTAAGGATATAAATTAAAAAGTTAATATAATAAATTAAATCTTAGTTACAAACATACTGTTCGGTAATTGTATCACTAAAGGCATGAAATCAATTTTGCGTCCCTTTCAAAAAAGATAAATTTCTATATATAAGAGGATCAACTCTCATGCATTCATTCTTTTTTATTTTGGATTTGGTACATATTCACAAAAGAAACTATACAAATGGACTCTAGATTTAGTGAGACGTTCAATAACTTAGATTCATTAGTCTTATAAATTTAGAGGATCAATTTAGAATTTAAAAATAGTTATTTCCAATTGACACTTTCTATTTAGTAGAGTCCATACTTTGACATGTTCAAATTTATTTATATCAACTTGATGCAAATTTCGTCTAGTTCATCAAGTTACAAAAAGCACATTTCATTTCGCGCGTAATTAGTTCTCTCTCGTTCATCCAAGCAATCACTTTTGAATACGCTACAATTGGTTTTTGTTTAGAGTTTGCTCACTACTAAATAAAGGATCAAATTCATGTGAAGTTAGGTATGCTGAATAAATTATTTTATTAGAAGTTCGCTGTATTTCAAAATTGAACCACTACCTAACTCATAAATAAGGGATGTTCCAACCGATCACGCTAGTACTGAAATATTCTTATCATATCATACATAGATTTCGAAGAGCAGGAAGTGGGGTCCCAGTTTTTTCTATTTGAAAAATTGCGGTCCCTGGGTCAAATTAGACCACTATTCAAAAGCTCAGTTAAAACACCTCATTCCTCCATGGGGGGTGGGGACCTTTCCATCGGTTACAGTTTTTGAAAAAAAATTGCAAGAGAGCTCCATCGAGGTAAAAAAGCTATCACTCATTGAGCAATTCAAATTTCAATCTTTCCCCATACCGTCATCTCCAATAGGAACCTAACTCGTCAAATTTGAATTTCCTATGTTTTTTTTTTTCTATATGTATGTTAGCGGTAAGTCGAATCAAACTAATTTCAATAAAAGATGCAAAAGTTTTTTTATAATAATGTAGTGCGTTTATCGTCAAACTTCTAACGTTTCTTAAGTAACACGTTGCTCAAGTAACAACTTTACTGTTTACTCGGACTGCAATCGTGCACACTTTATTCAAACTTTAGTATATTAATATCTAAAGAAAATCCTACACCAACCTAATTTCAACACGAAAAGAAAAGCTGGAGCTTAAGCAGTTTCCGAATTCCTCTGGAAAAGGCCACAATCTTTGTGAAATCTAAATTAATTTATTTCTTATCCGTTTTACTTTTCCTTATCTAACAACAAATGTCCTCCCAAAAAGGGACTCTTGAAATATAAAAGGTATTAGTAATATTATCAGGGACAAAAGGGTGAAACTAATGTCTCTAAATTGGAGTTGTTGAAAATAAAATCAGAAAGGGGGTGAAGTGAGTCGAGGTGAAAAGGTGTGGAATATCCATAACCCGAGGGATTACACGATGAGAATCCTCGGACTGCCAGAAGCCACATACCTGAAGTGTGTGTGCAAATCTTCACCCCATCACTCGAGTTCTACAAGACAAAACCCCCTTTGGGGCAAAGAAGAAGCCGAGAATCCACAATCTTTTTCCTTCCGGAAGGAGGAAGTCTAAAGACCGGGAGGGCGGGGGTGACAGAGAGGGCGCACCCACCCCTCTCCTACCAACGGATCGATTTGAGCGGAGTCGGAGTCATTCTGTTTGCGCGTGGCGTGGAATACACACATGCCTTACATATAGACAAGCACAGAGTCCAACTGATACGGCCACGGCCCAGTCTATTCTAAACATCACCTCACATCCAGTGTTAAGTTATTTCAGCATGGTGCCACGACTTAAGTTATGTCGATTTTAAAGCGTTTGGACCCCTCCTTAATAATCAGGTTCAATTCCAAACCAAAGCGGAGACAAATTTTTTATTGTAGGGAGCTGACGCTAGTCACGGAGGTACCACGAATCGAGCATATCCGCACATGCAAATCCACCCAAATACGTCTTCATGCACATCGTCAATTACACGTCGTTCTTTCTCCTCCCTCTTTATTTCCCCTCATAACATCACGCCTCTCTTCGAGACCCACCGAAGGAGTTTCCTTGCCTTCACTTCCTTGACAGGGAAAGGTGGTTCACGAATGGTTCCTAACACTAGCTGGGTTGGCCATAAAAGCACTCCAGCTATTTTTGCCCCTGACGCCTAAAGTGGACTGACGAGCTTTTGTGCCGATTGGCATGCAATTGATTGTCATGCTATTCTTTATATGGAATTGACATCCGGTCAAGGACAGCCCAATAAAGACACGAGTGGAGGATTTAAACAATGAAAATAACAACGATAATAATAATAACAATAATAATAATAAATATACAATAGTAGAGTTCATTCAGAGGAATTCGGTGACATCGCGAGGTGCAGTGAATGCTGGCGGAGCAGCGTCTTGGCTAGAGAATGACCTGAGAGCGGTCACGATGGACACTGGATCAGAGATTGCGGTTCCATTCTCCTGGAGTTTGCAGTGCACCCATCTGGCGACTAACATCTAAGGCATAAGTTGGCTCAATTTAAAATTTCAGTCTAGTGAGAGGCTAATATAAAATTACCAAAACTGATCTAAACCCACAAAAAACAGCAAAAAATACAAAAAATCAAAAGCAAAAAAACAAAACAAAACAATAAGAAGGGAACACGCTGCGGTGTCAGTCAAATAAAAAGGAGGAGGTTGGCCTTCCGATAGTCCTCAAGTTTATGTACACGAACCCGTCTAGCCTAGAAGGATCAAGCTGTACCGACCCTGCTCCTGCTGCTACCGGGAGAGGTAACGTGCAAGAATATTACCAAGGGGCGAAAATGGTATATACAACAAGAATGTGCCTAAAGGTTTCGGAGACAACGCAGTCTTCGAAATAAGGTGCAAGCGAACACTCCATCAAATGGCGGTGCGTCCCGCGAGTGTGCCCAATTCAAAGCGACCTGAAGCCATCGGAGCTTTAAATGGTAGGTCAAGGGGAACAGTCGTGGTGCAATGGCACTCAATATTAAATTCCACTCGACCGCCTCTCATCTCCTTTGCCAAGCATCCCGGAGGGTTGCCTTGATTCCTGCCATGCAGTGGGTGAGGAATGGCCAAAGCTGATCTGATAACCTAGTTTTCGCAGACTCTTTAGGGTCTTCATCAGCGCGCTTATTACCCGCAATTCCCACATGTATAGGCACTCAGAAGATAATCTTGACATCCACCCGGCTCTAGGCAACAAGGGCATTACGGATGCCGCAAAGCAAAGTATGTGGATATTAAAATGGTCTATTTGCACTCAAGGCGCTTTATGAGTCGATATTGATCACAATCCGGTCTCTCAATACGACGCGTTTTCACCTGCACCGACAGGTGTATTGCAACCAGCTTGGCCCTGAAGACAGAAAAAGTGGCTGGTAGAGGTTCACTGACTTCAAACAGAGGGCCTGCGCGTAGAAACTGAGGGCCTTTTTGGATTTGGAGCCATCCGTATGCACTGGCACGTTTCCGACGTGAGAAAAAGTGTGCTCCAAAAAGGCTTAACCCAATATTTCCGGTGGTGTAGATGCTTTGGAAGCAGAGGCATGGCGACAAATAATCAGAATTGGTACCTTAAAGGGTAGCGTCCTAGGCAAAACCAGGGGCGCCACCAACCCGAGAGCCCTAAACCCAAAGGGCTTAGGGTATGACTGGTGTGACTCGGCGGCATAGGAACCACTGAGATGAGATGGCGAGTGATAGAAGCACCTGGCTCGCGCGGAGAGGCGAATAGTGCAATGTGCACGCGCAGTGAGTGGCATCACCCAAGAAACGACAAGTAGGCTCTCAACGAGGGACGTGCGGAAGGGACCGGTCACCGGGTGAAGGCCAGGGAAGTAGATCGATTCTACCTTCCGTAATACACGCTGTGTGCTTCGGCAAGGCAAGAGACGCATGTCATTAACTGTTGGAGTCGATGCTCCAGATTTGATATCTGGGCCACGCCAAGAGAGATTGAAAGGTCGTCCAAATAGAGCGTAGCGAGAACATTTTGCGGCAGCCCCGAGGTCATGCCGTTGATACTCAGGGCAAAGAATTTGACATTGAGTACACTTTCCCAAGAGGCACATTCTTCATTTGCAAATGTCCTGGAAACAGCTTCCCCTCCCAATACGCGGAATCGACGATCTCGTAAAAATTCAGATATAAAGTTTGGGAGGCGTCCCCTCGCCCCCATGGTGTGTAGAGTCTCCATGATACCGTATTGCCATGCATTATCCTAGGCCCTCTCCAGATCAAAAAACACCGTGGCGTAGTGCTGTATACGAAGGAAGGACTCACAGACTGCCTTTTCCAGTGGGAGCAGATCATCTGGCGTTTAGTTCAAGGTGCTGAAGCCGCACTGTGCAGAAGTCAAGTGGCCTGAGCTGTGCAGAAGTCATGTGGCCTCTACTGTTCAGAAAAAAAGGTTAATCTGACATTTACCAATTTCTCTATCAGCTTGCGCACGGATGATGCGAGGGAGATTGGGCGGAAACGATCCTGGGTAGAGTGATCTCTCTCCGATTTCCGAAAAGCGAGCACATTAGTGATTCATCAGGAGTCTTGGAGAATAAATACCCTCTACCAAAATACTGTTGAATGAATATAACCGAAAGGTGCCTCGCTCACCTAGGGGTAAAAGCATGGCGAACGGAAAATCGTCCTGAGCAGGGTGGTGTCCGCGGAGGGAGCGAGAGCAGAAAGCAACTCACTCATTTTAAATCTATCGTTGAAGGACTCCCTTCCTCTGGAAGTAAAACCCAGTTTGCGACCCTCAGCGACATCAAGGCAGACATTGAATGCTGCGGGAACAGCATCCTGTCTAGAGAATGTGGAGAAATCGGTCGCGAAGGTCTCCCCCATTGACGTGGGTTCTGTTCTCTTGGAGAACTCGAGGGGGTTCTGCGTTAACATGCCAAGAACTTTTTTTAATCGCTTCTACATCTCCGCTAGAGGTGTCTTTCGGTTAGGTGAAGACACGTATGCTTGCCAGGAAGAGCGGCGGCGTGCCCTCGTTCGACAAAATTCACGGACAGTGAAATCGTTTGGGCGGCGCTGTGCATCTAGGCATACGCTTCTGTTTGAGGGCCACCTCACACTCGGCTGACGACCACTGGAGCAATTGGCGTGCATAGCAGCCAGACGTTCTAGAAATATTAGTTGCGCCCACGTCGATGATGCGTACCACCGCGCTCATGCCACGCACCACCAGGGCGAACTCTCAGGAGGCAGCGGCACAGAAGAAAATGATATTTGGATGGTAAGTAGATCACCCGTATTCAGGCTGTGCATCTGCAGAACACAGAGATAGATCGAGACAGGGACATGAAAGGTTCTCTGGCACTGATGCGTAAACTCGTCCACATTTAGGACACCTATCTCCAGCTCGTCGATCAGGTCGGCATGGAACTAACCACTACGATTAATCGAGTAGTTGCCCCAGAAGAGGAGTCTCTCGTTCATATCTCCGAGAAAGAAAGTGGGCCTCGGCAAACGTGCCTCGACGCGGCGGAAGTCCCCCGTGTCGAAGTTAGCTCAGGGTAGAATTTACACAAAAATAACAGTATACCTCCTATCTAGGTGCAGCTGCAGCGCTACTGCCTGAATTTTTTTGCATTCGTGGCGGCTTCGGAGGTCACGCTCCCTCTTTGGAGCATCCACCGTTTTAGAGTCACCCATCCTACCACTTGCTCTGGCTGTAGAAGCCGAAGCTCCCTTAGTGCTCTTTTGCTTTCGGTAGGTAGCTTTATTAACCCCCGGTAGATGGCCTCACGATAAAGTTTAATGGTCTTGCCTTCTGTGATTCTAACGACTCGGTGAAGGCGCCCTTCCGTTTAGCCTTACAGGAAACGTTCACTCTTGAGGAAGAGGTGGGGGCTAGCTCTATCAGGGGAGCACCCTGGATGGTTAGAACCGACAGAAGGGTTCCAAATGGGCGCACAAACGACCATGTTCGTAGGCTTGGAAGAACCAGGGGCAGAGGGGGGTCTTTTTTTAACATTGAATCATAAGAAGTCTCAGAAGTGCCGGGTGCGCCAGGACCAAGTCATTAGCATTTCGAAATGAGAGACGATCCTGAACCCGAACGGCCAGGATTTCCTTAAAAAAGATACGCACCACATTGCTTCGAAATAGCGAGGTGCGGCTGACACACTTCGTCACACACGATTTGGTTTATCGTGTACCCCCTTGAAATAACTTACACATACTTCTGTTAACTTCTACTCTACACGTCTACATGAGCGATTTGTATGGCCGAAGCGGTGACAGTAGTAGCACCTCCATGGCAGTGAAAGAATGCCTTCACGCGGTAGTGATACCAACCGGCACGCACCGACTCATGAGAACTCTCACAGTTGAACGCGACGAAGAGTGTAGGGATGGGTCTCAAGCCCCCCCCACTCCCTGTTTTCTTATCACAAATTCGACTTTGACCGATCCATGGTCGGCCAGCTCTAAGATGATTTCATCTATGGAGTAGTCCAAAAGTTCCCTCTCACAAAGTTTATGGTAGCGTGCGGCGTCACGCTCACCGGCGCACCTTTAAGTGTCTGAAGGGCCCTAATCATGGCATTCGCCGGTTTCTTGAAAGAAACTGGTCACCTTCAGCTCTCTACCAATCACGCTAGCTAGAGCTCTCCTTTGACGGAACATGTTGCATTTGACCTTGCAGCTTTCATTAGTGAAGCGAATAACTATTAAGCGTTTGAAGCCAGAGGGCTTGAAAACGTCAGGTAACCTCTGAATGAGGGGCCCGACGTTATCGAGACTCCACTCTGCAAACTTGCAATTTTGGTTTTAGTCAGGGACTTCCTACTCGGTGGGGCACCGGAGGCTGACGTGACGATCTTGGCTTTGTCGCTTACCAAATCAGTAGCAGACCCGTCCTTTCCTGCGGCTGTCAGGGAAGAAGAAGAACCCTTAGTCTTTTTTTATCTTACGATTTCTTTTCTCTTTAGGAAAGGAGGGTGGAGAGTGAACCCGCTTTTCTCCTCAGCCGGAAAAAGCCCCTAGGCCAGATGGACCGGGCTCAGCAAGATCCTTCTCTGAAATGAAGAAGGTCTTGGCTGTCTCAGGAGCACAAGCCGGGGAGGCGATCCCTCATCTCCTTGTGACTTCTTTGGGACCCGAGCCATCTGAGGAGGAACTTTCACATAGGCACACTTGGATTCCGTGCTTGGCACAGAGACCTGGTTCAAAACCATAGAAGATACTACCCTCTGGGAATGAGTCACCTCAGGGATCCCATTCTAGAGGCCAACCCGGGCATCTTGACACCTATGTACACATCTGGCGTCTTCACACATAAGCCTGTACATACACACTCGTCATCCCCACAAAACATGTAGACATCTGGAATATTCACATATAACATATACACCTGGAATCTACACATGTAAACATGCACAAATTTGGCTTCTTTAAACAAAAGTGCATAAAGCTTGCCTCTTCACATGTACACTTCTCCCATCTTCACATAACATGTACACACCTGTAATATTCACACAGTCTTGTATACATCCTCCATCTCCACACGTGACCATATACACACATCGCATCTTTTCGTGTGTGCACTCGAGAACATGGCCTCTCCTCATTTGGATGAGCTAAAGCACGTGTCTGGAAAGCGTGATCATTTTCCTGAGCGAAATTTGATAAAATTTGACACCGAGTTGAAGGACAAACGTGTTTAAGACGTGGTTCAAACACGATTCCAGAAGAGTCAGGTGAGCCCCTTCACTTAGAATGGTAATGAGTTGAAACTAGTCATTTTAGGCTATGCATTTCTTGCTTAAAAGTTTTGGATAAAAAAGGTGAATTTAGGCGAGTAAAAACTGCTAATGCTAACTTACTTGTTTGAATACAGAGTAACTTTGTGTGAAGAGAGCGACTCTCGCGGACCTGATCTCGATTTGAGCAAGTGAAATCGTTAAAGACTAAGTATAAAAATTAAAAGCAAGTTGAATATATCAGGGTAGTGATAGAGAAGGGTTTAAGACTGTGTACACACGCATTCTGATTAACAACTTTAGAAAGTAAGGACGCGAGAGCTACTGTTCAACTTTAGCTAATACTAATTTATTGAATCTTTTGGGACCATTTGGGCAACAACTCGCCAATATATAGATTCAAAACGGCGATTCTCGACTTGAGCGTTTTTATGGTTTGCGAGTCTGGGCATGTGCTTGGCTATCACTCGTCATCTAGTACATGGATTCCAAAAAATTACAATGAAGTGAAGTTTCATTTACGATATTGTAGTTTTTTCTACAGTAAATGCTGGAAATGTCCTCTAAAGACCTGAAGACAAGTCTTCACACATCGCTGAATATTATCGAACACATTCAGGCCGGTAGCCGGAGTGATCTGTGCGGTGTGTTAGTTAATTGCTGTTTTCAACTCTTCCACATTTTTCAGATAGTTCTCGTACACCCGTCCATTCAGTTTACCCCACATATAAAATTCCAGGGGTCTGAGGTCGGGAGACCAAGCAGACCAGATTCAGCGGGAAATTATGCAATCAGCAAAGAACTCTGTGTGCAGTTGTTCTGTCTTATTGAAACCAACCTTCTTCAAGTTCACGCTCATTGAGCTAGTAGTTTATGAATGGTTCCAGAATGCGAGTGCGGTAACGTTCTGCGTTTATAGTACCGTCTAAGAAAAATGAGCCAATGATACGCGTACCATTTAAACCACACCACCCACGGCCTTCTGAACGTGTAAAGGAATTTCTTTGAGTTCATCAGGGGGTTCATGTGTTCCATAGACGAGTGTTCCAGCTGTTCGTGTATCCGGAAAAATGAAACCCTGCTCCAGTGGTGAACAAGGTTACATCAAGGATGTGCTCACCTTTCTCACGAAGAGATTTCTGAAACCAATTGCAGTAATTAACTCGGGACTGGTGATTGCTTCTTCCGCAGAATATCATGCACGGTACTCCTTGCTAATTGGACCTGCTGGGATAACCGTCTTATATACTTCTTTGAACACTTCAGAATCATTTCCTGCAATATTGTAAATACAATTTCACTTTTATTAAAATTTTAATTAAACCTTTTCAAAACTTTACGGACACCCTCTATAAATCACATTTACGCACTTTGTCAGCCCCTCCTGTCTCTCTTCGCGCAAACAACATATTGCTCTCCGTCACGGAGCCCTTCTTATGTGTTTCTATGTTCACACTTCCCTAACGCTCAAAAGGTGACCTTCTTTGGTGTACGAAGGGTAAAACTCGCTAATAAGTCGAAAAACAAAAGCAAGACGGCGTCCTTTATTAATGGCCCCCTAAACGAGAAGAGAAACCTGGTGGTCCAGTGATTGCCAGCTATTGTCAGTCTGATTTTTATGTGAATTTTATTATCCGTTTGGGCGACCTTGTTCATGATTGAAAGTGAAGGTGGGGCGCAATTAATTTTACATATTTTACAGGATTTGTTTGAAGAGTCGCCAAGGAGATGGTTTGGTCCCATTTTTTGTACACCCTGTTTTTCTCCGTTGCTTCCTGGAGCCTTATTCTAGCCGATTTGCTTCCTGGAGCCTCATTTTAGCCGATTTGCTTCCTGGAGCCCCCGCTTTTAGCTCCGTTGCTACCTGGAACCCCGCTTTTAGCTCCGTTGCTACCTGGAACCCCGCTTTAGCTCCCCTTCTTCCTGGAGCCTCACTTTAGCTCCGTCGCTACCTGGAACCCCGCTTTAGCTCCGTTGCTACCTCGAGCCCCGCTTTAGCTCCGTTTCTACCTAGAGCACCTTCTTCTACAACAATGATACCAAACGTGAGCGTTTTTTTAGTTCAAGTTCGCAAAAATTATTCAATATCCGTGTTTCTACAAACGCTCCCAATTAGATAATTACCAAAATTAGCCATGAACTCATCATTGAATGGATTAAGTCGCCAACGAATGCATGGCACGGCACGTTAGAAGGTAAGTAATTATAACTTAATTACGTTATGCTGAGTCAGCCAATTGTAACCAGTCATTCCTCCATGGAAAATAGAATCACTATCTTCTAACTTAATTTTAAAAATTATATCTACATAGATTATTTTCCATTTTTCTTTCACTACCCAGATATTTTATTAGGAATAATAATTATGATTCCATCCGATTTTTCTAAACAAACAATTTTTTACACTCTCGTATTAATTTTGTATAGAAAGATAAAGTGCCCCCCTTGTGCCCTAGTAGTTCTTAAAGAGTTGGTGGTGGTTGTTGGCGTTAATCGTGAAATTTCTTAGTGTCGTTATTTTTTACTTTACTTTATTTTTAGTGCTTGAATTTACCCATAATCATATCGGAAAACTCATTAAAGCGAAAATACAGGTGTTAAATATTTGAAGTTTGGATCTATTATTTCTACAAATAATGAACAACAAATAATGCGTCTTCTTTGTAGAAAGGATTTTTGAACGAGGTCATGAATTTATCCAGGCTTTCCAATCATTTAAAGATGATTCAGCTTGATAAAATGAAAGAAAATGTCATTTTAAAACTCTACGAGAAAAATTTTACAGCAGAAAATCTTTCCACTTTTATGGCAAACCAATCACAAAAATGTGAAGATGGAGTTGCATAGAATATCCCCAAATGATTGCCAAATCAGGGAAACTTCATACAATTAGAAAATAACTCATTTTACCAGCTAGAGAAAATCCTTTGTGCAGTGGTACATCATCCTTCCGCAAGTAGAATTATCAAAGCAATCCCACTTAGTAATAATTCCATACAAATAAGAATTGATGCAATTGCGGAAGACATTGATGAGGCGTTATATAACATTTAAAAATCAACAATTTGTTTTAAAATTGGACGAATCTACTCTACCAGGCAATTAATAAGCACTATTCTTAGGATATGATCTTTTTATTAAAGAGAAGGAAATTGTGGAAAATTTAAGTTTGCAAAGGAACTTGAAACATTCACTAAAGGTAAATCCATATTTACTATAATTGAACAGTTTTTCAAAGAAAAAGAAATCCCTATGCACAATATAATTGCTCGTGCAACGGACGATGCTGCATCATTAACAGGGCAGTATGGAGGCTTTCTTGCAGTTTTAAAGAAACTTGTACCCAAATTCTTTAAAATACATTGCGTAATTCAACGTCAACATCTAGTTGCTAGGAACTCAAGTGATAGGCTTCATGAATACTTTGGTGTTGTTATCATAGCTGTTAATAAAATGAAATGCCTTCCATTTAATTCCCCAATCTTTCGACAACTCTGCGGCAACAATGATGAAGAATTTGATCGTCTCCTTTTAGATACTGAAGTGAGATTGTTATCCAAAGGAAACTGTTTGAAGTGATTTTATTCTCTTTTCAACAACATCATATAATTTTTCCAAGAGAATAAAAGTAGTTATTTGAGTGACGAACTAATAGCTTGCAAACGTTGCATTGCCTATTTAAATTATTTATGTAACATATTCAATGATCAGAATTTTCAATTGAAAGGCTGTGATGTTAATTGTATGAAAGTAAAATCTGTTATTTGCACATTCATGGACAAGCTTTCACTCTTTAAGCATAGTATTTGTCATTTGGAGCTATCGCACTTTCCAAATCTTGATAAACTAGAAAATGATAATTATGAGCTGATAACTCTATATTAGACTATGCAACCATTTGAAATCTTTTTACAAGGCTATGAAACTGTAAATATCAGGATCTCATTAATATGAAAATACCTGACGGGGTGATAAACCCATTTATTGATCCTAGTACAAACGAAACCGACTCTGCAATGAAAGAGGAGTTAATTGTTTTAAAAAACGACTTCGAATTAAAGCCTCTCTTCAAACAATCATACCAGCAATTTGGGCTACAAAAGGAAATTTCTGAAAGGTATCTAAAGCTGTGGGAAGCTAGCAAACTTTTTATTAGTGCTTTTCCCATTTCATATATGGCAGAACGTGGTTTTAGTCTAGTTAATCAGCTTCTTACTAAACAAAGAAACTGCCTGCAGATACCAAAATAAAGAGATCCGAGGTTACTTCAAATCAGCATGGAACGTAGAGTCAGAGACTTATCCAATTAGCACTAAACTCAACCCTCCCATTGAAAACATATTGAGGTAAGATACAATATAAAAGTTTTTCCGCATTTTAAAAATAAGTCTTTATAATAGAAATAAAAACTGCGCGTCCAAATTATTTTTGCACAAATACCCGTTATCTTGCTATGAAAGATAAATTTAATATAGTATTCGAAATTTAATTTGACAGGTGTGGCGATGACAAAAGGCTTACGAGTAGGTCTAAAGGGGTCGTCATTCCAAAAATGGTTGGAAAACACTGGTCGACAAACAGCTTCCACAGCATCGAGAGGATTGCGTTAGACCTTTTTGGAGCACAACTCATGTCACGCTGGATTCGTGCCACTCTATACGGATGGCTCCAAGTCCCAGGAAGGGGTCGATTTCCACGCCGTATCTCTTCTGTTTGAAGTCAGTGAGGCTTTACCAGGCACTGCGTCTGTCTTCACAGCCGAGCTAGTTGCAATACACCGCTTGGTGCGCGAGATACCGTGTTGTGACCTGGTTCGGAGACCGGATTGTGATCTTTAGCAACTCGCTAAGTGCCCTGAGTGCTCTCGGGGCATTGGAATTTCCACATTCCCTGGTTAGCGATATCCATGACGCCACGGTTTTGGCGAGCCGGGTGGATGTCGAGATTATCTTCTGCTCGCTTCCTAGTGGACGTGTAGGAATTGCGGGGAATGAGCGCGCCGATGAGGGGGCTAAATAATCTGCGAAAACCAGGTCATCAGACCAGCATTTCACTCTTCCTCACACCGATTACATAGCAGGAATCAGGGCAGCCCTCTGAGCTGTTTGGCAATGAAGATGGGAGACGGCCTAAGGGAACTTAAAGTTGCGTACAATTACGCCGGGACTGTTCCCATGGATCGACTTTATTGCAGCAACTGCGTTGCCCCACAGACTGTTCGGGACATTCTTATTGAATATCCCAGTCTGGCTGATCTTCACGCACGTTACCTCTCCCAGTACCAGTACAAGCGGGGTCGTTACCCCTTGTCTGTTATAGTCGGGACGGGTTTGTGCATACAGACTTGTGGACTATACGACTTTTTGGAGGAGGCTGATCTCCCTTGTTTTTGCTACTCTCTTTGTTCTAAGCTGTGCGGGGAGGAAGCGAGCCAACCCCAGACGCTGGAGTGTGCTTCCTTCTTCTTGCTTTGGCTTGTTGTTGTTTTTTTTGGCTTGTATGTTATCCTCCGTTTTTGTTTGTTTTTGTTTCGTATTTTTGCTAATTTGTTGTTTGCATCTTTTTTGTTTCTTTCTTTAATCTAGCCTAGTTTTATGCTGTAATGTGATTACGGCTACTTTAGTCCTAGTAGGCAGTCACCAGACGGCCTCTTAAAAAATCCCTAAAGGGAAACGGGTGTCTATCCAAGGGCCAGGCAGGATTCTCTGTTCAATGGTGGGTTTAAAAAGGGCGGCACTGCCTATCCTATTGGCTAGGGTGCTTTCAATGACTTGCCTGGCTGTTATTCTATATCCAACTAATTTTTATGGTTAGTTGCAAGGAAGGTCTCACGCATATCTAGGCCTATAATACTAAAACGGGTATAGTCTAGATAGATTAAATTTGATCGCGCTTTCTGGTTACTATATTCTCGTGCCGATCAAATTAATGAAAATGATCTAGTGAAAGATAACTAATCGTTGAGACGCCTCAACTCCACTTAAGTGGAGATAAAAGAGGAGTAGCGGCCAAGGTTGACGTCCTTTTGCTTCCTCCAAATCTCTGCTTTAAGAAATGCTGTCACGTTCCTACCATCACCACCAATTTGGCGCCAAGAATCTTAACAAAGCGATCGGCGTAATCCGACCGAGAAAAATGACAATAAATTACCTGCCTTGGATCACATGCGCCCATTTGTGTGTACATGTCCGTGTAAATAGGCGTGTATATCCATATGTCGCCTCCAAATAGTCTTCAGGGTATCAGCGATAATCCAACGGAAAGCGAGATAAATTATATTGGCTCTTGATCACATGTATAAAAACAGGCCTGTAAATCTGTTGGGGTATATTCCTATATAGTGACAAATAGTGTCGTCCTTAGTCTGATCGAATTGTGTACCTTTAAAATTCTTTAATTCTTTTTTTTCTTTGCAAAAGTCGGTGCTCGTACCCTCGCAGGTTGCCTCCTGAAGAATTCACTAAAGTAAAAAAGCTGCCGTTGCTTCCATTGCCCCAGTACTCTTCTTTTCAGTCCTTGCACTGTCTACACATTTTCACTTCTCTTAACTTCTCTATTTATCAGCTCTTCCAAGAAACGTTCAAGCGTAAATGTCATTGTCATTTTCGCTTAAAATAAACCGAAGACACCAATCAGTTCCCGGCACTCATCAAAGTAGCAAACGCCATCTTTTAACGCCACTGGTGACTTCCAACAAGGGCATGACAGCCGAACACAAAAATAAAGTATCTTTAGGATAATGTAAAACAAACAAAATTAAAACCAAAAAACAACATCAGAACAAAACAATAACAATACAAGGAAAAAACAGCAGTAAGGACAGAAAAAGGCATGATCTGGCGTCAGAGGGAGGCCAGCCTCCATTTTGAGTCCGAGCACATCCAGCTGCCAAAAAGCTATATACCGTGGAGTAAGCCATCCTTCTTCTCCCAAACCGTAAAACACTAGAGTCGTGTGCAGGGTCCAAACCGAGGACAAGAGACAAGCGGTAGCAACACCGCGCCTTCTGATATTTGGACAATCAGTAGGCCACGCAGTCTCCGCAGCAAAGTTGAGGAGAGCAACTTTATCCAATTGGGAGGTGATAGAAAGCGACACGAAGCCGATAAAGCCTAAGAGGAGGGAAAAGGGGTAGGTCTCCGGGAAAAGTCGTGGCACTAAAGCAGGCAAGATTAAGTTTGACTAGGCTGTCTTCCATCATATTTGCTATGAACTCTGAAGAGCTGACGCGATTCTTGCCATGTTCTCGGAATGAGGAAAACGCTGCTCCGATCGTCCAATGGTCGCGGACTGTTTGATGCCCTCCTTAGCTCGTTTTTCTTTCAAAATCTCTTCCTATACAGAAAAATAGTTGATGACAATCATATCATTCTCTCTGCTCAAGTGAAGTCAGTGATACTGCGAACAAGGAGGAGAGAGACCGTCAAAGCGTTCTGTTAGACGCTATATATCACAATTCTAGCTCCAAACACGGCAAACGCTTAATTTCACATAACGAGTGTTTTATTGCAACCAGCTCAGCGATGATGACAGGTTATGAGTGCTAGAGATCTATCGGATTCAAACAGAGGGAAGACGGTGTAAAAGCTATGGCATCGCACCAGCGTGACATGGCGTCTGGTCCACAAAATTCTAACACTAACTACTGGCACAATAGAAGATTAGGGAGGAGAGGTGTAGGGATAAGTAGCCAAAGGTGGTACCCTCTACTGTGACGTGCTAGGCAGAACTAGAACCTTCATAAGAACAAGAATCAGAAAAAACTCTAGCCGAATGCAGCTTAGACTAAATTAGAAATGCTTAGGGAATATTTGGCGTCTAGCCACAAATTAAATGAGAGACGGTGGCAACTGAGAGGCGCTAGGATTGAATTTTTTTTGAGGGAGCCCATCGGGCGACTGCATGCTTGGGCATAAGTCGCCGTGCACGACACAACAAAAAACAAGACTACTATAATATGTAAATAACATAACAACGCAAGAAAAAGAAGCAAGTCTTGAGCGTTTTTTTTTTGTTTTTGTTTTTTTAGCCCATCTGGCGACAGCTCACTTGGGCATAGAACGCCGGAAATACGACAACCAAGAACTAGGCTACTTTAAAATAAAATTATGAAAAAATAACATTGATAAATAGTGGAAAAACTTAACAATTAGGAAGCAATCTCCGGCATCGGGGGAAGGGTTCCCTCACCCCGGTGTAGGAGCGTGCAACCTACAAAGAGAACAAACGAAAAACAAAAATAGAACCTACTTAAATAAAGGGGAGAAGCTCGGCCTCACCCCAAGAGTCAACAAATCCACAAGTCAATGTGAACGAACTCGTCCCAAGTACAAGGGACAGGCGGTGGCGACCCCGCCCATCCGGGTATCGGGACAGGTAACGTGCGCGAAGATCACCACGACTGGGACATTTGACAAGAATGTGCCGAACAGTCTGAGGGACGACATAATCGTCACAATAGGGCGCAGGTGAGCGCTCCATCGAATAGCGATGCATCACACGAGTGTGTCCGATTCAGAGACGACAGAAAGCGACCTGAATCCGTCGCGGCATTGGGGGATAGGTCCATGAGAACAGTCGCGTCGCAATGGCACGCACCTTTAAGTTCCCTTCGACCGTCTCCCATCTTCTTTGCCAAGCAGTCCGAAGAGATGCCGTATTCCTGCCATGTATTCGGAGTGAGGAAGAGCGAAACGCTGGTCCGGTCACAAAGTACTCGCGGACTCTTTGACGCCCTCATCGGCGCGCTCATTTCCCGCAATTCCTACATGTCCAGCAACCCAGCAGAAGATAATTTCAACATCCGACAGGCTCGCCAAAACCGTGTCGTCACGGATATCGCGAACCAGGGGATGCGGAGATTCCAATGCCCCGAGAGCACTCAGTGCGCTTTGTAAGTTGCTATAGATCACAATCCGGTCTCCGAACTGGGTACGTCGCGTAATTTCCCGTACCGAGTGGTGTAATGCAAGCAGTTTGGCCGTGAAGATAGACGCAGCGCCTGGCAGAGCCCCGATCACTTTAAACAGAGGGGATACGGCGTGGAAGCCGACCCCCTCTTTGGACTTGGAGCCATCCGTATACACTAGCACGGTTCCAGCGTGACGCAAGGTGTGCTCCAAAACGGTCGAATGCAATACTACCGGCGATGTACAAGCTTTGGGAGCAGAGGCGTGTTGACAAATGGACAAATGTGGTACCCTCTAGGGTGGCGTCCTGGCCAGAACCAGGGGCACCACCGGCCCGAGAGCAATAGCTAGGTCTCGAAGGAGTTTCCTAGCCCTAAACCCAAAGGGCCTAGGGTATAAGTGGCGTCTTTCGGCGGCATATACACCCATCGAGATCAGCTTCGGATGCAGTGAGAGCTGTTGGCGATTAAGAGGGTGGCGCCGGGCTTGCGCATACAGGCGAGTAAAGCACTGCACGCGGCATAGAGCGAGTAGCATCTCCTCAGCATCGACCAACAGGCTCTCAATAGGGGAAGTGCGGAAGGCACCGGTCGCAAGGCGAGGGCCGGTGTAGTAGATCGAATCCACCTTTCGCACTTAACGCTTGGCTGCGGATGCATAAAACTCGCATCCGTAGTGGAGCTTCGAACGAACCACGGATCGATAAAAATGTATCAGTGCCCTAAGCGCTGAAGGTCACGAAACGGAAAATATCCATGGCGCGGGTACAAGAGACCCTAAAGCTGCGAATATAAGCCTCCCAGGTGAGGCGTCGGTCGAATACCTGACCAAGGTAACGATGCGATTCCACCACATCCAGGTGCACCCCATTAAGAAACAAATCTGCGTCACGGTGGAGCCGTGGATTGCGGTAGAAGTGCACCAGCTAAGTCTTCTGCCAAATAAAACCAAAACCTGTGCGCTTCGGCATAGCGAGAGACGCGGTTCAATGCCTGTTGGAGTCGACGCTCTAGAGTTGGCATCTGGGCCGCGCCAAAAGAGATCGAAAGGTCGTACACGTAGAGCATAGCGAGAACATCTTCAGGCAGCACCGAGGTGATGCCGTTGATGCTCAGGGCAAAGAGTGTGACACTAGGACACTTCCCTGCAGGAAACCCTCTTCCTGCTCCTTTGGGCCAGAGAGAGATCCACTCAACCGTACGCGGAATCGACGATCTCGCAAAAATTCAGATATAAACATTGGGAGGCGTCCCCTCGCCCCCATTGTGGGGAGAGTCTGCATGATACCGTATCGCCATGCGGTATCATAGGCCTTCTCCAGATCGAAAAAGACCGTGGCGTAGTGCTGTCTACGAGGGAAAGCCTCGCAGACGACATTTTCCAGTCGGAGCAGAGCATCCGACGTAGAGTGGAACTTTCAAAAGGCTCACTGTGCATAAGACTGATGGCCTTCGCTGTCCAGGAAAAAAGCCAATCTAACATTCACCAATTTCTCCATCAACTTGCACACGGAAGAGGTTAGACAGATTGGGCGGAAACTGGTCGGAGTAGAGGGATCTCTCCGCGGTTTGGGAAAGGCGAGCACAGTAACGATTCGCTAGTAATTTGGGAGAAGACCCTCCACCCAGATCCTGTTGAACAAATCTAACAAAAAGGCAATGCCTCGCTCATCCAGGTGTCGAAGCATGGCGTACGAGACATCGTCCGAACCATGGGCTGTGTCCGCGCACGAAGCGAGAGCGGAGCGCAACTCACTCACAGTAAACTTGCCTTTAAGGGTTCTCCGCCTCTGGAGGTGAAGTACACTTGGTGGCCTTCCGCGACATCACGACGTGCATTGAATGCTGGCGGAGCAGCATCCTGGACTGAGAATGCGGAAAAAGCGGTCGCGAAGGATTCTGCCACGGACGCGGGGTCCAAGATTGCGATACCATTCTCCTGGAGAACTGGAGGGGGGTCCTGCGAGATTTTTCCACGGATCCTTATGACTCAAGTCCACACTTCTGCTAAAGGGGTCTTCCCGTTAAATAGAGACACATATGTTCGCCAAGAAGAGCGGCGGGCGTGCTTTTAAATATACTGGAACCTAGTCCTAGCCCGACGAAATTCAGCGACAGTGAAATCGTTCGGGCGCCGCTTATAGCACATGTAGGCATAAGGCTCGTGTTTGAGGGCAGTCTCACACTCGGCCGACCTCCATGGGAGTGGTCGGCGTGCAAAACGGCCAGACGTCCTAGGAATAGTAGTCAGGCCCACAGCGATAAGGTTGCCGGAAAAGAACTCAACGGCCTGATCTAATGACCTAAACTCCTCGACTGAGATAGAGAATTCAGTGATTTCCTGAAATGCAGGCCACCGCGCCCGCGCTAGGTACCACCGAGGTTGGCTCTCAGGCGGCAGTTGCCCTGAAAATGATATTTGTATGGAAAAGTGATCACTTCCATGGAGGTCATCAACCACCTCCCAATCAAAATCATGCCTTGCATCCGAATAGCAAAAAATATAGGTCAAGGCAAAAAAATGAAGCGGTTCTCGGACAGTGACGCGTAAACTCATCCACGTTTAGGACACCAATCACAAGCTATTCGATAAGATCGGCAAGGACTTGTCCACTGGGATTTATTCAGTAATCGCCCCAGAGAGGATGCCTGCCGTTCAGATCTCCAAGGAAGAGAAAAGGCCTAGGCAACCGTGCCACAACCCAGCGTAAGTCCCCCGCGTCAAAGTCAGCTGACGGTGGAATGTAGGCAGAAATGATAGTATACCTCCTATCCAGGTGCAGCTGCGCAGCCAGTGCCTGAAAGGAGGTATCTAAAGAGAAAGGAAGAACAGAGAATCATGCCGGGTCCAATCTGCGCATCCCCCAGCCAGGCCATCCCGCGGGGGTGGGGTCGCAAGACCTTTATACCGAGGGAGGGCGGGCAGGGGCCACGCACCTAGCATGGTCTCCTGCAAAAAGATAGCTAACGGGAAACGGGACAAGACGAGCCTCCGCAGCTCCTTCCATTTGGCCCGGTGTCCACGGCTATTACATTAAAGGAATATGCCCTCCAGGCCAAGCTCGGAGGAGACGCCGGGTCCCTCCTCGAACAGAAGCCCCTTACGGGATTGACCGTATGCTTTACGAGACAGAAACCCGGGCGCTGTTGGCCGTAGAAATCGCTGAAGGCGCTGTCGCCTTCTAAGATTTATTGTGGTAGGTTTGGCTTGCAATGCGAGGCTTTTCCTTCCTCCGCCTCGAAACCTTAGGCGGGCGTTGCGGCTTTGGAGGCGGGGGGCACTCTTTTCGAGAAACCACCGTCTCCGAGCTACTCTCTCGACCACTAGGCCTGGGCAAGGAGCCGAAGCTCTTTTGTTGCTGTCCTCCTTTCGAGGAACAGCTTTAGGAACCCCGGAAGATGGCCAGCGACCAACTTCAGGGTTGTTGCCTCCTGTGAGTCTAACAACTCGCTGGAGGCGCGTGGCCATTTCGCCTTACGGGAAATGGTCACGCTGGGGGAAGAGGGGGGAGCCCTGGTTTTAGCCGGGGCTTGGTATGAACTCTTTTTGCCACCAGCTTTACCAGGGGAGCGCCCGGGTTGAGTACAGTCCGCAGAAGGGCTCAGAATGGGCGTGGAAACAACCGTGTTCGTTGGGCTGGATGCGCCAGGAGCAAAAAGGGCCTTTCTAACTATTGAGGCATAAATGACGTCCCAGGCAGAACCGGGCGCGCCAGGACCAAGTCCTTGGCCTCGCGGAATGAGATTTGATCTTGGGCCTGAACGGCCAGGATTTCTTTCTCGAGGAGATATGCACCACATTACTTCGAAAAAGCGGGGTGTGGCTCTCCGAAATTGAAACACTTGACCACACATGTTTTAGACTTATCGTGTGCGGCCTTGAAGCGATTTACACAGACTTCAAGTAACCCCGAAATGCACGTCTACAAGATCGATTTGTATGGCCGAAGCGGTGACAGTAATAGCACCGCCGCGGCAGTGGCATGAATGCCTTCACTCGGTAGCAGGACCAACCAGCACCCACCGACTCGGGGAGCTTGTCACAGTCGAACGTAACGAAAAGTGTAGAGTGGGTCTCGAGGCACCTCTTTCTTTTCTCATTACACGTTCGACCTTGACCGCACCATGGTCGGCCACCTCTAAGGTGATGTCGTGAATGGAGTAGTCAATGAGTTCCTTTGCATAAACTACGCTTTTCACAAAGTTCATAGTAGAGTGCGGCGTCACACTCACCGGGGTGCTATAAAGCGTCCGAAGAGCACTTATCTTGGCCACCTCGGCGGGATTCGCCACATTCGCCAGAAGGCCCCCGTCCGAGAACTGGGTCACCTTCGGCTCTCTCCAAATGCACTAGCTAATCCTCTCCTCTGGTGGACCATGTTTTCTGTAGCCAACATGCTGCCATCAGTGGAGCGAATAACGAGGAAGCGTTTGAAGCCAGCGGGCTCAAAAACGCTAGGTAACCTCTGAATCAGGGGCCCCCGATGTCATCGAGGCTCCGCCCTGTGCACTTTACGTATTTGTCATAGTCAGGGGCTCCCAACCAGTGAGGGAGGGGCAGAGGGGCTGGATGTTCCGATCTTAGCTTGGTCGCTTGCCAACGTGGCAGCAGACCCATCCGTTTCCGTAGCCCCCGCGGATCGAGAGGAGCCCCGAGTCTTCTTAGTCTTTTTGGTCTTAGTCTTTTTATTTTGTGGAGAGCAGGGCGGGGAATGAATTCGCTTCTCACCTTCGCCGGAAGGAGCCCCCAGGCCAGATGGACCGGCCTCAGCCAGGTCATTCTCCGAAATAGAGAAGGTTGTGGTAGTCGTGGGGGCACCGGTCAGAGGAGATCTTTCCCCTGCTTTTACTGCCTCGGAGGCCCCAGCCGTTTGCAAAGGACCTTGCATAGAGGCAGATTTGGGTTCGGTGCTTGGCGCCGAGCCCGGATCCCCCCCCCCCCCATGGAAGGCCCTACCGTTTCAGGCTGGGTTTCCTCAAAAACCATGTCTATCACAGGAGGGGCCTCCAGTTGGCCATCCCCTCTTAGGAAATCGCAGGTTTCCTCGGCACTGTCACTATTCTTGTGTGGGGAGGCACAGGCCTTGCCCCGTACAAGGTTTAATATTTTTGTCAGCAGTTCTTTCGAGGAAAGCGACCGAAGGGGCCTGGCTTCCCTCTTCCCCTAATGGGGTTAGCCCTACCAAGCCGCTTACACGAGGGGCGGTGGGTAATGGGCTGCCTGCTGGCTTTCTTGGCAGTCCCCTTAGAAAGATAAGGGGGTGAGGGGGAGTACAACTCAGTGTGCACGAACTCGTCTCGAGTACAAGGGACAAGTCGTATCGACCCCGCTCGTCCCGGTACCAGGAGAGGTAACGTGCCCGAAGACATTCAAAAAGTATGTGCCGAACAGTTTGGAGCACAACGCAGTTTTCAAAGTAGGGCGCAGGGGAGCTCTCTATCAAATTGCGGTGCGTCACGCGAGTGTGCCCAATTCGGAGACTACAAAAAGCAACCTGAAGCCATCGCGGCATTGGAGGATAGGTCCATAGAGACATTCGATGGGCAAGGGTACGTAACTTTAGGGTTCCTCTCGACCGTCTCCTATCTTCTTTGCCAAGCAACCCGAAAAGCTGCCCGTATTCTTGCAATGTAGTCGGTGTGAGGAAAAGCGAAACGCTGCTTTAGTCGCCCAGTCTTTGCAGACTAGTAGCGCCCTCATCGACGCGCTCATTCCTTGCAATTTCAACATGTCCAGAAACCCAGCAGAAGATAACCTCAACATCCTCCCGGCTAACCAAATGCGAGGCGTCACGGATATCGCGAAACAGGGGATGCGGAGATTCCAATGCCTCGAGAACACTCAGGGTGATTTCTGAGTTGCTATAAATCACAATCCGCTCTCCGAATCGAGCACATCGCGTTATCTCACGTACCGAGCAGTGTATTGTAACCACCTTGGCCGTGAAGAGAGATGCAGAGTCGCATTGACTTCAAACCTGGGGAATAAGGCGTAGAAACTGAGCAACTCTTGTGCCTTGGAGCCATTCGTATACACTGGCACGGTTCCAGTGTGACACGGTGTGCTCCAAAAAGTACGAACACAATACTACCGGTGCCTTTGAAGCTTTACGTGCAGAGGTCTGGCGACAAATAGTCAAAGAGGGTTCCCACTAGGGTGGCGTGCTGGGAAGAACCAGAGGCGCCACCAGCCAGAGCGCTATACTGCGAATCTGAGCCTCCCAGGTGAGGAGTCAATCAAATGCATGACCAAGAAAACGGTGTAAGTTTACGACTTCAAGGCGCACCAATTGAAAAACAAGTCGTCTGGGTCAAGGTGGAGCCGGGAATGGCGGCAGAAGTGCACGCCCTTAGTCTTGGCAAAGGGAAACCGAAACCTGTGCGCTTCGGCATAGCGAGAGATGCAATTCAATGCTTGTTGAAGTCGACGCTCCAGAGTTGGCATCGGAACCGCCCCAAAAGAGAACGAAAGGTCGTCCACGTAGAGCGTAGTGGGAACATCTTCCGGCCTCACCTAAGTTATGCCGTTGATGCTTAGGGTAAAGAGTGCGACACTGAGGACCCTTCTCTGCTGGACACCCTCTTCCTGCTCTATTGAGCTGGAGAGGGATCTCCCCTCCCGTACGCGGAATAGAAAATCTCACAAAAATTCAGATATAAATATTGGGAAGCGTCCCTTCGCCCCATCGTGTAGAGACTTTCTATGATACCGTAGTGCCATGCAGTATCATAGGCCTTCTCCAGATCGAAAAATACCATGTTGTAGTGCTGTCTACGAAGGAAGGCCTCGCAGACGGCATTTTCCAATTGGAGCAGAGCATCCGGCATAAAGTGGAATTTGCGCATGCCGCTCTGTGCAGAAGACAGGTGGCCTCCGCTGTCCAGAAAAAAAGTTAATATTACATTTAGCAATTTCTTTATCAACTTGCACACACGGGAATTTGGAAAGATTTTTACGGAAACCCGCCTGAATAGAGTATTCTTTCCCAGGTTTGTGAAAACGAGCACAATACCTATTCACCAGTAATCTGGGAGAATATCCTTTAGCCAGATCCTATCTAACAAATCTAACAGAAAGGCCAGTCCTCGCTCACCCAGGTGTAGAAACATGGCGGACGGGACACCATCCGGCCCAAGGGTGGTTTCCGCACACAAAGCAAGAGCGAAACGGAACTCACTCAGAGTAAACCTGTCGTTGAAGGGTTCTCCGCCTCTGGAGGTAAAGTCCTGTCTGCGGCCTTCCGAAACATCATGACGCGCATTGAATGCTGGCGGAGCAGCATTCTGGCTAGAGTATGCGGAGAAAGCGGTCGCGACGGACTCCGCCACAGGAACGGGGTCGAAGATTATGGTTCTATTCTCCTGGACAACGGTATGAAGATTATGCAAGAACTTGTCCAGAATCTTTTTGACTCGCCACGACACCTCAGCTCGAGTGATCTTCCCGTTAAGTGAAGACACGTATAGATAGAGATGATTTAACTACTATTACCTATGTGATTTGACTAATGTTATGTACCCCCACAGGTGTCAGTCACCATAATCCTTTTGAGTCCTAAATAAACGATAAAGGAGAATATTGACTTTTATTTATGACAGAAGATCGGCATCACTACGAAGTTTTTGCAATTGCAGAATTTTGGGCACAACCAAAAAGGGATGAAATTAGAAGTCACAAAACCTAGATGTCTTATTTGCAGCAGCATTAAACACGGCACTAACTAGGCATAATAAAGCCGCTCATTCACAAGAAACTCAATCCACCCTTAAATTGGAGTCGCCTTCCATTAGTGCTGGATGCAAACCTGATCAATGGTCTGTATTTACTCGTCAATGGGAAATGTACAATACAGGAATGTGCATCTCAAATAATTTTGCGTCAACCGCCTTATTTTATTGCTGTGATCAGGACTTAAAAACAGACATAATGCGTGACCTGCAATTTGATGTATCATCCATGGCCGAGAATTACTTATTAGCATAAATTAAACTACTCGCGGTCAAGGATGAGTGCACCTTTGTACATCGAATTAGGCTAAGCAAAATGACACAAGCCCCTGGAACAAGCATTAGAACATTCCTCGCCAGTCTCAGAGGACAAGCAGCACTATGTCAATATGTAGCCCAATGCAAAGTAGCGGGATGCGACCATACATTTGACTACAGCAACGAAATAATTAAGGATAACCTTGTACGAGGCATCGCCGACCCAGAAATATTGTCAGTCCTGTTAGGCGACCCCAAAACGGATGCAACTTGGGAGGAAACTGCAGCATTCATCGCACAAAAGGAGCAAGGAAAGGCTACAAGGACAGCTGTTGGAGATAGTACAGGAGCTATTAGCCATCCCATAAGAAATAAAACTCCATCAGAAGCTAAATGTTGGGCCCTTTGGAGAGGCTCGCCACGGTAAAAACAATGAAATAAATACAAGGTCTAAATTCTGTGAAGCCTGGTCCTCAACATGAGCAAAGTGCTCAGTCAAAGGTCACTACGCTTCGTACTGCAGCAAATGCACGGACTGTGAAACCTATGGCCATAGAAGCAAGATGTCTGTATTTTGTACGGAAAACAGACAAAAAACGCCAGAAAGGGTAAAAGAAATAATGAGACAAAGACTTCCAAACTGCAGAAGACTCCGCAGGCTTCTTGTATTATCAATTATGTGCTGCCAGTTGCCCTTTAGATAAATCATTAAATGAAAATTAAATCGAAAATCCATTGGAACACCACATATTTGAAGGAAAATGGGTATCAAGACCATCGAAACCTCATCTTATAATGACTGTGCAGTTGACACCATTACCAATTGATCACATTGTGTTGGGACACCTAATGAAAAACACATCAGCCTTATCTCCAATAAATATCCACATGATTGAAGACTCCGGTTGCCAAAGCTCAATTATACCACTAAGATCACCACTTGCCATAGGTATTAATAAAAGGGACATTTTTCCAGTAAAAGTGACTATGCGGGGTGCTATAGTAGAGGACTTAGCCGTGGAGGGATGCATTATCGTTGGAATCGCCACTACTGATATATCAGGTTCAGCGAGAAAAACAAAGCAATTACTCTATGTTTAAGAAAAATAGACAAAGCATTCCTCTGCAGACAGCACTAATTGCTTTTGGTGCCATATCAGCTAACTTTCCCATAGTACCCGTTAGCTGGACGCAAAATTATGTCCCGTCAAAAGCAAATGAAAACATTTCAGAGTTTTATGCCCAAAGAGAAATCAAAATCCACCTCCGATTCAAACTAAGCTACCTTCTGGTCTTGAAGCTATAGAAGAAAATGCCCCTGCCCTTAAACAGTGGTTGTTAGATTATTATAGCGCAACAGCTTTCAATGTGTGAGAACATCAACCTTTTCCCAATTTATTGATTGATCATAAAAGAGAAAAATGGGTGTGATAGTAAGAGAGGTAAAATATAGTAAAAGTGTTATTTTAGTAGGAGAATGTTGTGCTAGTACGTCTGGCTATAGCTTTCCATGTACTTCTGGGATGCTTCTTTGCATTTTGTTTTAAGCATTCAAGCCTTTCTTTTCGTATTTTTGCTATTTTGGAGATAGAGCTGTCTCGGTTTCTCGATTACCTATTGTTGTTTTGAAGTATTGTGTCTTGATTATTTTGTCCACTACAGATCTTTATATTTTTTATTTTATGTTATTATTTCTTTTGTAAGATTTAGTTTAAAATCCTAATTACTCGGATATTAATATTTATCGTTTTTCCGGTGAGAAGTAGTTATTTATAAATTGGTTCTATGTATTCTTTCAACCTCTGTTGGTTGCTGGCAAATCCTTGTCGGTAACGTCTATTCGGGTTGTCAATTTCGGGTATTCCTATGTTTTGCATGACTCTTTCTGGTGAGTATTTATGTATGTTCTTCCATATTTCTGTTACCCTTCTGTACAGCGTTACATTCAGGGGGTCAATCCCCGCGAGATCGTGTAGTCTGATCGATGGTATCCAGTCCAGTAAGCTGAGATCAAGGATAAAGCGTAGTGCTTGATGTTGCACTACTTGTGCCGTGCGAGTATGTGTCTTGCTTGCCAGATGCAACGGAACGGCGCGAGTTATAGCAAGATCAGTCTGATTAAGTCCAAATATAACTTTTTCTTGTTGCGGAAGGAGAGTCTTCTGAACCTATAAAGTTGCCTAAGTTTGATCTTGGCTTGCGAGACCTTCTTCTTGATATGTTCGTTATACCCATTTGCTGTGATCTTTAATCCCAGAACTCAGGCTTCTCATGTATATGGATAGTATTCACCATTTGCTCTAATGTCGGCCCTTTTGGTACGTCCGATAGGGAGAATCTTAAACTTATCCATATTGTTGCGAATCTTGTTTCTTTTCTCATAGAGGTTGAGATTGTTAATTTTCACAGCTGTCCTATTTGCGACGTCTACAGGAGCTCGGTAGTCACTTGTGATAATTTGAGTTAAGTCGTCGGCTAGCTGGACATATATAGCGTAATCTTGAGTAGGAAAAGGGAGGTCACTCATGTAGATAGTATACGACGTTGGGCTCAGACATCCCCCTTGAGGCACCCCTGCGTTCATCGAAAAGGGTTGTCCTGTGTGATCATTGATCTTTATGGTTGCCTTTATATCCTCTAAATAATCACAAAGGATTCTGGTAATATTAGTTTACATCTCAAGATCACATAATTTGTTCTTTAATCCAGGCACTCAGACCTTGTCGAATGCAGAGTCCACGTCTCTGAGTACGACGTCCACCCTCTTATTTTCGGCCTTTGCATTTGCAATGAACTCTTTCATAAGGGTAAGGGCAGTTTCAGTACAGAGTGTCTACGGAAATCATGTTGTTGCATGTTGTATCCGACCCTTGTTTCTAGGAGGTTTTTTAGTCTGTCATACAGAAGTTTTTCTATAATTTTACCAATAAATTCTTGAAGGGATATGGGTCTAACTTTTACTTCCTTTTTTGGCTTCCCTGGTTTTAAAATAAAGATCATTCTGGCCCTTTTAAGTAGATCTGGGAAGTAGCAAACGTTTAAACAGGCATTAAAGAGACTTAGTATGGCTTCATTGATGTTCGTTGGGCCATTGATTAAGTGCGCCTTGGTAATACCTGATATGCCAGGGGCCCTCTGCTTGAAGTTCTTTAAAGCTGTCTCAAACTCTTCATGAGTGAAGGGTTTTCCTTTGGCTTCTGCTCGTTGAGTGTTATCGACAAAGTGGTATAGTGTTATAAGTGGTCCTCGCTCTTCCAGGTATGACAAGACTCTTTTCTCATATTTCCAGTCAAAATCGTCGTTTTCCTCCTCCGTGATGTCTAATTTTCTCTTCCAGTGCTCTCTGAAGTGGATTTTTCTATCTCTTGGTCCTCGGGGATCGTTCTATCTCAGTTGTGATGGTAATATTGGTCTTATTTTGATCTGTGCCACTTAATCTTCTAATCTGAGACCCAAATTTTGGGGGGTCTGTTTTTCACGTTTATTTTGTCAATTATTCCATCTTAGATTGTCTTAGATTCCTCGCTGATAAGATATTTAATTTTCATGGGCATATTTCTAAGTTCACGGTATCGTTCTACCGTGTTCCCGTTCTCGTTTATTTCAGTAATAAGTTCCTCCAGCCTATCTTTCCTTGACGTAATCTCCTCATTCCATCGTGGAGCAGGGAGAGTTTTGTATTCAACCCTCTCGGATAGCTATTCTATCTGCTTACTTAATCTTGGTGATAAGGTCTTCGAAGTGCCGATCTATGTCTTCGAGGGTGGACCCGTCCAACGGTTCTACCCAATATTCTTGGAGGACACTCTTGTATTCGATCCAGTCTGCCTTGGGCAAGCATTTGCGGGAGAGGATTTTGACCTGGATAGGTGAGACTAAGATTGTGGTAATCATCTAAGGTGATCAGATGGATAATAAGGGCCAGGGACGGTATTTTGTTTCAGAGCAAAATTGTTATTTGTTAGTATGATGTCGGTAGTAGTAGAGGATCTCGTTAGGAATGTAGCCAAATCTGGGCCTGCTATATTTACGACGCCGCGTTCCATAAGAAGCCTCAGGGAGGTACCTGCCCCGTTGAACGCCGTGGTGTAGCCCTTTTCCCTACAATGAGCGTTTAGGTCGCCGATCTGAATTACTGCACAGCTCCTTCCGATTAGGCGGAGGAAATTAGGTATGGGCAAATATGATCTTCTTGGTGGCTGATTCCCTACTGCTATAACTAGATCTTCGATAAGCGTACTAATATTTATCGCTAGGTACGATTCTTCCAAGTTACTTATCTCTTTGAATTTGATGCCCTTTCGCACTGCAAGAGCTACGCTGTCATATCTTTCATTCGAGTGGCTAGTTGTGATGAAGATATATAGTTTTATAGGGTCGGTTTCTGCATTATGTCCGTGTTCAGAAATGAGGACGATATCTGGGTCTACCTCACGGATTATAATTGTAGTAAATGAATTTTTTACCCATCCAACCATTAACGTTTAGAGAAAAGATCTTCAGTTTATTGATTTTATCTCGTCGCGTAGTTCATACGAGTATTATTCCCCGTGAAAGTTTGATACTTTTGCTGGCTCAGCTCGTGTGGGCGACCTCACTCTGGTGGATCTTTTCTTTTTAAATTGATCGTGGGATAGGTTGAGACATGATTCGCCACAGATCTCGATATCACCTTGCCTGAGTGCCGAGGGCATTTCTTCCTCACTGATGTCAAAAGCGTAATCCCACTTGTATTTTCCCTTGATCATTCCTTCAATGTTGTCTTCGACTTTTGCTGTTCTTGGCAGTGGGGCTGATGGAGAGGCATATACTCGTAGGTTTAGCTCGGTAGACTTGTAACTTAGTCAGGATTGTTTGGTCTTCTTGGGGCTCTTGGTTTTTTGGCTCGCCTTTCTAGAATCAGTATCCACTCGTTCAGGTTGGTCGGTCTCCATTATTGTAGGGGTATCAGATTTGCTGAGTTTATTCAGTCTTGGATCCCAAGGTATTGAACATTTTCTTGCAGTAGCCGTAGGCCTGCCTTCTGTCTGGGTTGGTACAGTTCAGTTGCTGGGGGATTATCAGGAAACTACATTGGTTTCACCCCATTCTGCGTCAACATACGCTTCAACTCAGTAGCGTAGCTTCGCGGCTCTGCGTTGTTTACAAAGTGAGCGTGTATAACACACATCCCGAGGTCCAGGTTCATTGAAGGGTCTAATTGTAGAAGAGTCTTCTCCTTCTCCTGGCTCTTGGTTGCCTGTGCATAGGTGGTTGTTGCTCTGCGGTGTTTCTCCTCTTAGATGTTCTTTTTCTAGTCTTTGACTAGTGTCTTTTTCATGGGACACGACAAAGATAGGTTACGGTGAGGGCCACTACAATTAAGGCATTTCTTGGTTGTCCCGTTGGTACACTCTCGCCAGGTGTGGCCGTCTCCGGCGCATTCGCTACAGACCTTTTCTTGGAATGTACAATCTCTAGTAGCGTGCTGCTCCAGGGCATGGCACGAGAAGCATACCTGGACTGACACGAAGGTTTCCCTCTCGATGCATGAACCGGATATTTTGGTGTAGAATAGGACGAGGCCATCTTCGGATGCCTTAGTGGCCATCTCAGAGGTTTGGAAGGTGGCTTTAAATAGATAGGAATATTCGCCTCCTTCACGATTTTTGAACTTGTATACCTCTTTGACTTTTGCCCAGGTTTTCCTTGCTTCTATCTCATTTTTTATCTCCTCGATGCTGTGGGGGCCCACCAATTGATGGAGGCGGCGACAAATGATAGATCTCTAAGCAGAGACATGTGGAGGGATCTTTGGGGTCAAGTTCAGCTCCTTGTGCTTCGCTCGTGCATTCACACTGAGAAGCTGTCTACGTCATGGACAGTGTCGCAGATTGAAAGATAGCCGTAGGTTTGATCGACTAAACGGCATAGTGCAACCTCAATCGAGCCGAAAATAGTTGGAAACACCTTTTTCCTCGAGGGTTTTGAGCAATTTTCTTTTACACAGAGGGGATTCTCTTCTATCCCTTGGGATCGTCCATGACGGCCCTCTAGGGAACCTCTTGACCTGGAGCCAACCAGACTCCTATTTAGATGTGTCATTATTAAGCTCGGACCACCTTCTCTGCCCTACCTATATTAATTGTCTATCAGGACCCATCTGCTGGTACTGACCACTCTGCCCCCGAATGAAGCCCTTCTTTGCGCCCCCTGTTGTGCTTCCTTCCGGGGTTCGGACACGACAGGTACTGGTGGTCTCTACAAGTCTTAAACGGCAGAGAAGCTATCAGGACTCGAGATGTGATGCTGGTCTTAAGAAAGGAATTATCGCAGGTCCGAAAGTGGGGTTCGGTGGGCGGATTCACTTATTAATGCGCGCGCGTGTGCGCCTGCGACCTCTTCAGTGGGCCAGGGTCGTAAGCTGTCAGTAGTCTTGGCGAGCGCGAAAAATTCTTCACCTACTTTTTCACGTAGAAATATAGATGAGAAAGCAAGTAGGACTTTTTACTCTTTTCACTTGAGTGTAGAATAGCTCTTTGAAGCGAAGCGCAGTCTCCTTTTCCCATGATGAAGTGTAAACCACTTAAATTGCATGTAGATCCTGAAGCTAAGCCAGATGCTATTCATAAACCAGGGTTAGTACCAATCCATTGGAAAGAAAAAGTTTTTAATGACTTGGAATGGGATGTAAAAAGCGGCATTCTAGAGAAGGTTAATCTCAACACGCACATCACTTAATGCTCAAGAATGGTGGTGACAGCAAATTCAGATGGATTACCAAGGCGTACAGTAGATTTACAACCTCAAATTCGGCCTTCAGTTAGACAAACCCACCATGCTATGAGCCCTTTCCTCCTGGCAGATAGAGTCCCACAGAACACAAAGAAAACCATCACTGATACATGGAATGGCTATCACTCCGTACCGATATGGGAAGAAAACAGACATATTACCACTTTAATCAATCCGTGGAGACGATACCGATACAAGGTGGCACCACAAGGATTCATTGCCAGTGGTGATGCTTATACACACCGTTTCGACGCCATTATTTCCAACTTCCCAAAACAAGGTCAAATGTGTTGATGATACATGCATGTGGGCAGAAGCAATTAAAGCAGCGTTCTTCCAAGCATGTTAATGGCTTGAACTATGCGCAAGAAATGGAGTAACTCTAAACCCAAAGAAATTCCAGTTTACCCAAGACAATGTAGAGTTTGCAGGACTTACGATTACGACAACAAATGTTAAACCAAGTGAAATTTTTTTAGCCTCCATCAGAATGTTTTCTCAGCCAAAAGACATAACTGGTGCAAGAGCTTGGTTTGGGTTAGTCAATCAAGTGGCGTATGCATTCTATATGGCAAAACAAATGAAAGCATTCAGACACCTTCTAAAACCATCAATCAAATTTAACTGGACTAACGAACTAAACACAGCATTTCAGAAGTCCAAGAATATTATAATCAATAAAATGAAGGAAGGAGTTCGCCTATTTGACCCATCACGATCCACATGTCTCATGACTGACGGGTCTGTTGATGGAATATGGTTTCTCCTTATGCAGAAGTACTATAATTGCCATTCAAAAACACCGGCTTGCTGCAAGGATGGATGGAAACTGTGTTTGGTGGGAAGTAGATTCGCCCACCCAGCCGAGAGTAGATACGCAGTTGCATACGCGCTCGATCGAACTCGCTATTATGTGCTCGGTTGCACTAATTTGATAGTCGCAACTGATCACAAACCCCTCATCAAAATCTTGAATGATCGACCTTTAACAGAAATTTGTAACAGACGGCTATTAAATTTAAAAGAAAAAACTCTAGCATACAAATTCACAATGATACATATTTCAGGTACTAAAAACCAAGGATCAGGTGCAGCGTCAAGATATCCTGTTCATAAATCTAACGGCAACAACTTATTAACTAAAAATAGTAATGATAAATATCAAGACATCGACATTGCGGAGGATGGTGCTTTAGTTGCATCAGCCTCCAATACACTCTATGCCATTACAAATATCGTAAGTTGGGGCATGGTGAGAGCAACCACAGCTTCCGTCGAAACTCTCAGAAAATTAATGAAAGTTATCGAGGTAGGATTTCCAGAAAGCTGTCGAGAATTGGACCCCGAACTACACCCATTCCATTGGTTGGCAGCTAATATTTGCCTTATTAATGGAGTGATTATCATGGGACAGAGAATAGTAATACCTATCTCACTACCTCCAAGCATACCTGACGCTCTACATGCAGCTCATGAGGGTGTCAGTACCATGAGCACACGAGCTGCTGACTCAGTCTATTGGCCAAATATCACTACTGATATCACAGGAATCAGAGAAAAATGCATCCATTGCCATCGCATAGCCAAATCCAATCCTATGCAGCTCCTTCTGACATACCTACCTGAATACTTTTTACAAAAGATTTGCAGCGATTATTTTACTTATTACAACTGCGATCATGTTATTGTCGATAGATATTCAAATTGGCCCATCGTATTCAAATCTGAATCAGGAGCACTAGGCCTGGCGAAGCGCTTTCGCGAAACATTCGTAACTTTTGGAGTACCAGAGGAATTAACATCAGACGGTGGACCACAGTAAAATCAAATCATGGGGGTAAACCACAGAATAACATCAGTGGCAAACCCACATGCTAATTGCACAGCTGAACTAGCTGTTAAAACTGTCAAGCGAATGTTAATGATTAATACTAGCCCCACAGGCTCTATCGATATATACAAATTCCAAAGAGCAATGCTCATATACAGAAACACCATTGATCTTGAATCCAGGACTTCTCCTGCATTAATCATATTTGGTTGACCAATAAGAGAGACTATTCCAATACTCATGGGTCGATACTGCCCCCACACTACATTGCAAGAAACCATGGCAAATTGCGAAAAGGCACTAGCTCAGCGTCATTCATGGAACATGAAAAATGGCTTGAACATACACGCTCGCTGCCCCCTTTGCGTGTTGGAGATCATGTTTATTTACAAAATTTGGTAGGGAATAACCCAAAGAGGTGGGAACGCACCAGTATTATTATATAAGTTAGACAGTTTCATCAATATGGTGTCAAAATAGATGGTTCTGGAAGAGTAACATTGAGAAATAGAAAACATCTAAGAAAATTATGAATTAAAGCCTCCTAACTCGCCATACCTGCTGGTGCACCCCAGTCTCCTCCGCAAGAAACAGAAGATATCTTGCCACCCACACCCTCATTGACTGCTGATTACCCTTCAGGACCAAACCCGCCTGAAGACGATACAAATTCACCAACACCACCTCCGCCCGATAACCAATTGCGAACACTGATTTCACAACCAGTTAAGAAGAAAATCCCCAGAGCACTTGCACGTCTCCCTCACAATGAGGCTGGAACCACCGAATCTCTACCTCATTGCAGAACACGGAATCGTAGCCTCAATAATTAATTCTTACATTTATAGGAATTTATAGCATATGTAACATTAAAAGTTGCTTATTTATTATATTCATGTTGCGTTTGAATCTTATTTTTTGAATAAAAGATGATAACAGCTATTAATTTATATGCATCTATTAAAATTCAACTCTGGGAGAGGAAGATAGATAAATATGATTCAATTACTATTATCTATGTGATTTGACTAATGTTATGTACCCCCACAGGTGTCGGTCGACCATCATCCTTTTTCACTTCATTCAATACATAATTGTGTACTATTTGAACGTGATGGGAGGGGGACGGATACTTAATTGAGTATACACAAATTATTTCTTTACCTGTATACAGTTTAATTTTTTTGATTATCTATAGATGAAATATATTATGCATAAATAACTTTGTATAGGCTTTATTATGTATCCAAATGTATTGAGTTCGAATGTATTGCGACACTTTTTATTACATTCATGTTGTGAAAAGGGATTTTATATCCATCATCTTTTTGAGTGCTGAATAAACTATAAAGGAGAATATTGACTTTTATTTAACGTATGCCCACCAAGAAGAGCAGTGGGCGTGCTACGAAATATACCGGAACCTGGCCTGACGAAATTCACCGACAGTGAAGTTGTTCAGGCGGCGCTTATAGCGCATGTAGGGATGACGCTCCTGTTTAAGGGTCGTCTCACACTCCGTTGTCACCACGGGAGTGGTCAGCGTGTGAAACTACCAGACGTTTTAGGAAGAGTAGTCAGGCCCGCGGCGATGAGGTTGCCGGAGAAAAACTCAACGGCCTCATCTACCGACCTAAACTCCTCGACTGAGATAGAGAATTCAGTCATTTCCTGAAATGCAGGCCAACGCGCCCGCGCTAAGCACTACCAAGGTGCGCTCTCAGGCGGCAGTTGCCCTGAAAATGATAATTGAATGGGAAAGTCATCACTACCATATAGGTCATAGAACCCCCCCCCCAATCAAAATCAAGCTGTGCATCCGAAGAGCACAAAGATAGGTCAAGGCAAGAAAATGAAGCGGTTCTTGGACAGTGATGCGTAAACTCATCCACGTTTAGGACACCCATCTCAAGCTCTTCGATCAGATCGGCAAGGACTTGTCCCCTGGGATTTATTGAGTAATCGCCCCAGAGAGGATGCCTGCCGTTTAGATCTCCAAGCAAGAGAAAGGGCCTCGACAACCGTGCCACGACGCGGTGGAAGTTCCCCGCGTCGAAGTCAGCTTACGGTGGAATGTACGCAGAAATGATAGTATACCTCCTATCCAGGCGCAGCTGCACAGCTACTGCCTGAAAGGAGGTATCTAAAAAGAAAGGAAGAACGGAGACATCATGCCGGGTGTAAACCGCGCATCCCCCAGCCCAGTCGTTCTGAGGTCAATTATCGTAAGCGAGGACCGTGGGAACAGTCAGAATATCAAACTACTTTCTGGGATAAGCGAAGCATTGGAATCTTAAAAGCGCGCCTCTGTCGCCCCATGAGGCGTTATGAATAAACCCCCGCGGGGATACTTTCCCATCCTTTAAGTGCTGTGTTGCTCCAAGGAGAGGTCTCCCCCCCTTGGCGGAGCCAGTAACGGTTTCGGCTGGTCCCTATATATTGTGGGTCCCAACTGGGCATCGACAGTATATGCCTGCCTTTTACAACGAAACACGTCATTCTCGATCGCGCTCAATTTCCCTACGAGCCTAAGACTAGAAGTCAATCGAAGAATCTGAGCCCCAGTTAATTGATCCATCCTTGGTTTCTGTACATTTTGTTTGGCACAAATACTCCCTCTAGTTAGTATTACTACTAGAGGTTAATCTCCACGTGCTTTACGCCCCTCGAATAACCAAAGCTAGGCTGAAACGAATCATCTGTGGCTTCCTTGCTAGTCATCCCTGTGTGCGTACGTACAGAGGCTCGTATAGCCTCTTGACCACTCCCGTAGAGTTCGCTTCGAGTAGCTCTGTTAGATTGATTATTGTAAACATCGAGCATCCATTGCTATTATTCTATTTTAAACTATATTGTGTATACTGTGCAAATATTAAAGTTTATTTTTGTTCCTACTTTTTCATAAGCCTCATAGCCCGCAGCCTTCATTAGTTTAATAACCATCAACTGCACTCTATCTTTTGTATTTAATCCCTGCACTCCCTCATGGAAGTTCGTCCCAACTTCTTCCATTTCTAACTCCGATCTTTGTTGTAACCATAGTTGAGTCAAGGTCGCTCGTTTGACCTTGACGTCGAAGCATCTCAGATAGAAGTGACGTATATGTCAGTGGGTCATTCTACGACAAAACCTTTAAGCCGCTAGCTATACCTTGGGAGCACCCGAGGTGGGAAACCGGCAGAAGGGTTCTGAATAGGCCAGGAAACAACCGTGCTCGTAGGCTTGGATTGTTCAGGAGCAGATGGTGTCTTTTTTTAATTTGAGGCATATGGCCTGATCAGCCAGGATTTCCTTCTAAGGGAGTTCCGCACCACATTGTCTCGAAGAAGCGGGGTGCAGGTCTCTGCAATTGAGACACTTGACCACCAACAGGTTAGATATTTTATGCGGCCTTGATAACCCCGATCATGCACGTCTACATAAGCGATTCGTATGGCCAAAGTGGTGGAAGTAGTAGAACCTCCTCCACAGTGGCGCGAATGGCTTCACGCGGTAGCGATACCAATTGGCACGCACCAACTCATGGAGGTTGTCACAGTTGAACATGATGGGCAGTCTAGGAGTGCGTATCGAGGACCATCCCTCCCTGTTTTCTCATCACGCGTTCGACTTTGACCGCTCCATGGTCAGACAGCGCTAAGATGATGTCATCTTTGGAGTAGACTACGAGTTTCCTCGCATAAACCACTCCTTTCACTTAGTTCATGGAAGAGTGCGACTTCACACTCACTGGCATGAAATCAAGTGCCCGAAGAGGAATTATAATGGATACCGCGAAGGGATTCGACACATTCGTCAGACGGCTCCCTCCCGAGAAACGGATCACCTTTGCCTTTCTACCAATCACGCTTGCTAGACCTGTCCTTTGATGGGTCATGTTGCCCTTGGCCAACAGGCTGCCATCAGTGGAACGAATAAGGAAGAAGCGTTTTAAGTCAGCGTGTTCTAAAGCGTCATTTTTTTTTTTTTTTTTTTTAAGAGCTCATCTGGCGACTGCCTACTTGGGCATTAGTCGCCGTATTAAAACTGGCCTAGTTCTAGGCTACTTTAAAATAAAATTAAAGAGAGAAAAAAAAAAACACCCCAAAAGGGGAAAAGGAAGCAAGCTGGTGCGTCGGGGAGAGGTCCCCCCGGCGCAGGAGCGTGCAACTAAAGGAAAAAAAAAAAAAAAAAAAAAAAAAAATGCAAAAAAAACAACAAAACAAAACAAAAAAACAAACAAACCTTGCTTAAATAATAGGAAGAAGGCCGGCCTCCCCCAAGAAGTCAACAAGTCCACAAGTCAATGTGCACGAATCTGTCCCGAGCACAAGGGACAGGCGGTAGCGACCCCGCCCATCCCGGTACTGGGACAGGTATCATGCGCGAAGATCACCCAGACTGGGACATTCGACAAGAATGTGCCGAACAGTCTGGGGGACGACGCAGTCGTTGCAATAGGGCGCAGGCGAGCGCTCCATCAGATAGCGATGCGTCACACGAGTGTGGCCAATTCGAGAGACGACAGAAAGCAACCTGAAGCCAACGCAGCATTGGGGGATAGGTCCATGGGAACAGTCGAGGCGCAATGGCACGCAACTTTAAGTTCCCTTCGACCTTCTCCCATCTTCTTTGCCAAGCAGTCCGAAGAGCTGCCCGTATTCCTGCCATGTAGTCGGTGTGAGGAAGAGTGAAACGCTGGTCCGGTCGCAGAGTCCTCGCGGACTCTTTGGCGCCCTCATCGGCGCGCTCATTCCCCGCAATTCCTACATGTCCAGGAACCCAGCAGAAGATAATCTCGACATCTGCCCGGCTCGCCAAAACCGTGGCGTCACGGATATCGCGAACCAGGGGATGCGGAGATTCCAATGCCCCGAGAGCACTCAGGGCGCTTTGTGAGTCGCTATAGATCACAATCCGGTCTCCGAACCGAGCACGTCACGTAATCTCCCGTACCGAGTCGTGTATTGCCACCAGCTCGGCCGTGAAGACAGACGCAGCGCCTGGTAGAGCCCCGCTGACTTCAAACAGAGGGGATACGGCGTGGAAGCCGACCCCCTCTTGGGACTTGGAGCCATCCGTATACACTGGCACGGTACCAGCGTGACACGATGTGTGCTCCAAAAAGGTCGAACGTAATACTCCCGGCGCAGTACAAGCTTTGGGAGCAGAGGCGTGGCGACAAATAGCCAAATGTGGTACCCTCCAGGGTGGCGTCCTGGGCAGAACCAGGGGCGCCACCGGCCCGAGAGCTATATTTACCTCTCAAAGGAGTTTCCTGGCCCTAAGCCCAAAGGGCTTAGGGTATGACTGGCGTCTCTCGGCGGCATAGGCACCATCGAGATCAGCTGCGGATGCAGTGAGAGCTGTTGGCGACTGAGGGAGGCGCCGGGCTCGCGCGTACAGGCGAGTGATGCACTGCACGCGGCGCAGAGCGACTGGCATCTCCCCAGCATCGACCAACAGGCTCTCAATGGGGGAAGTGCGGAAGGCACCGGTCGCAAGGCGAAGGCCGGTGTGGTGGATTGAATCCACCTTCCGCAATAAACGCTCGGCTGCGGATGCATAAAACTCGCATCCGTAGTCGAGCTTCGAGCGAACAAAGGATCGATAAAAAAGTAAGGCGGTAGCCCTATCAGCGCCCTAAGCGCTGAACGTCACGGAACGGAGAATGCCCATGGCACGGGTACAACAGACCCTAAGGCTGCGAATATTAGCCTCCCAGGTGAGGCGTAGGTCGAATACAAGACCAAGGAAACGGTGCGACTCAACCACATCCAGGCGCACCCCATTAAGAAACAAATTTGGGTCGGGGTGAAGCCGTGGATGGCGGCAGAAGTGCACCATCTTAGTCTTGGCAAAGAAAACCGAAACCTGTGCGCTTCGGCATAGCGAGAGACGCGGTTCAATGCCTGTTGGAGTCGACGCTCCAGAGTTGGCATCTTGGCCGCGCCAAAAGAGATCGAAAGGTCGTCCACGTAGAGCGTAGCGAGAACATCTTCTGGCAGCACCGAGGTGATGCCGTTGATGCTCAGGGCAAAGAGTGTGACACTGAGGACACTTCCCTGCTGGACACCCACTTCCTGCTCCTTTGGGGCAGAGAGGGCTCCCCCCACCCGTACGCGGAATCGACGATCTCGCAAAAATTCAGATATAAACATTGGGAGGCGTCCCCTCGCCCCCATCGTGTGGAGAGTCTCCATAATACCGTATTGCCATGCGGTATCATAGGCCTTCTCCAGATCAAAAAAACACCGTGGCGTAGTGCCGTCTACGAAGGAAAGCCTCGTAGATGGACTTTTCCAGTCGGAGCAGAGCATCCGACGTGGAGTGAAACTTACGGAAGCCGCACTGTGCAGAAGACAGATGGACCCGCTGTCCAGGAATTAGGCTAATCTAACATTTACCAATTTCTCCATCAACTTGCCCATGCTAGAGGTTCAGAGAGATTGGGCGGAAACCGGTCGGAGTAGAGTGATCTCTCCCCGGCTTGCGAAAGGCGAGCACAGTAGCGATTCGCCAGGAGTCTGGGAGAAGACCTTCCACTCAGATCCTGTTGAACAGATCTAACAGAATGGCCATGCCTTGCTCACCCAGGTGTCAAAGCATGGCGTACGGGACATCGTCCGGACCATAGACGGTGTCCGCGCACGAAGCGAGAGCGGAACGCAACTCACTCACAGTAAACTTGTCGTTGAAGGGTTCTCCGCCTCTGGAGGTAAAGTCCAGCCGGCGGCCTTCCGCGACATCACGACGTGCATTGAATGCTGGCGGAGCAGCATCACGGCTAGAGAATGCGGAGAAAGCGGTCGCTAAGGATTCCGCCACGGACGCGGGGTCTGAGATTGCGGTATCATTCTCCTAGAGAACGGGAGGGGGGTCCTGCGAGAACTTTCCCCGAATCATTTAGACTCGCTTCCACAATTCTGCTGAAGGGGTCTTCCCATTAAGTGAAGACACGTATGCCCGCCAAGAAGAACAGCGGGGGTGCTTCGAAATATACCGGAACCTAGCCCTAGCCGAACGAAATTCAGCGACAGTGAAATCGTTCGGGCGGCGCTTATAGCGCATGTAGGCATAACGCTTCTGTTTGAGGGCCGTCTCACACTCGGCCGACCAACATTGGAGTGGTCAGCGCGCAAAACGGCCAGACGTCCTAAGAATAGTGTTCAGGCCCACGGCAACGAGGTTGCTGGAGAAGAACTCAACGGCATCATCTACCGATCTAAACTCCTCGACTGAGATAGAGAATCCAGTGATTTCCTGAAATGAGGGCCACCGCGCCCGCGCCAAGCACCACCGAGGTGGGCTCTCAGGTGGCAGTTGCCCTGAAAATGATATTTGAATGGAAAAGTGATCACTACCTTGGAGGTTATCGACCACCCCCCCAATCAAAATCAAGCTGTCCATTGGAGGAGCACATAGATAGATCAAGGCAATAAAATGAAGTGGTTTTCGGACAGTGATGCGTAAACTCATCCACGTTTAGGACACCTATCTCAAGCTTTTCGATAAGATCGGCAAGGACTTGTCCCCTGGGATTTATTAAGGAATATCTCAGGAGAGGATGCTTGCCGTTCAGATCTCCAAGAAAGAGAAAGAGCCTCGGCAACCGTGCCAAGACGCGGCGGAAGTCCCCTGCTTCGAAGTCAGTTGACGTTGGAATGTAGGCAGAAATGATAGTATACCTCCTATCCAGGTGCAGCTGCACAGCCACTGCCTGAAAGAAGGTATCTAAAGAGAAAGGAAGAACGGAGACATCATGCCGGGTGTAATATACGCATCCCCAAGCCCAGCCATCCCCTGATGGTGGGGTTGACAGACCCTGCCCTCCAGGAGGGAGGGCAGAGGGCACGCGTTTAGCATGGTCTCCTGCAAAAAGATAGCTAACGGGGAACGGGACGAGACGAGCCTCCACAGCTCCTCCAAGTTGGCCCGGAGTCAACGGCAATTCCATTGAAGGAATATGCCCTCCAGGCCTAGATCGGAGGAGACGCGGGGGCCCTCCTCGAACAGAAGATTCTCACGAGAATGACCGTACGCTTCCCGGGGGAAGAACCCCGGGTGCTGTTGACCGGACAAAGCGCTGTCGCCTTCGAGAACTTATTGGGGAAGGTTGGGCTCGCCATGCGAGTCTTTTCCTTCCTCCGCCTCGAAATATTAGGCGGGCGTTGCGGGTTCGAAGGCGTGGGGGGGCCTTTTTTCAAGGAACCACCATCTCCGAGCCACTCGCTCCACCTCTATGGATGTGCGAAGGAACCGAAGGTCCTTTGTTGCTGTCCTCCTTTCAAGGGACAGCTTTAGGAACCCTGAAAGATAGTCTGGCGACTAACTTTGGTTGTGTTGCCCCCTGTGAGTCTAACGACTCGGTGAAGGCGCGTGACCGTATCGCCTTACAAGAAACGGTCACGCTGGGGGAAGAGGGGGGAGTCCTGGTTTTATCCGGAGCTGGGTATGAACCCTTTTTGCCGCCAGCTTTACCAGGGGAGCGACCGGGTTGAGTATAGCCCGCAGAAGGGCTTCGAATGAGCGCGGAAACAACCTTGCTCGTTGGCCTGGCTGGGCCAGGATTAGAGGTTGCCTTTCTAACTATTAAGGCATATGACGTCCCAGGACCATGTCCTTAGCCTCGTGAAATGAGATTTGATCCTGGGCCTGAACGGCCATGATTTCTTTCTCGAGGAGATTTGCACCACATTTTTTCGAAGAATCGGGGTGCAGCTCTCCCCAATTGACACACTTGGCTACAGATAATTTAGACTTATCGTGTGCGGCCTTGGAGCAATTTACACAGACTTCACGTTACCCCGAATTTGCACGTCTACAAGATCGGTTTGTATTGTCGAAGCGGTGACAGTAATAGAACCGCCGCGGCAGAGGCACGAATGCCTTCACGTGGTAGCGGTACCAACCAGCACGCACCAACTCAGGACGCTTGTCACAGTCGAACGTGACGAAGAGTGTAGGGGATGATCTTGAGGCCCCTACCTGTTTTATCCTCACACGTTCGAACTTTGACCGCCCCATGGTCGGCCAGCTCTAACGTGTTGTCGTCAATCGAGTGGTGAACGAGTTCCCTCGCATAAACTACCCATTTCATAAAGTTCCTGGTAGAGTGTGGCGTCACACTCACCGGGGTGCCATGAAGCGTCCGAAGAGCACTTATCTTGGCCACCTTGGCGGGATTCGCCGCATTCGCTAGAAGGCTCACTTCGGAGAAACGGGTCACCTTCGGCTCTCTACCAAGTGCACTAGCTAATCCTCTCCTCTGATGGATCATGTTGCCCCTGGCCAAAATGGTGCCATCAGTGGAGCGAATAACGAGGAAGCGTTTGAAGCCAGCGGGCTCGAAAACTCCAGGTAACCTCTGAATCAGTGGCCCTGATGTCATTGAGGCTTCGCCCTGTGCACCCTTGGTCTTAGACAGGGTCTCCGCAACCGGTCGTAGGATGGGGCAAAATGGCCGGAAATGCCGATCTTGGCTTGGTCGCTAGCCAAAGTGGCAGCAGACCTATCCCTTCCTGTAGCCCCCGTGGATGGAGAGGAACCCCGAGTCTTCTTAGTAATTTTCGTCTTTTTCTTTTTTGGAGAGGGCGGGTAATGTACCCGCTTTTCACCTTCGCCGATAGGAGCCCCTAGGCCAGATGGACCGGCCTCAGCCAGTTTCTTCTCCGAAATGGAGAAGGTCCTGGTGATCGCAGGGGCACCGGTTGGATGAGATCCCTCCCCTCCTTGTACTGCCTCGGAGCCCTCAGCTGTTTGAGGAGGACCTTGCATAGGGGCGGATTCGAGTTCGGTGCTTGGTTCTCTGCCCGGATTCTTCTCCATGGAAGGCAATACTGTTGAAGCTGGGTTCCCTTAAGGACCATGTCTATCACAGGAGGGGCCTCCATTTGTCCATCCCCTCCCAGGACATTGCAGGTCCCTTTGGCACCGTCACCAGTCTTGTGTGGGAAAGCACACGCCTTGACCCCGTCAAGGTTTTATATTCTTGTTAGCAGGTCTTTTGAGGGAAGTGACCGAAGAAGCCAGGCTTCCATTTCCCCCTAAGGGGGTTTGCCCTACCGAGCCGCTTACACGAAGGGTGGTCGGCAATGGGCTGCCTGCTGGCTTTCTTGGCAGTCCCCTTAGAAATAAAAGAAGGGACTGCCGCTGGAAATAGGGAGGTGCCCAAAAGCACCTCTAGAGAAGGTTGTGAGGGGAAGTCCCCTTCACTTGTAGGCGTAGGATAAGAGTAAGCCTCCTCTCCGGTTAAAGAAGTATGAAGGGTCCCCTGCGCAAGCACAGGGGGGCGACCTCCATTTTTTTGGTGGAGCTGCCCGAGGGCGGCTCCGTTGATGAGCAAGGGGAAGTTGAGGTTTGTTTTTTTTTTAGGTTGTGCATCATTGGGCATGGTGACCCTTAATTTTCTGCGAACGCAATAGCTCATCACCTCTCACAGTTGCCTGCACTGCAAGAGGTGCTTACAGGCCTGGCAAAGCCAGGCACCACCATTTGGGACCACTTCTTCCGCCTGGTAGCCAAGCAGTCCATTCGCATGGCGGCTCCACTTTGAACACGGCGTAAAAAGATAGATTGTGAAGAGGAGAGGAAAATGGGATGTGAGGAAGGGATGAAGGAGGTTGTTAAACAACCTCCATCCTGATTTGAAGCACAGGGGTTAGGAAACGTTGTCCCCTTCCCCATCAGTCCCGATCCAGGACGGTTGGCTTGAGAAGAAGGTCAAAATCTACCCAGTGGAATTAGAGGCTGACCAGAGAAAGCTATGGGAGAGGTTGTATGAAAAGCGACGAGGTAGGGGAGAAATACAGGCTATCTGAAGGAAGAAGGAGAAGCTAAGCTGGGGCCGGACGAAGCGCTGGATCCCGTCATCACGGGCCATGACCGAGGTCTCTGCCCGTTGGGTCCCTAGAAACCTCACGAAACCTCAAGCCCCATGATCGACTTTAACGTCGTCAAAGTTTGCAGGAGCTGCAGCTCCTGTACAACCAAGACCCGCCGGGATTCGAGTCACGCATAGTGACCGGTGATGAAACGTCGTTTCATCACTATGATCCCGAAACCAAGCTCAAAAGCATGGCCTGGAAGCACAAGGGCTCTCCGAACCCCATCAAGTTCCGGACCCAACCCTCAGCCGCGAAGATCATGGCCACCATCTTCTGGGATTCTGAGGGAGTGTTGATGGTGCACTATCCGCTTTGTGGAAGGACCATCACGGGCCAATATTACGCCAAGGAACTGGCTGGGTTGAAGAAGTGCATCCTTCAAAAAACGGCGCGGCAAGTTGACACGCAGTGTCCTGCTTCTCCACGACAATGCCCCTGTTCACAAGGCCAGAGTTGCACAAGCTGCTATGCGCGAATGCAGATTCGAGAAGCTCAACCATCCCCCTTACAATCCAGATCCGGCCACTAGCGACTACTTTTTATTCCGCCAGCTCAAGGCTGCACTGCGTGGACGCCGGTTTGGGGACCATGAAGATGTCCAGCTCGCCGTCCAGAGTGGATTGAACAGCAGTCGGGAGATTTCTGGTTGTCGGGAATTCAAAGCCTCAGGGACAAGTGGCGCAAGTGTATTGAAGTCGAGGGTAGTTATATTTAAAATAATAAAACACCTTTCCTCATATCTCGTTTTCTTATATCCGAAAAATTATGCTAAATAAAAATAAATAATATCAAATAATGAAGATGTGTAATAATAATAAATAATACTTACAACAAATAATATTAAATAATAATAAATATTATTAATAACACTAATAATAATTAATAGGTACCAATCATAACAAAAAAATATAATTCATAATAAAAATAGGAAAATAATAAATAATAAATAATGATAACATACTACTAATAATATTAATTAATACTAATACTCAGATAATTATAATACATAATAAAATATAATAAATACCAAGAAAAAATCATTTATTTAAAACATACTAAATAAAAATAATTATTATTATAAGAATGATAACGCTAATAATGCTTATAATATTAACTAATAATAATCATAATACTAATACTAAATAATTATAATATATAGTAATATATCAATGAATACCAAGAACAAATCATGTATTTAAAACATACTAAAATAATAATAATTATTATAATAAGAATCATAACACTAATAATGCTTATAATAATAACTAATAATTATAGTAATAAAAACGTAAAGTAGTGCCGCTGGAGTCGATTGAAAAGCAGGCCCGACCATTCAGAGATTTCAAGTCAACCCAGCGACCGACAGAGGGCGGGAGGTGGTGCAGCTCCACCCGATACCAGGTGGAACTGGTTAAACTAGGTAGCACCACCCTGCGGTGGAAAATATTTTCAAAATAGAAAGATTTGGTTGAAAACTTTAGAGGCAAATAACTAATTTAATTGAAGTAAAGACTACAGAAAATTCCCTAAACAGAAAAATATTAATTTTAAATTGAATCATGACCCAGATTATCAAGGTCATGGAAATTTGTCTTCTCTAAGCAAAACCTACTTTCACCCCTTTCCCTTATTTGCAAATGGGGTCAAGGAGTGAATTTGGAAGTCCCTTCCTGCCTGAAATTCATACTTTCTAATTTACTGTCCATCATATTTTGCTAAGCCGTAATGAGATCTTAGTCAGTACAATGTTAGGTATTGTCATTTCTGTTTTTCTTTCATAACTTGATAACATTCCATTTAAATGAAAGATATTTTGCAATATGTCAGAAGGGCCGTTTCTCAAATCGGTCAAAACGAAGCGATCAAATTCCAGTTATTAGAAGCAAACGAGAATCCTTTAAAGAGTTTGTGGATCTCGTGAGGAATATTAACAGCAGGAAACGAAATTATTCAAAGCTTTTCGTCTTTATTATCAAGGATTCATCAAGGGAACTTGCCAATTATGTATATTTTAATCACTGCCTTTATTTCTAAATGCTTGTTACTTTACTCATTGAACAATCAATATATTAAAATAAGTTCGTACGAATGGACGAGAATTTGAAATTACATGCATGGTTCTCAAATTCGATGACTCTTAACCCACAAATTCCAAGTTAACGTTTGAGCCATGGGTTATATTATACGAACTTGTTTTTGCAGCAACAATTCTTTCAAGTTTAGATAATTTTCAGGGAGCTCATCATATTCTGTCTATCCATCTTTTCCTATCCATCCTCTCTTCTCTTTTCCATGAGAGCTACCTTTCCTTATTCCTGCTTAACTCCATTTTGGGGAACGAAAAAAATCTCTTTTCAGACTCAAATCTTGATGCCACTTCGGCTTATGATGTCTGAAGTCTCTTACCTTCTATTTATTCCATTACCCCCGTTTCCTAGGGAACACTATCAAGGGAATCAAGGAGGAAGGAGTGTAGTGAAAACCCCTCCTGTCAACCTGATCTATCTTTCAGGATCAGCCCTCCTGTCCGGTTCATTTCGGTTTCAAGGACGAGCCCAAATTAGTCGCTTTCTTCTTCGTCACGTCCTCCGGTCAAGTATTCAACATTTCTCAAGGACAACCGTCGAAGAAGAGCAAGTCCACGATACCAACTCTTTCAGTGTTTGGTAGTAATTTCATGGTTTGCTCGCGGGTGAAGAATTCACGAGGTAGATCTCAGTCATCAGAGGATACAATCCACGATAGATTATAATTATATCAAGTTCATTACAAATCGTTGGGCAACTAGAAAGTTGTTTTTAAGGCTATTACTACCAATTCGCAATATCCGAAGTGCCTTTCATTTACGGTTTTTACCGTTGATTCACACCTTTCTATCAATCTCAATCCTAGTACTTATTAATGCATTCTACAGATGCAGTTTGTATCACATATTTGCACAGTTCGAACCCATCTCACTGGAGTCCTGCATTTTAACGTGGAATCGGAAGCTAGGACTGTAAGAAGCCCTCGACCGCTACAATCTTCCGAGCGCCACCAAAGACTTCTTTTAAATTAGGTTTACTTCTGAGGGAGGAGAATGATGCGGAAAATGGGTGCGATCTCAACGTGGGATGGGCCTCAGGGAAAGGTTTCAGACACTATTCTCCTTCTAGTCTCTTCCTATTCTTCTTATATTCTCCTGCTCCTGCTAGCAACGGAAGGATATCTGGATGAGGTTTATTGGTGCACATAGATAAAAAGGTTCATTGGCGCACATGCAATGTAGACCGGAATTACATCTTCATGCGCCTCTTGGGAATAATGGCGTGGATGAGCATTACGATTGATCTAAAGCAGAAAGGTGTAACCGGTGAGAAAAGAAAAAAACCCCACCGAATTGGAAAGAGATTTGAACTATATTGACAGCATTGCTATAATCTTTTGGCAAAGATTTAATTCACTCTGCTATCGTTAAATTTAAAATGACTCCGCTCATGCCTCCCGCTTTGCTATCGCCATAGATTCAACTTGAAGTTTTAAATCACGAGAGAAATTTCTGCTGAAGTTGATTTAAAAATACAGTTTTAGTCCAAACCTTTTTTTTTTATATCTTAAATTCTTTAGAGATTCGATCCCAAAATTGCAGAATCCTCTGGTGTCTGCAATGGAGAATCAGCGGTAGCATACCCCATCTTTCCAACATAAGAGCTTGCATAATTGCCTAGCGGGCCATATTTTTCTCTCTGGGAGAAAGAGTTCGTTCATTATTACAAACGTTTGCAGGATATTTGGGGGAAAACCGAAAATTAAGGAGCCCAGTTCATCGAGGTATTGATTTAATTAAAGCATTGCAATTTTTTTTTTTTTTTTAATTAAGGAGCTATCTGGCGACTGCCGACTTAGGCATTAGTCGCCGTAAACAAACAGCCTAGTTCTAGGCTACTTTAAAAATTAAACAGGAAACAATAAAAAGAAATAACAATAACAATAAAGAAGCAATAACAAAAACAATAACAACAACAACAACAACAACAACAACAAACCGGGTTAAATGAAAGGGAGAAGGCCAGCCACCCCCAAAAGGTCAATAAGTCCACTAGTCATGGTGCACGCACTCGTCCCGAGTACAAGGGACAGGCGGTAGCGACCCCGCCCATCCCGGTACCGGGAGAGGTATCGTGCGCGAAGATAACCCAGACTGGGACATTCGACAAGAATGTGCCGAACAGTCTGGGGGACGACGCAGTCGTTGCAAAAGGGCGCAGGCGAGCGCTCCATCAAGTAGCGATGCGTCACGCGAGTGTGTCCGATTCGTAGACGACAGAAAGCAACCTGAAGCCGCCGCAGCATTGGGGGATAGGTCCATGGGAACAGTCGCGGCGCAATGGCACGCAACTTTAAGTTCCCCTCGACCGTCTCCCATCTTCTTTGCCAAGCAGTCCGAAGAGCTGCCCGTATTCCTGCCATGTAGTCAGTGTGAGGAAGAGCGAAACGCTGGTCCGGTCGCAGAGTCCTCGCGGACTCTTTGGCGCCCTCATCGGCGCGCTCATTCCCCGCAATTCCTACATGTCCAGGAACCCAGCAGAAGATAATCTCGACATCTGCCCGGCTCGCCAAAACCGTGGCGTCACGGATTTCGCGAACCAGGGGATGCGGAGATTCCAATGCCCCGAGAGCACTCAGGGTGCTTTGTGAGTCGCTATAGATCACAATCCGGTCTCCGAACCGGGCACGTCGCGTAATCTCCCGTACCGAGTGGTGTATTGCCACCAACTCGGACGTGAAGACAGACGCAGCGCCTGGTAGAGCCCCGCTGACTTCAAACAGAGGGGATACGGCGTGGAAGCCAACCCCCTCTTGGGACTTGGAGCCATCCGTATACACTGGCACGGTACCAGCGTGACACGATGTGTGCTCCAAAAAGGTCGAACGCAATACTCCCGGCGCAGTACAAGCTTTGGGAGCAGAGGCGTGGCGACAAATAGCCAAATGTGGTACCCTCCAGGGTGGCGTCCTGGGCAGAACCAGGGGCGCCACCGGCCCGAGAGCTATATCTACCTCTCGAAGGAGTTTCCTAACCCTAAACCCAAATGGCTTAGGGTATGACTGGCGTCTCTCGGCGGCATAGGCAACATCGAGATCAGCTGCGGATGCAGTGAGAGCTGTTGGCGACTGAGGGAGGCGCCGGGCTCGCGCGTACAGGCGAGTGATGCACTGCACGCGGCGCAGATTGAGTGGCATCTCCCCAGCATCGACCAACAGGCTCTCAATGGGGTAAGTGCGGAAGGCACCGGTCGCAAGGCGAAGGCCGGTGTGGTGGATTGAATCCACCTTCCACAATAAACGCTCGGCTGCGGATGCATAAAACTCGCATCCGTAGTCGAGCTTCGAGCGAACAAAGGATCGATAAAAAAGTAAGGCGGTAGCCCTATCAGCGCCCCAAGCGCTGAACGTCATGGAACGGAGAATGTCCATGGCGCGGGTACAAGAGACCCTAAGGCTGCGAATATGAGTCTCCCAGGTGAGGCGTCGGTCGAATACAAGACCAAGGAAACGGTGCGACACAACCACATCCAGGCGCACCCAAAAAGAAACAAATCTGGGTCGGGGTGAAGCCGTGGATGGCGGCAGAAGTGCACCACCTTAGTCTTGGCCAAAGAAAACCGAAACCTGTGTGCTTCGGCATAGCGAGAGACGCGGTTCAATGCCTGTTGGAGTCGACGCTCCAGAGTTGGCATCTGGGCCGCGCCAAAAGAGATCGAAAGGTCGTCCACGGAGAGCGTAGCGAGAACATCTTCTGGCAGAACCGAGGTGATGCCGTTGATGCTCAGGGCAAAGAGTGTGACACTGAGGACACTTCCCTGCGGGACACCCTCTTCCTGCTCCTTTGGGGCAGAGAGGGCTCCCCCCACCCGTACGCGGAATCGACGATCTCGCAAAAATTCAGATATAAACATTGGGAGGCGTCCCCTCGCCCCCATCGTGTGGAGAGTCTCCATGATACCGTATCGCTATGCGGTATCATAGGCCTTCTCCAGATAAAAAAACACCGTGGCGTAGTGCTGTCTACGAAGGAAAGCCTCGCAGACGGCAGTTTCCAGTCGGAGCAGAGCATCCGACGTGGAGCGAAACTTACGGAAGCCGCACTGTGCAGAAGACAGATGGCCTCCGCTGTCCAGGAAATAGGCTAATCTAACATTTACCAATTTCTCCATCAACTGGCACACGTAAGAGGTTAGAGAGATTGGGCGGAAACCGGTCGGAGTAGAGTGATCTCTCCCCGGCTTGCGAAAGGCGAGCACAGTAGCGATTCGCCAGGAGTCTGGGAGAAGACCTTCCACCCAGATCTTGTTGAACAGATCTAACAGAAAGGCCATGCCTCGCTCACCCAGGTGTCGAAGCATGGCGTACGGGACATCGTCTGGACCAAGGCAAGAAAATGAAGCGGTTCTCGGACAGTGATGCGTAAACTCATCCACGTTTAGGACACCCATCTCAAGCTCTTCGATCAGATCGGCAAGGACTTGTCCCCTGGGATTTATGGAGTAATCTCCCCAAAGAGGATGCCTGCCGTCTAGATCTCCAAGCAAGAGATAGGGCCTCGGCAACCGTGCCACGACGCGGCGGAAGTCCCCCGCGTCGAAGTCAGCTGACGGTGGAATGTACGCAGAAATGATAGTATACCTCCTATCCAGGTGCAGCTGCACAGCCACTGCCTGAAAGGAGGTATCTAAAGAGAAAGGAAGAACGGAGACATCATGCCGGGTGTAAACCGCGCATCCCCCAGCCCGGCCATCCCGCGGTGGTGGGGTCGCAAGTCCCTTATACCCCGGGAGGGCAGGCAGGGGGCACGCGCCTAGCATGGTCTCCTGCAAAAAAATAGCTAACGGGGAATGGGACGAGGCGAGCCTCCGCAGCTCCTCCCAGTTGGCCCGGAGTCCATGGCAATTCCATTGAAGGAATATGCCCTCCAGGCCTAGCTCGGAGGAGACGCGGGGGCCCTCCTCTAATTGAAGACCCTCACGGGAATGGCCGTACGCTTCCTGGGGGCAGAACCCCGGGCGCTGTTGGCTGGACAAAGCGCTGAAGGCGCTGTCGCCTTCGAGGACTTATTGGGGGAGGTTGGGCTCGCCATGTGAGTCTTTTCCTCCCTCCGCCTTGAAACCTTAGGCAGGCGCTGCGGCTTCGGAGGCGGGGGGGCCTCTTTTCGAGGAACCACCGTCTCCGAGCCACTCACTCCACCTCGGGGCGTGGGCGAAGGAGCCGAAGCTCCTTTGTTGCTGTCCTCCTTTCGGGGGACAGCTTTAGTAACCCTTGAAGATGGCCTAGCCTTACGGGAAACGGTCACGCTGGGGGAAGAGGGGGGAGCCCTGGTTTTAGCCGGGGCAGGGTATGAACCCTTTTTGCCGCCAGCTTTACCAGGGGAGCGCCCGGGTTGGGTAGAGCCCGCAGAAGGGCTCCGAATGGGCGGGGAAACAACCGTGCTCGTTGGCCTGGATGGGCCAGGAGCAGAGGGTGCCTTGCTAACTATTGAGGCATATGACGTCTCAGGCAGAGCCGGGCGCACCAGGACCAAGTCCTTTGCCTCGCGGAATGAGAGTCCTTATTAGGCCTGAACGGCCAGTATTTCTTTCTCAAGGAGATATGCACCACATTGCTTCGAAGAAGCAGGGTGCGGCTCTCCGCAATTGACACACTTGGCCACACACGATTTGGACTTATCGTGTGCGACCTTGGAGCAATTTACACAGACTTCGGGTGACCCCGATTTTGCACGTCTACATGATCGATTCGTATGGCCGAAGCGGTGACAGTAATAGCACCACCGCGGCAGTGGCACGAATGCCTTCACGCGGTAGCGGTACCAACCGGCACGCACCGACTCAGAGAGCTTGTCACAGTCGAACGTGACGAAGAGTGTAGGGGTGGGTCTCGAGGCCCCTCCCTGTTTTCTCATCACACGTTCGACCTTGACCGCCCCATGGTCGGCCAGCTCTAGGGTGATGTCTTCAATGGAGTACTCAACGAGTTCCCTCGCATAAACTACTCCTTTCACAAAGTTCATGGGAGAGTGCGGCGTCACACTCACCGGGGTGCCATCAAGTGTCCGAAGAGCACTTATCTTGGCCGCCTCGGCGGGATTCGCCGCATTTGCCAGAAGGCTGCCGTCCGAGAAACGGGTTACCTTCGGCTCTCTACCAATTGCACTAGCTAATCCTCTCCTCTGATGGATCATGTTGCCCTTGGACAACATGGTGCCATCAGTGGAGCGAATAACGAGGAAGCGCTTGAAGCCAGTGGGCTTGAAAACGCCAGGTAACCTCTGAATGAGGGGCCCCGATGTCATCGAGGCTCCGCCCTGTGCATTCTTGGTGTTAGTCTTAGTCAGGGGCTCCGCACACGAGGGGGTAGAGGGGCCGGATGTGCCGATCTTGGCTTGGTCGCCTACCAAAGTGGAGCCCTCGGCCGTTTGAGGGGGACCTTGCATAGGGGCGGATTCGGGTTCGGTGCTTGGCGCCGAGCCCGGATTCCCCCCTATGGAAGGCCCTACCATCTGAGGCTGGGTCTCCTCAAGGACCATGTCTATCACAGGAGGGGCCTCCAGTTGGCCATCCCCTCCCAGGACATCGCAGGTCCCCTTGTCAGTGTCGCCAGTCTTGTGTGGGGAGACGAGGGCCTTGACCCCAGCAAGGTTTAAAATTCTTGCCAGCAGGTCTTTTGAGGGAAGCGACCGAAGGGGCCTGGCTTTCCTCTCCCCCCTAAGGTGGTTTGCCCTACCGAGCCGCTTGCACGAGGGGCGGTCGGCAATCGGCTGCCTGCTGGCTTTCTTGGCAGTCCCCTTAGAAAGCAAAGGAGGGACTGCCGCTGGAGATAGGAAAGTGCCCGAAAGCACCTCCAGAGAAGGGGGTGAGGGGGAGTCCCCTACACCCGTAAGCGTAGGAGAGGAGTAAGCCTCCTCTCCGGTTAAAGAATTATGGAGGGTCCCTTGCGCAAGCACAAGGAAGGGGACCTCCATTTTCTCGGTGGAGCTGCCCGAGGGCGGCTCCGTTGATTTTCTTGGTGAAGTTGGGGGTTGTTTTTTTTTGTTTTTTGTGTCATACATGGGCATGGTGACCCTCTTTTTAATACGGGACGCAATAGCTCATCACCTCTCGCAGTTGCCCGCACTGCGAGAGGTGCTTACTAGCCCGGCAGAGCCAGGCGCCGCCATTCGGGACCACCCCTCCCGCCTGGTGGCCTGGCAGTCCATTGGCATGGTGGCTCCACCTTGGACACGGCGTAAAATTGATAGAATGTGAAGAGGAGAGGAAAGGGGATGTGAGGAAGGTATGGGTGGGGATGAAGCAGGTTGTTAAAAAACCCCATCCCGAACCGGAGCTGAGGGGTTAGGGAAAAATGTCCCCTCTCCCCCCAGCCCCGATCCGGGGTGGTTGGCTTGAGAAGAAGGTCAGCATCTACCCTGTGAAATTAGAGGCTGACCAGAGAAAGTTGTGGGAGAGGTTGTATGAAAAGCGACGAGGTAGGGGAGAAATCCGGCTATCTGAAGGAAAGAAGAGAGGCTAAGCTGGGGCCGGACGGAGTAAAGCATTGCAAAATAAGTTTGGAAGTGGTAGACCAAGTTCATCACTAAATGCTGAAAACATCCATGCTGTGGAAGAAATAACGATGAGTGACAAACGCACGCATCAATCGAATTCAGAAGTCCCTCAAATCTTGCATACTTATTTACGACAAAGCAAGGTTTAGGCACACTAAGTCTCAAAATATTTTGGACCTGAGCAGAAGATAAAAAAAAACATTTGGGGAAATTTTGAGGGAAAAATTTATCGCAACTGATGAAACTGATTCCATTTTTTGAAATCTAGTATCAGTGGAAGGAATAAAGACGTGATAAGAGGAGAATCTCAGAGCTCCATCAGTTCCTTCCATACGCAAGGTAATGATTATTGTTTTAGGAGATTATGAGGGTGATATTCTTCTTGATCACCCCCAAACCGGGTTCATATTCAAGGGCATAACTTTTAAAAATGGAGCCCGGAATGCTAATCCCTCGTCCAATATTGCAGCAAGATTTCTCGCCGGACAAAGGAAGTATTGGCTGATTAAAAGAGAGCAATAAGCTCAATCCTCCTTATTAGCCTGATTTAGCTCCACATGACTTTGATTTAGTCCACAAACTATGTAAAAGAACGTAGAAGAATTTGGTTTAAATCACTTAAAGATGGTAAAAACAGTGGTAACTTAGGTAAAAAATTCGTGATGAATAATAAAAACATTAGGAAGAATTTTGTATTTAAATACTATTTTAAATAATATTCCTGAAATAAATATAACTTTAGCAACACCTTGGATACCTTTATAAATTGCCATTTAAGAATATCTAAATATAATTTACATTTTGGAATCATTTAAAATATGGATAAAAACATAAGTCTACATAGACTTATGTTTTTATCTGTATTTATTTCCATTTGAGTAAAGTCTTTAGAATATTTTTACTTATTCTACCTTGGTTTTTAGATCCTGACCTCTCAGGTTAATCTCTGGTTAAATTTTTTTTCCTCCTTAATTGCCTAGGTGGCATTTTAATCCTCCTGTCAACCTTAAGTCTTTTGAATTTACCTGATTTAATGATCTTATTCTGTATTTATCTTCGCTCCTAAGTTTCCATTTCATATTAATTCATTTTGTTGAGTGGTTTTTTGCTTTTTTGTAGGCATTCCCTCTCCTCTCTATCATCCTTAAAAATATTAAAATTGTCAATACTTCTGTTATTCCTTGATAAAGAACTCTAAATAAAGTTCGAAAGTACTAGGAATCCCCGTATTAATTTTCTCTGTGGGATTTGTTGCATTTATTGCTTACTCACGCGATAATTTGTGAGTTTTTCACACACATATATATATATATATATATATATATATATATATATATATATATATATATATATATATATATAAATATGTTGAGGAATAGGTCACCTCCCCAGACAATACGTCTATATATACATATGTATCTATTGGTTGGGAGGAAAAAGATAAAAGCCACAGGAATATGTATATATACAGTTATATTCACATATATCCTCTAATGTACCTAGGCATCCTTCGCTACGTACAAGGACGTTCACTTCATAAAAGTAATCCTTTGATTACGAGGTATAAGAGTGCGATTTTAATACAGGGTCCGATAGCGTTTAATGAGTTTACCAAGTTGCAGTTTAAGGATATATTTAAAGAGTAAAAACCAAAAATATAATTTTAATAAGTCACTAGTTAACATATATATACATACGGGAAATATAGGAAATGTAAATAAGGATAATATTGACAGACTATAAAAAATTAGCAATCGGGTGACCTTAATTACTTTTTAATTAGCTTTTAAATGAGATACTTTAAATCATTTATACAGAAGGAATATTTAAAGGTCGGAAAGCGGGTCGATTAACGGGAGATTCAAACAAAGTTTGTTTTACCTCTAGGAAGGGAATTTCTTCAGCGAGTCAGCGCGGGGGAATGGAGACGTAACAACATGGCCGTGATTCTCGGCTGAATATCCTGATAGTAACGAGGATGAAGGGGGGGGGGGCAGAAGACGAGTTCACGATCCTCCTTGAAAACGAACGATTGCACCTCTGTTCTAGAGAAGTGCAACCTCCAAAGATTGAGACGCTGACGCGGCTCGGCGCGAAATCTCACACGGGAAACTGAAGATCCTTGAAGGAGGGTTCCAGAGTAGACGAGAGGAATCTCGGCCAGTCTTTCGGGGATGAAGCGATGATTTGAGGCTTACTCTGAGCAGAGTAAGCCTTCACAAAAAAGATGGATCTGCCTGGTGAGATCCAACCTCGATGGTATACGCGAATACCAGGGACATGGGGAAACAGACACACGCTCTGAACCGACGGCGACGAGATCTCAAACTCAATCTGCAAATCTTTGAAAAATCCAGGTTATTTATATGACAGCCATTTTTATGCTGCTCGATTGCTGGAAGGCACAGACGTCTGTGAGAAAGCTTTAGGCGCCTAGAGGGATTAGCTTTTGTTGCCCGACACCGGTTTTAATCGTCTCCAACGATGTGGTTGGGAACATTGGGCTATTCTTTTCTCGACTATGGATATTATCATTTCATTGGAGAGGTGAAAGCTTTTAGCATCCAGCTTAAGTACACTTGTGAGGCGCTGACCGATATTCACATTCTTTCTTCTTTTATTTTTTCCTTGTATACAGATTTTACCCCACGTGTAGTTATACTTAAGAGAAATAGGGAGGGAAGGAATTCAAGAAACAAATGAAGGGGGGTATTTTTCTTGGTGTCCGTATACCTTACAGACTATAATACTTATCGCTGATTTTATATATAAACACACAATCGTAGCTTTTAAATATTAAAAGATGTACTCCGAATTTAATTTAGCATTTGTACTTAGAGGATAGATGATTTTTGCATAGGACGACAATTCTGCTGTCAAATGTATAAATATCAGCCTGAGCTACTGGACCGCAGTGTCTGATATAGATAAGGTATCCATCGACAACATTCGTTGAGGTTTGTTTCCCGAATTCTTTTAGATATTTTTACACATGTTGACATAAATAAGCTATGTGCAGTTGGATTAGATTTTTCTCATTTAATTTACTATACATTTTTCGACAATTTCATGTAGAATGGGGGCTCAATTATTGGGTATGGCAGTTAAGCGCATGCAATCTGACCCATTTCTAAGAAGTCATTAAGTTTATCTTATATAATGAGCATAAGAGCATGAATAACTGTTCTACGTTTGAACCATATAACGATATGTTTGAATGTGTTTAGAATTTTACCACCTGCCAGAGTAGCCTGCACGTGTACATAAATTGCCTATTTGCAAAAAACCTTTATTTTCGTGACTTGTCTCTGGCGTCTACATATTTGGTTCACCTTATGGTGAAGCATGCTAATACGTTTTTGGCCGTTCAGTTGTATTCTCGCTGCTGTTAATTTGGCTGTTCTGAATATGCTAACCATATAGAAAGAAGTGGATCAGTCATACTTTCGAATTTCAAGCAGAAAATACTGACGCATCCACTCTGGACTTTGGTTTATATTATGTGTAATGCGACATTTTTTTCATGTTTATCACTATTTTATGGCTAGAAATAATCGAAAGCAGGCTTATTTTTATACTAGCCTAGTTCGTTAAATTGGAAGCTTTGGTGCCTGTATGATTTAGCCTAATCCAATGCTTACATTTCGACATACCTTACGTGTCATTTTCAGGGCTCTTGACTTTTTATTATTGGGGTTAATTTAAGCTACCTAATTGTTTAATGATGAATATTATGAAAGTAACAAAATATCACAGTCGCATTGTTATGGTCTGGGAGTTCAGAAAAGGAAATAATGCTAAGTTGTAACAGCACAAAGTTTGTGTCAAGTACACGATGAAGGAATAATTTTTTTCACCCAGTGCAAAGGTTGGTAATAGAATTTTCGTTAAGAAAAATAACAGTGGAAAAATTCAGATTGTAGCTGAAAAAATTAGTCGAAAAACTGCATTCAACTCATTCCACTGTAAATCGTCATTTAAAAGAGAGGCAAGGTTTCATAATTGGGGCAATGGTTCTCTTTTCTCGACTGGAAATAACGTTTTTTTAATTGAATTGTTACACGAGACGAAAAGTGGGTTATGTACAATAATATTAAAATATCAATACTGAGGATAAGTCCTCGGGGAAAACAAATACGGCACTTGCAATATGAAGCTTATGCACTGAATTTACTCATGATATGAATGGCATAATTCATTTTTAACTTCTTAACCAATCAAAGTATCATCACTAAGATTTATCGTGCTCAATTGGACCGTTTAACTGCCCAGTTAATTAAAAAGCCAGCATTAATCACTGCAACAAGAGTGTTGTTTCATCAAGACAACCCGCGACCTCATAACACATGAGTGTGGACTACTCAGTCATTCTCTACACTCGACTAAGTTAGTCTATCTTATTATTATTTTATTAGAAGTTTAGAAATTCACGTGAAAAAATTGAAGAGGACAGAGAGAAGGCCAAATAACCCTAAAAAAAGTTTTCGAATTCAAAGTAAAACGCTTTTACAAATATAATATTGAAAATTTAATAGAGAGTCAGAATAGTTTGAGAAACCGTTGGAAATTATATTACTTATTAAATTAATAAATACTTATTTAAACATAATTTCAAACCATGGGGGATAGGACAATGGCAACAGTCGTGTCGATATATCATGCAACTTTATCATCCGCTTTGCCGTCTCCCATTTTCTTTGCCAAGTAGCACGGAGGGCCACCTTGATTCTTACCATGTAGTCGGTGCGAGGAAGAGCGGAACGCTGCTCTGATAGCCCAGTTCTCACGAGCTCTCTGGCGTGCTCATTGATGCAATCCTTACCCACAATTACCAAATGTCCAGGAACCCAGCCAAAGATAATTTTGATATCCACCTGTCTTGCGGCACTAGTGGCAACACGGATGCCGCGAACTAGGGTGTGTGGAGATTCCAATGGCCCAAGAGCACTCAGGACGCTTTGTTAATCGCTAAAGATCACAATTCGGTCTTCGAACGGGGCATGCAAAGCTATTTCCTGTAACTAGTGGCGTATTTCACCCAGCTCGGATATCCTGACAGATGCAGTGCCGGATAGAACCACGCTGACTTTAAGAAAAGGAGATATGCCATAGAATCCAAACCATTGCTGGGAATTGGAACCATCCGTTATACACCGACAAGAATCCAGCGTGACACGATGTATGGTCTAAAAAGGCAGAGCACAATACTCTCTCCCCTACCGCTGAGAAAACTTTAGAAATAGAGCCTTGGCGACAAATAGCCAAAGGTGGTATCCTCAGCAGTAGCCTCCTGGTTACATTGAACCAGAGGCATCAGTGGCTAGAGAGCTATACCGAGCCCTCGAAGGAGTTTCCTAGGCCATAACTAAAAGGGCTAAGGTTAAGACTGGAGTCTCTCGCTGGAGTCTCGGGTAGCATTCACTGTCCATGAAGAAGGCTAATCTAACATTTATTAATTCTTCCATCAACTTGCACAAGCAGGAGATTAGGTATAATGGGCAGAAATTAGCTGGGCTAAAATGATTTTTTCTCCAGTTTGCGAAATTATAGGAGAGTAGCAATTTGCCATGAGTCTAGCGGCATACACTTGGTTCAGATCCTGTTGAACAAATCTAATAGAAATCCTATGTCTTGCTCACCTAAGTGTTGACGCATGACTAGGGGACATTGTCCAGACTAGGGGCGGGTGTCAGCGCACGAATCAAAAGCGGAACGCAACTCACTCAATGTAAACCTGTCGTTGAAGGGTTGTCCACCTATGGAGTTGAAGTCCAGTCGGTTGCATTCAGTGACATCACGAGGTGAAATGAATGCTAGTGGAGCAGCATCCTAACTAGAGAGTGCGGAAGAAGCGGTCGAAAATGACTGATACGGACGCTGGGCAGAGATTACGGTCCATTCTCCTGGAGAACAGGAGGGGCGTCTTGTGAGAACTTGCCTACAATCCTTTTAAATCACTTTCACACTTCTGATAGAGGGGGTTTTCCATTAAATGAAGACACGCATGCAGGCCAGGATGAGCGGCGGGAATTTTTCGAAACATACCGGAACCTTGCTCTTGATAGACGAACTTCACAGACAATGAAATCGTTTGGGTGGTGCTTATAGAGCATATAGGAGTAAAGCTTATGTTTGACGGCCGTCTCACACTCGGCTGACCACTCTAGAAGCGATGGGCGTGTAAAACGGCCAGGTGTACTGAGAATGGTAGTTAGTCCCATGGCGATGAAGTTGCCCGAAACAACTTGAAGAATTCACCAACCAAACGAATCTCTTTAAATGCAGGAACAGCATTTCCGTGCCAAGCACTAATTAAAAGCTCTACAGGTGGCAGCAGGCCAAAAAGTGATTTGAATTGGAAAGTGAACACTACCCAAGAGGTCATCGAACACCTCCCACCCCACATACGGCTGAACATTCGTAGGCACAGGGAATGATGGATCAAGACAGGAAAATGGAGTGCTCTCGGACAGGGATGCGTAAACCTATCTCCAGGTCGTCATTCAGATTTGCAAGACCCTAACAAGGAGGATTTATCACGTAGTCTTCTAGAGTCGGTGTCTATCGCTCAAATTCCCGAGTAGTAAAAAGGGCCTCGAAAACAGAACCACGATACGGCAAATTTCACAGCATTGAAGTCGACTGTCCGTGTAATGTAAGCACATACACTGTTACTGACTGAAAGGAGGTATCTACAGAAATATCATGCAGCCTATAAAGCCCGGCCACCATCCTGTGGTGGTGGGGTCACAAAACCCATATAGGCCGAGGTGTGGGCTGAGGGCACCCGACCAGCATGATCTCCTGCCCCCCCCCAAAAAAAAAATCTAACTGGACACGAGAAGAGAAGAGCCTCTATAGCTCCTTTCAGTTGTTTACACAGAGTTCGTGAAAAATCCATTGAAGGAATAAGCCCAGCAGACCTAGATCGGCGGAGATGTGGGGACCCCCTTCGAAGACAAGACCCTCACGGGAATATCTTGCGATTGCTGGATGCAGAACTCTGGGTACTTATGGCTGAACAAGTCGCTGAAATCGCTGTGGCTTTTAAGGACTTATTGGAGTAGATTGAGCTCGCTATGAGAGTCTTTTTCTATCTCCGCCTCAAAACCTTTGGCGGGCGTGGCAGGACGTGTTCGAAGGCGGAGGCCGTTCTTTTGGAGGATCCTCTATCTCCGAGCCACCATGTCCGGCCTAGTGTGGGGCGGTAGGAGCCGAAGCTCCTTTATGCCGTCCTCCTTAGGAACCCAAAAGCCGACTTCACGCCACCTTTAGGGCTCTTTCCACCTGTGAATCTAACAAATCAATGGAGGCGCATGGCCGTTTTGCCCTACGAGAAACGGTCCAGGTAGGTTAGCGGGGCTGGTTTTAGTCGAGACTGAATGTGAATCCTTTGTGCCGCTAGCTCTACCAGGACAGCGCCTGGTGTAAGTAGAATCTAAGAGAGAGGTTCAAATGGGTGCATAAACGACTGTGCTCCTAGGTATGAATGACCTAGGAGCAGAGGGTGCGTTATTTTAAAAATTGAAGCATAAGACGTCCAAGGCAGTGCGGGTCTCGTCGAGCGCGCCGAGACCAAGTCCTGAGCCTCACATAATACGAGAGGCGAGCCCCTACACGGGGCAAAGGGGTGTTTCGTTTTCCCTCGTCTTTTATGACAACTAGGGAGGGTGAGGCCGTGGTTGAAAGCGGATCCCCATGCTCAATGACACTAATGACTTTTATTGTACCCATAGTTTAGAAAAACTGAAAAAAATTGACAGCAGATAATATGACCCCTAGTGACTTGGGAGGTTAATAGAGAAGTATCCATATGATCAGAATATTCCAGAATGTGATCCTTTACACATACTCGGTCCACGGGCCGAGCATTGATAGGCTTTATTAATTCAGGCAGAATTGTTCTTGAGCTTTAACCATAAAGGATTGTGCCCGCGTAGCTGCCTTATATGTGTACTGGAATAAAGTAAGCAGAGTCGACACCCCAACACACCCCGTACTTAATACTTGACCTAGCCAGTAGGCTTTCAGCCCTTGCAGAAGGTAGGGCCCTTACGTTATACAATGCCACTCGAATAAAGGACATAAGAGGACGAAAGAGATCCGATCAGCCAGAAACTCTGTGGATAGGAGAGCAAGTGGGCAAAAAAGGGCTAAGATGGTATTTAATGAAGAAATGAGGAGCGGTCAATAAGTTTTGCGAATCAGTAAAGCAAAACAGAGGAAGGGGGATGGCTGTTTGTGGGACAATTAGAACAAGTTATGACAAGTCAGGACCTGCAGCCGAACGCTCCTGCCTCGTCTATTTAAGAAGCAGTAGCTGATCGCTCATCGTCAGTCACAATTTTTTCAACAATGGAGAAGGTTGAGCACCGCGCAGTTATCAAATTTTTGACCAAGGAAGGGAAGAATGCAAAAGAGATCCATGAAGTGACATCGACACCTCCCCTTTCCATGCAACCATTGCTCGCTGGAATAGGGAGTTCTGCCATGGTCGTGAGTCCCTTGAAGATGACCCCCATCCAAAATGCCCGTCAGACGTGACCAACGAGGACAATGTGGCCCGTGTGGAGAGGATCATCCTTGAAAATCGACGGGTAAAGGTCGAAGAAATCGAGCGAGAACTTGGAATATCACATGGAAGTGTTATCAACATCATCCACAACAATTTGGCCATGACCGTTTGGTCCCTAGAAACTTCACGCCCCATGATCGACTTCAACGTTGTCAAAGTCCACAAGGCAAGAGTTGCACAAGCTGCCCTGCGCGACTGCAGATTCGAAGAGCTCAACCATCCCCCTACAGTCCAGATCTGGCTCCTAGCGACTACTTTTTATTCCTCCAGCTCAAGGGTGCACTTCGTGGACGCCGGTTTGGGGACGATGAAGATGTCCAGCTCGCCGCCCAGAAGTGGATTGAATAGCAGTCGGGAGATTTCTGGTTTTCGGGAATTTGAAGCCTCAGGGACAAGTGGCGCAAGTGCATTGAAGTCGAGGGTAGTTATATTAAAAAATAATAAAACCCTTTTCTCGCATCTCGTTTCCTTATATCCTAATTGCAAAACTTATTGACCGCCCCTCGTAGGTGGGGCTACTAAAATGTAAGATTGGTGATCACTTATTAATATCCTATCCTACTCCTGGGTGATCTCAGGATGGCATGCCGTCCACCAAGGCATCATCGCTATCGGACCGAACTCTGTGCAGGTGGTAACACAGCTCCTAGTACAACGTGTAGGTAGAAAGGTTCTAGGGTATAGCAGTAAATATAATAATGAATAATAATATTAAATAATAATTACATACATAATAATCATTACTACTAATAATATTTACTATTAATAATAATCCTACTATTAATAGATACATACAGAGTACATACAGCCCTGCGGGGTAGCCTAGCTAGTAGCCAGCCTCACTAAGATATCTTAGTTTAGTTAATAGCCTACCTAAGCAAACCTAGTCCTAGTTAATATCCTAATTAGCTAGCATAATCCACTTTTGTTGCTCCTTCGGGTGAAGCGAGTAAAAAAATAGTTTGCTCAGCAATTTCTTTTTTCAGAATTTGTTTCGTTTTTAACCAATAACATGGGAAAAGGTTGTTGAACAAAATGGTAACTATATATGTATATTCTATTAGAATATCATTGCTTTTTGTCGAAGTCGAGCTTTTATGCAGGATTTTTTGTGTGCACCCCAGCCATACGATGTTTGTAGATAACGAATTTTACACAGCCTTCACTGCTTGTTTGAGCTAAGGTAATCCTAGCTGGATCCTTCCTTAAACTGTTTAGAGATTTAACAACAGTTGCGATATTGTGTATAAAAGAGCGCTTAATTCTTAATGATGCAACGTAAAGGTTGTTAGAGTTTTCTATTTTCCCGCCGATTTCAGGCCAGCCCGTGTTCAGAATGGTCCTCCCACACTCGGATCCATTCAAGAGCCACCCGGGTTGGAAAATAGAGTATATACATGTTAAAGGAAACTTGATTTGCCAATTTGTCGTAGGAACAAATGAAGTAGCAGATTTTGAAAGATGCCGCTGATTAATCCGCACTTGAAGTAAATTGTTGTCTGTAGAATGATTACAAAGGGCAGGAAATACATTGAGCAAACCATCAAAAATGACCATGCGAAAATAATGTAATCATTTCTTGAGGGAACGTGGAAGATAACCTTCTGTTTTAAGGAAAATATATAGTGTGATAGACGACACCAATTGCAGTGCTAAATTATCTACAAGGTGCAAAAGCATCAGAGTGAGTTAGGTAGTCGTGAAGCAGTGAATCGTAGCTGCGGAAATGGCGAGTACCGAGGGCTAGTGGTAAAAAAGAGGATGACGAAAATTTGTACGACTAAAATGATGTTAGTAATAATAATGACAATCTAAAACGGTGGTTAAGAATGACTGTTAGGTACTATTAAGTTACAGAAACTACTCGATTTTACTTGAAAAGTATCCATGCTTAATTCATAACTAGTGCGAAAAATATTGACTAACTGTACCACTAATACTATTCACCCGAAGTAGTTTAACCAGAACTAACTACTTAAAGACTAACATATTCCTCTACCATTAAAATCAGTCCTTTTTCGACGAACTCTAGCGAAGCTACTGAGAAAAACCACAACAATAATACCACAGTAAAGAAAATTTCCTGCGCGTCAGCCGTCTCGTAAATAGGCGGGGAACGAAGTGAGAACAGTCATGATAGGAAACACCGAACAGACAAATTAAGTGCACATCTGCGGCACTACAGGCAACCCTTGAAGCTAATAAAGGTAGGTTTACAAGGTCAGTAGAGACTAAGTTACCCCCTTGAGTCTAAGCAAAAACACTGGGTACTATGACAAGCGTTCGAATTCTTTACTGAATGGGGCTGGGGGCAACAGGTGGAGTTTATACATACCTAAGGCGTCGCTTTTGCCCGGTCTCAATCCTGGGCAGCATGATAGCAACAAACACACTCAATTAAGAAAAAAATGAGGATATCTTATATATTTATTTTTTCTTTTCCTCTCTCTCCTTATGAATTCCTGAATTTAGCATCTTAGTATACATATATACACTATGCTTCAAAACTAATTTAAAAAGGTTAAAATATGTTTATATACACAAATATACAAATTAAATATACCAAGCCATTATTATAGATATTCACTTGTATATACAACTTCATGACCACCGTGAATAGGAATACGAGAGGGGGGAAATTTAGCGCGTCCAGACTAGCGGAGCCCTCAGGAGCACACAGGTGGAGCTCGAATAAACAGATGTGGCATATACAAAGTGAATGTTGGTTCCTGCCAAGGTTCTTGGCTAGAGGACCAGGAACATTTTGACAAAAAAGCGTAGGTGACATTACAGAACTTAGCGAAGAATTGAACAAAGTTTCAATTTTCTATTTATCAAACCAATGGTTCTAGGCAAATCTCTGAAAGCCAATCCTCACCCCAGGAAAATAAAATGCCCCCTTTCGTTTCTCCTAAGAATAAGGATCATTTTGAATGGTAGAGTGACAAGAAAAATGGTGGTTCCCTCCTTCTCAAATAAATTAGAGGAAAAGGTATTGTGGGGTGCAAGATGTAGCGCCTATGGCCGTCGTAGTGAGAAGATGCGGGTCACTCAAAACCACGCTCTTCCCCGCTCCAATGGTGATAAGTAGAGGAAAGGAGGGGGAAGCCCTGAACACGGGGGAGTAGTATGTACTTCCAAGTTCTGATGATGTCGATTTAAAAACAAGTTTCGGAAGTGAGGGCCATTTTAAGTGTAACATTTTATGTCATGTTTTCAGTTTATAAACTTTAATTTGTTCCCTGGTTGAGGATTATGATGATGATGATGATGATAGTAATTTCCAAAGAAGCGAAAAAGGAATTTGATATAGGCTCGCCCTACTCTATGGGACAACTCTTGCCTTTCATTATACTATAAAAGATAAAAAATTTAGTTTTAATTGGTTTATTTCTAGCATTCTGAGTTTTTTTTCATTCTTTTCCAGGTCAAAGTAAATATAATTTTTTAGGATATTTTTTTGGTGATGCAAATAAATTAAGATGTTAAAAATCTAAAAAAGAACAAAAACTCACCAACAAAAGCAAGAATAAACAAAAAAAAAAGACTTAGGAGAAGGCATGCTCACCGTCGCCGGGAGTTCCCTCTCCCCCCATGGCCCGAGGTGGCCATTCTGAGGAGCATTACGGAGCGAAAAACAATTAGCAGCAGCGAAGTGATGCTGGTGATACTCAGGGTAGTGGTGTCACATAGATGACACCCCCTGCGGCACGCTCTCTTTCTCCCCTATTGGGTTACCGGAGAGGACTTCACACCTCCCCCACCTGTCCTCGAAATCGACGATCGCGTATGACGTTTTTTTTAATGTATTACCGCATAAATGGCAACTGCATAGATTAGCATAAGTCGAAGTAAATCTGACAAAGTCCAATTCTAGGCTAGATTAAAAACAAATGTCAAATGGCACCAAAGAGCAAAACAACAACAATCTAAAACAAACAAAAAAATAAGAGATAAGCACGTTCTGGCGTCGACGGGAGGCCCGCTTCCCCTCGGTGCAGGAACAGCGACCAATACGAAACCAAAAGGAGTCAAATGAAATGGAGGAGGCCAGCCTCCTCCGAAAAGTCAGATAGTCGACAGGTTTATGTAAACGAACCAGTTCCAAGTACAAGAGAAGAGCGGGAGCGACCCCGCTCGTCTTGAGGTAACATGAGCAAAGATCACCCAAACTGGGACATTCAACAAGAATGCGACGAACAGTGTGGGGTGGAGGGGGGGAAGGGCAACGCAATCGTCGCGGTAAGCTTTGAACGAACAAAGGGTCTGTAGAAGAACAAGTCAGTAGCCCTATCAGCACATTAGGTGTTGAACGTCTCTGAACGGAGAATGTCAATGACACTATTAAAAGAGAACTTGGGTGCAAATAATGCCTTCACAGTGAGATATAGGTCGAAAACAAGACTAAATAAACGGTGCGAATCCACCACTTCCAGGTTAACTACGTTTAGGAACAAATCAGGGTCGGGGTAGAGTTGTGGATAGCGGCAGAAGTGCTCTACTCGTATCTGACTCTTGGCGAAGGAAAATAGAAACCTGCGCGCTTTGGAATAGCGAGAGATGATGTTCAATTCCTGTTGGACTCGACTCTCCAGAGTTGGCATCTGGACCGCAGCAACAGAGATCGTAAAGTCGTCCATGTAGGGCGTAGCGATAACATCTCCCAGCAGCACTAAGGTGATACTGTTGATGCATAGTTCAAAGAGTGCGACACCAGGACACTTCTCTGCGGGGAAGTCTCTTCTTGCTTCATTGGGCCGGGCAGGGATATCCCCGCCCCCCGGTACGCGAATTCTATGATCTCGCAAAAACGTAGAAATAAATATTGGGAGTCGTCCCCTCGCCCACATCACGTGGAGAGTCTTAAGTACACCGTATCACATTGCAGTATCCAAGGCCCTCTCTAGATGGAAAATGACCGTGGCCTAGTGCTGTCTACGATGGAAGACCTCGTAGAAGGATTTTTCTAGTCTGCGAAGAACATCAGACAGAGTGGAACTTGCGGCAGCCACAATATGTAGAAGACACTTGGCATCCACTGTCCAAGAAAAAAGATACTCTAAAACTTACCAATTTCTCCATTAACTTGCATACGCAGGGGGTTAGAGATGTTGGACGGAAACCGATCAGGCTAACTTGATCTTTCCCCGGTTTACGAAAAGCGAGCACTGACCACATCATGTTGGACACATCTAACAGTAAGGCCACGCTTTGCTAACCTGTGTCGAAGCATGACACACACGACATTGTCCGGACCAGGGGACGGGTCCGCGCAAGACGCGAGAGCGGAGTGCAACTCATTCAACTTATGCTCATATAACTTATACTAATAAAAATACCAATGATTAAATATCCAAAGGATAATAATACCCAATAACGACCATAACCCCCCAAATCACAATAATACCCAACAATCACAAGAATACCAATAAAAATAATTTAACACTCAAAATAATACCTAATAATCAAAATGATACCAACTATTAACAAAACTATCCAATACTCACAAAATACATTATCAAAATAATTTGCCTTATAATCACAATAATCTTCGATAGTCACAATATTACAAGATAAAATTCTCACAATACTACCCACTAATCCAATTAATAACTAATAATCCCAAGAGTCAGATTTTTCGCAAAAAATCATCTTTAGTGATTAAGCCCATTTTCATCTTGGTGGATTCGTTAATAAGCAGAATTGTCGAATTTGGGCTGATGAAAATCCTAGGAAGATTGTTGAAAATCCACTGCATTTTTTTTGCTAGCGGAATCATTGGGCCGTATTTCTTCGAAGATGATGCCGGGAATTCTGTTACGGTGACAAGCAAACGATACCGTGCCATTATAACCAACTTTTATGGCCTGAATTGAATTCTATGGATTTCGAAGATTTGTGGTTTCAACAGGACGGCGCCACATGCCACCCAGCCACTGCAACAATGGCTGTAATGAATGAGAACTTTCCAGGTCGCATCATCTCTCGAAACAGCGAGGTCAATTGGCCACTACGATCGTGTGACTTGACGCCTTAGATTTCTACCTTTGGGGTCATCTCAAAAGTAAGGTCTATACCAAAAAGCCAACAACAATGTAAAGGCTGAAGGATGAAATAAGCATATTGGTGAGATGGAGGAGCAACTATGCCGAGACGTTGTCAAAATTTTGACTATCGAGTGGAGGTGTGCCGCCGAAGCCTTGGAGGACATTTAGGCGATATTCTTTTTCACACATAATTGCCATAACTCAAATAACATGATCCAATAGTGAAATCAATAAATTTTCAACAATAACACTCTTTTATAAACTGCTAAAACACCATTTATATATATATATATATATATATATATATATATATATATATATATATATATATATATATATATATATATATATATATATATATATATTTTGTGGCGAATAATGGATAAAACTTTTATCCCATCTCTTTTCCATTTCCTTTTCCAATCCAAAGTACAAAGAAGGAGAGGTCTTACAATCCCCCCTCCCATCCAAGCCTCCAAGAAAATCGAGTGCTCCTTTTACACTAACGGTCATCATAAACTTAGAAATAAAAATGTCAGTTTCCATCGAGATTCGAAACTTTCCAATTTCAATGAGAAACGCTAGTTATGGGGGTTTATTGGACTACTGGTTTATCATCTTACTTAAGTGGCAATATTTTCTTATTTTTATCCGACTGATCAGTAAATGATTTTTCACAAATTTTCTACCTGTCGCGATCTAGCAATTGTCTGCTAATAAAGTACACTAGCCTGAACAAAATTGACTCCCATTCTGCAAGATCGTAGTCTCCCTCTCGGTCTAAATGTGTATAAAGGGTCTAGACTAGGCCTATTTTCTTAATTAATGGCTTTTCCTAGACCAATATTTTCTGCTCATCTCCTTCACATAATTTTTGTTGGTTATACGAGTACCCTCTTAACAACATTTGGTATAATAATTGTTGATTTTCCCCAAGTAGTTACTTGACCAACTTCTGTTTTACTCGCTCGAAAATCATCGAAACTTTTTCCGATCCAACGATTGTAAATTAGACTCATACTAAAATAAAATTTTTCGAACAAACTTCTCGGATGGTGATGGATAGGTGGTTAACTGATCTTATCACCACACATCATTCCAAACACCTTCAGAATAAGTCGAATCATTCAGAATGTTTTTTACTTAATCTTTAAATGTTGATACGCATTTTTGTAATCATTGCATCTTAGTTATGTAATTTCGTCATATTCATCAGAGATATATCAGGGATTTTTTAGGGGGGCGGAGCAGAAATAAGCCCCTCTCCTTGGAGGCCGAAACCAAACCAGCGAAAGGTTTAAAAATGGAATTTTTCTTCATGATGTATTTATAGTTTCTTAGAGTAGAAAGAAAAAACGAAAGGAACAAATGGAATTTTTCCAAATGCAATTATATAATTCAGTCATTGTAGGGCCATTAAATAAAAAAATTAGTAAACTTTAGCTTTTTAAATACATTAAATACATTAAATATTCACCTTGAGAAAATTGTTCACGCAACACAAAAGCCGATCTGTCCATACTATCAAGGGTCCGGAAAATTTGTGCACCTTTGGGAAGCAATGTGGATAAATCCCGACATACTGATGTGTTGTAGGACCTGACAAGTTTTGTTCCTTGTGTTAACCACTAAGGCAATCACGTGGCTCTTTTGGAGTAGATTTATTCAAGGCGAAATTTCAGTTCAATAGCTTAAAGGATTTCCGCTATTTCTAAGGAAAGATGACTGAACTTCATTATACTGCGTCTATGTATATTAACGGACAATTTGTGTTGCTTTGGTTCTGAGTTTGATTTAGCAAAGGACAGAACCTATTTTGTAATCATCTTGTATTTACTGATTGCTGCTTTAAAATAGTCATTGTGATAGTACAGAATAAAGTGCAGTTTACTAAAGAATATTATTCAACTATTGCGATTCGAATGCTTTAACCCAAAGGGTTTGGGTATGACTGGCGTCTCTCGGCGGCATAGGAACCTTCGAAATCAGCTGCGGATGCAGTGAGAGCTGTTGGAGACTGAGAGAGGGGCCGGGTTCGCGCGTACAGGCGAGTAATACACTGTGCACGGCTTAGAGCGAGTGGAAACTCCTCAGCATCGAGTAGTAGGCTCTCAATGGGGAAAGTGCGGAAGGCACCGGTCGCCAGGCGAAGGTCGGTGTGGTGGATCGAGTCCAACTTCCGTAATACTCGCTCGGCTGCGGATGCATGAAACTCGCATCCGTAGTCCAACTTCAAAGGAACAAAGGATGGATAAAACAAAGGCAGTAGCCCTATCAGCGCCCCAAGCACTGAACGTCACGGAACGGGGAATTATTCATAGCGCGGGAACAAGAGACCCTAAGGCTTCGAATATGAGCCTCCCAGGTGAGGCGTCGGTCAAATATAAGACCAAGGAAACGATGCGATTCAACCACTTCCAGACGTAACTCATTAAGAAAAAGGTTTGCGTGAGGTTGGAGCTGTGGATGGCGTCAGAAGTGCACCACCTTAATCTCAGGCAAGGAAAACCGAAACCTGTGCGCTTCGGCATAGCAAGAGACGCGGTTCAATACCTATTGGAGTCGACGCTCCCGAGGTGGCATCTAGGCCAAACCAAAAGAGATCGAAAGGTCGTCCACGTAGAAGGTAGCGAGAACATCTTCGGCAGCATCGAGGTGATGCCGTTGATTCTCAGGGCAAAGAGTGTGACACTGAGGACAATTCCCTGTGGGACACCATCTTCCTGCTCCTTTGGGCCGAAGATATAAAGATTAGGAGGGGTCCCCTCGCCTTCATCGTGTCGAGAGTCTCCATGATACCGTATCGCCATGCGGTATCATAGGTCTTCTGCAGATCGAAAAACACAGTGGCGTAGTGCTGTCTCCGAAGGAAGGCCTCGCAGACGATATTTTTAAGTCGGAGCAGAGTAACAAGGAGTAACAAGGAAAGAAAGTACCCTAGGAGATCTTACGGTCCATTCAAAGAGGGTACCATTGGACTACCAAACGAGCAGACACAGGGCTGCTCAATTGTTTTGCGTCCCTAAACGGTCACTTTTCAAGACTTTGTCTAGTCTTGACTTAAACTGGTCAACAGATTCACTGTTGACAACTTCCACTTACCGCAGATACTGTAAGGGAAAAAATTTCCACACAGATTGCGGTTGTAACGATTCAGTTCAAGTTTGAAGCCGTGATTGCGCGTTCTGTTCTCACTCAGTGTGAAAATATTCCGGTAGTCAACATTGTCGAACCCTCGAAGTATTTTGAAAACTTCGATGAGCTTACCACGTAGTCTACTGGTTTCCAGCGAGAACAGATCTAATTACCTTAGTTTATCTTTATAACTTTTATGTCGGATAGAGGGAATCAGTTTGGTTGCCCTGGCTTGTACGCGTTCCAACCTTGCGATATCCTTTCGAAACGAAAGACTCCAAAATTGTACGGCATACTCCAGGTGCGGCCGAACGAGGGAGTTGTACAGACAAAGTACCATCTCCTTGTTACGGTATCCAAACTGGCGCTTTATGTAGCCTAACATTCTTTGGGCTTTCTTCTCTGCCTCGATGCACTGTTTCGAGAACTTGAGGTCTCTAGTAATAGTTACACCAAAGTCCTTCTCAGTGTCACAAGATTCAAGATTAGTGCCCTTAAGAATATACTGAGATTGGGGGTTTCTGTGGCCGATATGCATTACTTTGCATTTGTTCACGTTAAAAGGCATTTGTCACGTGTCCGACCACTCCCCAATCTTCCCAAGATCTTCCTGCAGGCGGGCAGTATTTCCATCCTTTGCAACGTTCATACCAAGCTTGGTATCGTCGGCAAATTTGGAAATCTTGGCAACCATGTCACCGTCTATGTCGTTGACGTAGATGATGAATAGTAGTGGTCGCAGGACAGAACCTTAAGGCACCCCGCTAGTAACGGGCACCCACTCAGAAGCCTGTCTATTCGCCACCACCCGTTTCCGTCTGCCACTTAGCCAGTTCTCGATCCAGCCGGCTACTTTTCCGTCTATGCCCGTGCTCGCACTTTCCGGAGAAGGCGGCGGTGTGGTACCTTATTAAAGGCTTTCTGAAAGTCTAAGTACACCCAATCCACCGCCTTGTCCCGATCGTGCTCACTGAACACGAAGTGGAAGAACTCCACAAGGTTCGTCAGGCATGACCGTTGCCTTCGGAAGCCGTGCTTGGGAACTCCTCAGTAGCAGCTTTGACTCTAAATACGACGTCATTTTGTCCACCATGATGCTTTCCATGAGTTTACCGACTATCAAAGTCAGACTGATAGGTTCGACGGTTGGCTTCTGTCTCCTTTCTTGAAGATTGGAGTCACCTCCGCTTCACGCCAGTCTCTAGGAACGCATTCGGTCTGGATTGACATGTTGAAGATTGCGCTCAGGTGTCGTGACATTTGATCGCGCACTTCTTTCAACGCTTTAGGTAGAAAGAGAGAGGAAGGGGGGTAAGACGAAAAAGACCCGCGATCGGCTTCTTTTGGCGTAACTTCCCTGTGCTAACACACCCTATAGCAGCTTATATGTAGCAACAAGAGATTCCTCGAGATGGCGTGAAGGTCTAAAATTCACTCCTGGGGCGTCTCTATAGATAAAGTAAAATCCCCTTCAGGCTCCTCGGTAACATTCTCTTCCGGTTTTGTCTCTATAAATATTAAAGCATTGGCTTGGGTAAATTGTATTCTACTAAGACGAGACGTCGCATAAGCTTCTTCTCTCGGACTCCATATTCCCCAAGAGCCCCGACAAAAAAAGAAACAAACGAGTAAAGTTCTCTCGAGCCCAGCTTACTAGCCGGCAAATACTGCCTCGATACTTACTTTCGAGACCGACTTTAGGTATTAGAATACCGGTTGTATTTTCCGTTATAACTTCGAACAGGCCGAGTACTAATCGGCCTTCACCCTGGAGCACTGAACATGGGTACAATTTTTCCAGAGGCTAGTGACGTCATGCGCATTTTTCCCCCTCCCTCCAAAGGTAGGAGGCTGGGAGTCTGTGTAGCTTCATTCTAGCGAAGACTCTCATAGAGTGAGGCCACGTCAGTCCACTCCTCTGCTTGGATTTCCCACTAGATCCCTGTTTGGGTACTGTTTACCCTAGATCTGTTCTAATTACATTAAAAAAATACTGGGCAACATGTACGCGAGTTCAGGGGTAATAGCGTACAAAGAAATTATAATGATGTTGTAGTGATAATTTCTCTCTTTTCATGCTGTAATTCTTATTTCGGGTGACAAATAGTGCAAACTTGTGCCTGAAATAGCGAAAGAACAAAACCTGAGTGGGCTGGAGAGTGGTGAAATTCTCTTTACTCCAGAGGGTGACGGCGATAATGATTGTGTTGAAACTGATGTACTTTATGGCATTGAGAAAGATAGAATATGTTCCAGAGCCACATGAAATGGCTGAAAGTTCAGACCGTGTATCTATAGAAAACGTTCCTCGCCAAGGCAAGCAAACAAAGGCGGTGGTGGGAAGATAAAGAGGCCTAGGCGTCTCTCCACAACCCCTCCCCTCCTACCTACGCCACAAAATCTGATAAGCCTAATGATGGCCCATATTACAACTCTGCTGCTGTTCCTGTGTTGTGTCATCAGGCTCTGATAACCCTGACGACCCTTATTATGCTGCTGCTATTCCTGCTGCCACCCTGATGCTGCTGCTCCTGCTGTCCTTACTTCCATCCCTGCGCCTTTTTCTGCTACCACTCCTGATGCTGCTATTTATGCAAACACCTCTGCTTCTGTTGCTCCTGCTGCCACCCATGCTGCTGCTGCCCCTGGTGTAACCACTGCTGCTGCCACTGCTGCTCACCAGCGACAACGTCGACGACGTGCAGACGATGGGGAGTGGCTAGTAACTTCTAACTCTGCAACAGGCAAAAGTCGCTCAGGCTATATGTGGCACATAAGGCCTTAGGTAGCTGCAACAACCCGGAGAGCAGCAGCCAGAAATATTGTGGCATCAATTAGGCCCGTCCCCATGCAATCAGCTGCTACTGCCACCACACCTGAAAGTGTGGTTGCCTGTTTGTGACTGATGCCATGGCGAATCCGATTGTGGAGTTCACCAACAAGAAGATTGATGTTGTTGCAAGGAGGTACGGGAGGTACAGCTGTCCTTATATTCAGTGGTTAGAGAAAAGATAACGACCTGAAAACTAAGAAGTTGTGGTGCCCTGTGTCAGGGGCTCCCTTTTACAAAAAAAGCAATGTCTGAGGTGCGTTTTTACTTCATGCTGTACTGCCTTAGGTTTGACGACATAGCCACGCGGGAGCAGAGGAGGGCTAATGACAAATTCGCCTCATTCAGAGCTGTGTGGGACATATTTATGGCTTGCTGTGATGACCCCTATATATCCCACGAAAACCTCACGGTTGATGAGCAATTGCTGGATTTGAGGGGTAAGTGCCCTTTTAGGATGTATATCCAAAATAAGCCAGCAAAATGTGATAAAAATTGTTATGGTGAACGATTTGGAAAGTAAGTACATGTTGCAAGGTATTCCCTACCTAGCGAAACAGGGAGCAACAGCAAGACATGGACTGCAACTCGGCCACATGTTCACCAAAGACCTCACACCCCTCTACCGCCAAACCAACAGAAACATCACCACCAACAACTGGTACACGTCTGTGCCCCTCATACAGGACATGCTCAGTAAATGGTTCACAGTGGTGGGAACAGTGTAGGCAAATAAGGCAGAAATCCCTGAGGTAATGAGGCAGAAGGACACTTTCAAACCTGGCAGCTCAGCCTTCCTGTTCACGAAAGATATGACCCTCGTTTCATATATCTTAGGACACAGACAAGCAAGAGGAATGTACTCCTGCTGTCAACTACGTGGGGTGGTCAATAGGTTTTGCGAATCGGTATGGCAGAACAGAGGAAGGGGATGGCTGTTTGTGGGACAATTAGGACAAGTTATGACAAGTCCGGACCTGCAGTAGCACGCTCCTGCCTCGTCTATCTAAGAAGCAGTAGCTGATCGCAGATCGTCAGTCACAAATGTTTCAACAATGGAGAAGGTTGAGCACTGCGCAGTGATCAAATTTTTGATCAAGGAAGGCAAGAATGCAAAAAAGATCCATGAACGCAAGGATGCAGTGTACACCGACACCGCCTCTTCCTATGCAATCATTGCTCGCTGTAATAGGGAGTTCCGCCATGATCGTGAGTCCCTTGAAGACTGCCCTCGTTCAGGACACCCGTCAGACGTGACAAACGAGCACAAACGAGGAGCTCAACCATGCCCCCTACAGTCCAGATCTGACCCCTAGCGACTACTTTTTATTTCGTCGGCTCAAGGCTGCACTGCGTGGACGCCGGTTTGGGTACGATGAAGATGTCCAGCTCGCGGTCCAGGAGTGGATTGAACAGCAGTCGGGAGATTTCTGGTTGTCTGGAATTCAAAGCCTCAGGGACAAGTGGCGCAAGTGCATTGAAGTCGAGGGTAGTTATATTGAAAAATAATAAAACACTTTCTCATATCTCGTTTCCTTATATCCGAATTGCAAAACTTATTGACCGTTCCTCGTATGTACACACAGGCATCGGTGGATAATTTCAGTGGGAAGCTTGAGATCATCGACTTCTATAATGCAACAAAAGGAGTTGTCGACACGTTTGACCAGATGTGTGCAACTTATAACTGCAGCAGAAAGACAAATAGGTGGCCATTGTATGTATTCTTTGGAATGCTGGATGTGAGTGTCATAAATGTGGAGATCATTTACCAGAGCAACACTGCCAGGGTAGGAGACAGCGTCATACAGAGACAGAAGTACATGCACGAATTGGCCCTGCAACTCATCAGGCCCTAAGCTGAGGAACGACTCAACAACCCAACATAGACTCAACAACCCAACATAGCATCAACAGGTGAAGCTGGTCGTCAGATAGGTGTGCTCCCTCAACCTCCCCTCTGGCATGGTTGCAGGTGCAGGACAATCGGCAGTTTATATGAGGAAGCCATGGTACGGTGCAGCATGTGTCGGTCAAAGGCAGCCAAGAAGACACGCTTCAGGTATCACAGCTGCCGCCAACTTGTGTCCCTGAGCCACCACTTCCCTTACTGCTGTGACTGCCTCTGAGGCTGGGGTAGGTAGTAAACATGAAATGTTTTTTTTCGTGTGGGTGTGTGCAACTGTGTTAGATCTATACAACTAAAACCATTAGGTTCATTTTATTAGCCACCAAAATCTCATACCCATAAATAGTGGAAAATAATGAAAAGTTTCCATATCAGTGACAGAAGATTGCAAGAGATAGACACCAATGGAGGTGCTTCGTGTGAGCAGTCATAGGTATTGTATCTTAGTAGTCATTTCCAGGTGGTTTCAAGAGGTTTCCTAACAGAAAAACACATTGAACAATTTAGTTATTTTTTGTGGACTAAAAAACAAGGTGTTTTTCCCACTCTCTTCACTACAGATTATATATCGTCTGTGTCATGGGTATTTCCTGAGAGGAGAGCCTGACATCCTTGGAGCCCTGTGCGAACGTTTGAGCGAATTCTATGGAAGGGTTTTTTTGGTGAATTTTTCACCAAAATTATTGAAAACCTTCACGTTTTGACTTTTGGGGGGGGTATTTTTATAATATACCCTTCTTAAAGTGAGTACGGATTTTTATTAGTTTAATTATCATTTAAATGCCTTATAGTTAGTGTGTACATGATAGGATTAATAAAAAGGTATATTTACTATTTTACTTTTATTTTCCAAAATTGAGTATAATATACCCAAGTCCAGTGACTGTGTAACAGGGAAATATGTTCAGTGCTCCAGGGTTAAGTGCAAACCCGATTCGTGCTGTTGGAAAGTACTTGAGCTCAGTGCTCCCACCCCTCGTCCTCCTCTTGAGCAGCCGAATCTTTGGGCGGCAGATCCACCCGGAATTAGAACTTCCTTTTGTGGGTCATGTGCGGCCGAGTGTGCATACTTTGATTTATTTTTCATATCCATTATCTTAGTTTTGATTTGTCTTCATGTCCATTATTTTATTTTTTATTTATCTTTCATGTCCAGTATTTTATTTTTGTTTGTACAGTAGTAAGGTTTATTTTGTTTCGCCCAGTTTGATATACAGAACCCTCTAGATAGTTGAATTAATTAGAGATTTATTAGAATCATAAGTTCAAGGCTCAACTGCAGAGTTGCCCTGCGTGCTATTCGCCAACCGTTCCAAGACACGGAAAGCAAACAGAGGTCAGCAGATCTAACCTGACCTTCCACATTCATTTAATGGGCCGATTCTTATACATGAAAAATGGATCACTAACATTTCTGCCCATGATTACTGAAAATAACATCGAACTTTTTGAAGATTGACGGGAATTCGCCCTATTTGAACCCAATAGGGAATTTGTGGTCAATAATCAAACTGGTGGTTGATAAACAGAAGTCATACAATTTTGAGAAATTTCTGATGCTTCTTGAACAAAATTGGAGCTATATAAGTATAGATACGAGTATTATCCCAATTTTGGTTCCAGCATGTCTAAACGAATTGAAGCAGTCCTGAAGAACACGGGACATCCATGGAAAAAATTGACTACACGCATCGATTTACTTTATCTATTAGTAGATTTTGTATATTTCACCTTTAAATTATAATACAAACATACTAACACAATGTACAGCGTTTGATTAGTTTTATAAATTTTCTTATATGAAAAAATATAGTCGTCTCAAAACTTTGCGCCATGAATATAGGTCAACTTAGATGAAATTCTGTCCTCAATCTTTATTATTCTCATGCACATCTTTCACTTTCCTCTCATCCTCGGCTCGATTTAACTGTATCCAACCAAAGGCCAACTTTGTAAATGGGATGGATCATTGAAGAAGAGGGAACCGAAGGACGCTTTCTTGTCCCGAAATCAGTGAAGGGGTAAAGGGGAAGCCTAAGTGTCGCCATCTCTCGCTTATTATCAAATCCTCATTCACTGTAGAGACCCTGGCGTGGGAATGAAGTCTTCGTTAGGGAAACAGTCGTGTGTCTCAACTTACGCATAACCCTCTTGCATATAATATTAGAGTCAAGTTGTTGGAAATTTCTTCCAACAAGTCTGGAAGTTCTTACTCACTTTTAACTAGTCAAATTAATATCGTCCAATAGTTCTTAAATTAGTTCGTAAACTTAAAACTTACTATGATTTGACCATTTTGAATATTGTTCCAAATTATACGGAATAATTCTTTACAAATTTAAATTATTTTATATGATTATAAAACTACGATCATAGGTACCCGGCGTTGCCTGGGTGGGATAAAAAGTCATGTCACAAATACAGATTCATATTGTTTGCAATTATTTAGTGGTACAAAAATATCTTTACCCGCTGATTATTATTATTATTATTATTATTATTATTATTATTATTTGGTTGAAGGTAGATTCCGTAAAGTTGCACACTCTCCTTATCATACTATATAATTACAATGATTAAACATTTCACCACACGCGCCCGCCAGTTTACGCGCATGTGTGCCTGACCGTTAGTTATGAGCGACCAACGCTGTGGCCGCAGGAAGAGATCGAGCCTCTTATGGATACTGATATTAACTTCGAAATCTCAGTAGAGTTTTATTTATTAGTGAAGAGATTTCTTTAAAAATTTTAGTTCAAAAACTTGTTCAACATAGGAGAAGACTAATTTTACCCATCTAAAAATAAATTGCCATAACATATCATTTAAAAGAATGGCAAAGATAAAAAATTGCCTCTTTGAATTTTGCTAAGATTACAAGTTCGATATTTTAGCGAATTAAAAAATCTTTCGATTTACCCAGTGCTCATTTTTCAAGACCTAATTTACTCACTTTTAGATATAAGGGTTAGGTTAGGTTAGGTTGGGAATAAAATTTATCGGGGCATTTACATTTTCTTTAATTTTAGGAGCCCATCTGGCGACTGCCTATTAGGGCTAATGTCACCGTACTCACACCAAATAACAATAAAAATATGTAAATAACAAATAACAACGATTTAAAAGGATAAAAGCTAAAAAACAAACAAAAAGGCAATAAGGCAACACGAAGGAAGCGTGCTCCGGGGGTGGAGGAACATGCGACCTAAAACCAACAATCAAATAAAGTTGTAGGAGACCGGCTTCTTCCAGAAAGCCGTATAGTCCGCAAGTCTGTGTGCAAGAACCAGTCGTGAGTAAAAGAAACAAGCAGACTGGGACATTTAAAAAGAAGGTGCCAACCAGTCTGGGGCACAATGCAAGCGTCACAATACGGTGCAGGCGATTGCTATGAAATGGCAGTCCGTCCCGCGATTGTGTCCAATTCGGGGTCGTCAGAAAGCAACCTGAAGCCGTGGCGGCATTGCGGGGTAAGTCCATGGGAACAGTTGCGGGGCAGTGGCACGCAACCTTAGGTTTGCCTCGACCATCTCCCATCTTCTTTTCCAAGCAGCCCGGGGAGTTGCCGTATTCCTGCCATCTAGTCAGTGTGAGGAAGAGCGAAACGCTGCTCTGGTCGCCCAAGCATAGCGGACTCTTTAGGGCCCTCTTCGATGCACTCTTCCCCGCAGTTCCTACATGTCCAGGAGACCAGCCGAAGATAATCTCGACATTAGCCCGGCTCGGCAAAACCGTGGCGTCACGTATATCGCGAACCAGGGGATGGGGAGATTCCAATTCTCCGATAGCACTTAGGGTGGTTTGTGAGTTGCTATAAATCACAATCCGGTCTCGGAACCGGGCACATCGGTAAAGAAAACAAAAAATAAAAATAAAAATCAATAAAGGCAACAAGAAGGAAGTTTGCTCCGGCGACAGGGTTAGTCCTCCTCCCGACGGTGCAGGACTAAGCGGCCTACAAAAAACAAAACAAAAATGAAAGTGTCAAATAAAGTGGAGGATACCAACCTCCTCCGATGTCTATGTAGGAACTAGTCACGAGTACAAGGGAGAAGCGGGAGCGACCCAGCTCCTCCCGGCACCGGGACAAGTAACATGCGCGAAGATCACCCAGTTTGAGTCATTCAACAATAATGTGTCGAACAGTCTATGGGGCAACGCAGTCTTTACAGTAGGGCGAAGGCGAGCGCTCCATCAAATGGCGGTGCGTTTCGTGAGTGTGTCCGATTCCGATACGACTGAAAGCAACCTGAAGCCCGTGCACCATTAAGGTGGGGAGGGGGTAGACCCACGGGAACAGTTGTGGCGCAATGGCGGGCAACTTTAGGTTTCCCTCGACCATTTCCAATCTTCTTTGCCAAGCAGCCCAGAGAGCTGCCTGTATTCTTGCCATGTAATCGATGCATCACTAGTCGAGCTTCGAACAAAAAGGGATAGATAAAAGAAGCGTTACCCCTCTCGGCTTCCCAAGCGCTTAATGTCCTGGAAGGGAAAATATCCATGGCGTGGGTACAACAGATCCTCACAGGTGAGGCGTTGGTCAAATACAGGACGACTGAAACGTTGCGAGTCCACCAAATCCAGGCAAACCCCATTTAGAAAACAGTCTAGACCTGGGTGGAACCGTGGATGGAGGCAGAAGTGCACAACCTTAGTCTTTGCCAAGGAAAACTGAATCCGGGTGCTTCGGCAGGTCGAGTGACGCGATTCAATCCTTGTTTAAGTCGACACTCTGGATATGGCATCTTGGCCACGCAAAAAAGATCGAAAGGTCCTCTACGTAGACCGTAACGAGGAAATCTTCCGCCAACCCTACGGTGTTCCATATGGCGTGAGGGGGCTCCACCCTGCCTTTCACGAAATAAATGAGCTCGACGAATAATCAGATATAAAGATTGGTATTCGACCCTCGCTCCCATCATGTAGAGTCTCTCTATGATGCTGTATCTTCATGCCATGCGGTATTATAGCCCCTCTTCATAACGAAAAACACCGTGGCGTAGTGCTACCTACGAAGGAAGGCCTTGCAGAATGAATTTTCCAGTCAGAGCAAAGAATACAAGTTGAAGTGAAACTTGCGTAAGCCGCACGGTGCAGAAGACACTTGGCTTCCGTTGACCAGAAAAAGGCTAATCTAATACGAGGAGCGGTCAATAAGTTTTGAGAATTGGTAGGGCAAAACACAGGAAGGGGGATGGTTGTTTGGGGGACAATTAGGACAAGTTATGACAAGTCAGGACCTGCAGCCGCACGCTCCTGCCTCGTCTATTTAACAAGCAGTAGCTTAACTCAGATCGTCAATCACAAATCTTTGAACAATGGAAAAGGTTGAGCACCGCGCAGTTATCAAATTTTTTACCAAGGAAGGCAAGAATGCAAAGGAGATCCATGAATGCATGGTTGCAGTGTACACCGACACCGCCCCTTCCTATGCAACCATTGCTCACTGGAATAGGGAGTTGCACCATGGTCGTGAGTCCCTTAAAGATTACCCCAATCTAGGACGCCGGTCAGACGTGACCAACGAGAACAATGTGGCCCGTGTGGCGAGGATCATCCTCGAAAATCGACGGGTGAAGGTCGAAGAAATCGAGCGAGAACTTGGAATATCACATGGAAGTGTTAGCAACATCATCCACGACAATTTTGCCATGACCAAGGTCTTTGCCCGTTGGGTCCCAAGAAACCTCACGCCCCATGATCGACTTTAACGTCGTCAAAGTTCAGAGGCCAGAGTTGCACAAGCTGCCCTGCTCGAGTGCGGATTCGAGGAGCTCAACCATCCCCCCTACAGTCCAGATCTGCCCTCTAGCAACTACTTTTTATTCCACCAGCTCAAGGCTGCACTGCGTGGACGCCGGTTTGGAGACGATGAAGATGTCCAGCTCGCCGCCCAGGAGTGGATTGAACAGCAGTCGGGAGATTTCTGGTTGTCGGAAATTGGAAGCTTTAGGGACAAGTGGCGCAAGTGCATTGAAGTCGAGGATAGTTATATGAAAAATAATAAAACACTTTTCCTCATATCTCGTTTACTTATATCTGAATTGCAAAACTTATTGACCGCCCCTCGTATTTACTAATTTATCCATATACTTGCACCCGCAAGACGTTAGAAAGATTGGGCGGAAATCCTCGGGCGTAGAGTGATGTGTCCCAGGTTTACGAAAAGCGTGCACAGTAGTGATTACCAGAAGTTAGGGACGATACCCACTAATCAGTTCCTGATAAACAAATCTAACAAAAAGGACATGCCTCGCTCACTCATGTGTCTAAGCATGGCGTACGGAACATCGTCCGGACCAGTGGTGGTGTCCTCGAACGAAGCGAAAGCGGAATGCAACTTACTTAAGCTAAACCTGTCTTTGAAGGGTTCTCCGCTCCTGGAGGTAAAGTCTTGTCGGCGGCCTTCCGCAACATCACGACTTCCAATGAATGCTGTCAGACCAGCATCCCGGCTAGAGAATGCGGATAAAGCGGTCACGAAGGATTCCACCCCGGACGCGGGGTCCGAGATTGCGATTTCATTCTCCTGGAGAACGGGAGGGGGAGCCTGCGAGAACTTGTCCCGAATCCTTTTGACTCACTTCTACAGCTCTGCTGGAGGGGTCTTTCTATTTAAGTGAAGACAAGTATGACAGCCAGGAAGAGGGTGGGCGTGCTTCTAAACATACCGGAACCTGGTCTTAGCTCGACGAAATTGACCGACAGTGAAATCGTTCGGGCGGTGATTATGGCACACGTATGCATAACGCTTCTGTTTAAGGCTCACCTCACATTTGGTTGACCACCACGGAAGCGGTCGCCGTGCAAAACTGTCAGACGTTCTAGGAATAGTAGTTAAGCCCAGGGTGATGATATGCCGGAAAAGAACTCTACGGCCTCACTTACCGTCCTAACCTTCCTGACAGTGACAGATAAATCAGTTATTTTGAGAAATTCGAACCACTGTGGCTGGCTCTCAGATGGCAGTGGCCTAAAAAATGATATTTGAATGGGTAACTTGATCACTAGCATGGATGTCATTAACTACCCAACACCCTGAGAGCACAAAGATAAAGTGGTTCCCGGGCAGTGATGCGTAAACTCTTCCACATTTAAGACCTGAACTATGGGATTGATTGAGTAGTCTCCCCAGAGAGGGTGTCTAACATTCATGTCCCTGAATAAGAGAAAGGGTCTCGGCAACAGTGCAATGACGCGGCGGAAGCCCTGCGCGTCGAAGTTTGCTGATTGTGGAATGTACGCATAAATAACTTTATACCTCCTCTCCAGGTGCAGCTGCACATCTACTGGCAAAGGGAAGAACAGACATCATTCCGGGTTTAAATCGCGCATCCTCCTGCCTGGCCCCAATAAGATGGTTTGGGATCTCAAAAAACTTATACCCTGGAAGAATGAGCAGGGTGAACGCGTCCAGCATGGTGTCCTATAAAAAGAAAGTTAAGACGGGAAGAGACGAGCCTCCGCAGCTCCTTCCTTTTGGCCCGCAGTCCGCGGCAATTCCACTAAATGAATATGCACGCTAGGCATAGATAGGAGTAGATGAGGGGTACCTCTTCAAAGAGAAGACCCTCACGGAAATGGCCGTAGGCTTCCTGGTGGCAATTCTCCGGGCACTGTTGGCCAGACAATGCGCTGAGGGCGCTGTCGCCTTCGAAGACTTATCGGGGGAGGTTGGGCTCACCATGCGAGTCTTTTCCTCCTCCACCTCGAAACTTTAAGCAGGCGGTGCAGTTTCAGATGCAGAGGAGCCTCCTTTGGAAAATCTATCGCCTTCGAGTTACCCAGAGTAGCACACGGCGTGGGCGTAGGTGCCGAATCTCCTCTGGTGCTGTCATGCTTTCAGGGGGAGGGGGGGCTTTAATGCGTTGACGGCGCGCAGCCGTTCAACCTTACGGGAAACGGTCACTCTGGGTGATAAGGGTGGGGGTGGAGCCCAGGTTTTAGACGGGGCTGGGTTGTGAACCATTTCTGCTGCCAGCTTTACCAGCAGAGCACCTGAAGGGTTCAGAGTTGGCGCGAATACGACCGTGCTCCTAAGCTTGGAGGAGCCAGGAGCAGATGGTGTCTTTTTAACATTGAGGCATAAGACGTCCCAGGCAGCGCGGGACGCGCCAGGACCAATTCCTTAGCCTAACGAAATGAGAGAAAATTCTGGGCCTGAATTGCCAGGATTTCCTTCTCAAGTAGATACGCACCACATTGATTCGAAGCAATGGGGGGCTTCCCTCTACAATTGACACTTGTCCAGACACGATTTGGAATTATCGTGTGCGGCCTTGGGGCAACTTACACAGACTTGGGGTATCTTAGAATTTGCTCGTCTGCATGAGCGATTTTTATGGCTTAAGCCGTGGCAGTAGTATCACGTCCGCGGCTGTGGCACGAATGACTTCACCTGGTACCGATACTAACTGGCACGCACGGATTTTTTTTAAGGAGCCCATCTGACGACTGCCTACTTGGGCATAAGTCACCGTACTCATTACATCCTACGACTAGGCTATAGTATAAAACAAATATAAAACAAATAGCAAGGATAAAAAGATTATGGGATAAAAAAACGGTAACAAGAAAGAAGCGCGCTCGACCGTAAAAGGTAGGCCCGCTTCCATTGGCGCAAGAGCATGCGACTCACATCAATTAGTCAAATAAAAGGAGGAAGCCAGCCTCCTCCAAAATTTCATAAACTCCAAAAGTCAGTGTGCGCGACCTCGTCCCGAGTACAAGGAAAAAGCGGTAGCGACTCCGCTCGTCCCGGTACCTGGACAGATAACGTGCGCGAACCGACTCAGGGAGCTGTCACAGTCGAACGTCACGAAATGTGTGGTGGTGGGTCTCGGGCCCCCTCCCTCTTTTCTCATCACACGTTTGACCTAGACTCCTCCATGGTCGGCCAGCTCTAAGGTAGTGGCATAAACTACTCCTTTCACAAAGTTCCTGGTGGAGTGCGGCGTCACACTCACCAGCGTACCATCATGTATTCGAAGGGCACTAATCATCGAGCTACCCGAGGGTGGTTCCGGTGCTGGTAAAGGGGGAAGGGTAGAGAGTTTGTTATATATAGTTTACACGAGATGCGAACGCCAATCACCTCCACGCAGAAGCCCGCTCAGCAAGGGGTGAACACGGGGCCGGCAAAACCAGCTCCCGCCATTTAGGACCACACCTTTCCGCCCAGTGGCTAGGCAGCTCTTCGGCATGGTGGCTCCACCTTGGGGTGGGAGTAAAACTGATAGAGATTGAAAGGGGTATGTGAGGAAGGTGTGGGTGAGGATGGAGCCGGTTGTTAAGAACCACTATATCTGACCAGATCTCAGAGGAGGGAACGTTGTCCCCTCCCCCCTCATTCCTAATCAGGGATAGTTGGATGAGAGAAAGCTGGTCAGGGTCTATCCTGTGAAATTAGAGGCCGACTAGAGAAAGGTGTGCGAGAGGTTGTAGAGAAAGTGAGGAATTAGGGTATGTCAGAATGAAGGAGAATAGCCTACCTACGGCCGGACAGGGTGCTGAGTTCCGTCAGCACGACGGCCAGGAAGGAAAATTGGCCCGCCCCTTACGGGGGAGTTATCCAGCAGAAATTTGTTCGAAGAGATCTATAAAGGAAATTGTAAAGATTAGTGAGTGAATCTGTTGCTAATCTACATAGACTTAGTTCATCATCTTGGCATTTGGGCAAGGAGTGTACACAATTGTCCAAATGTTAGCTACAGCACGGTTGGCCATGGTAAATCTGACATCGCCTTTAGGGTGAGTAAAAGAATATCAGCGATCAATGGGCAATTTGTCGCCCAACTTTAATAAAAAGGAAATTTACAGTTCATTTATAGAGATACAAAAGAAGCGGATTCGCCATTCTTTACTGGCAACGGCTGTGGTTTTGGTCTAAAAAATTAAAAGGTTTCAACTACATATCGCTTTTGATTTATTCTTGGTCTATGTTTTTCATATCTATACTTATTTTCTAGTACTAAGGCAAAGATTTCTTTTTATTGTTATAGGTTTCAGGATTTTATTTTTATCTTTCCCTTTTTTCTTTTCTTCTCGTTTTAATCGTTTTATCTGCTTTTTCTCTCTTTAATTTCTTTTTTCTTTCGTTTGTACACATTTAGAGAAGGATATCCCCTCTCCCAAGAACCAAACGTCTACCCGTAGCGCCTGAAAAGGATGCACCTGCACGGTCAGACATCCCCAAGGGATCAGTGAGAATTTCGCTCGGTCGCGTGATCTGTATTGGGTTCCCTTTTCTCCCCGTCGCAACACCTGATCGGCGCCAGACCTACGGCGTCAAGGACTTTCGCGCGAGTCTGTGATGCTCGCCCAAAAGCCTCCTCCCTCCCCCTCTCTGGTGCACCCAATCTGATGAGATCACCGTGCCCCTTTGGGGGGCCTCCTGCGACTTGCTGCCACCGAGGAAGCATAAATACTTCGGGAAAAGCTTCAAGAAATTAGTAACATACAGCCCACTCTTGGTAGCGGCCACGTATAGCCTCGTAGGCCCTGCCCCGCCTCTCAACAGCTTCCAGATTCGAATGCGATGCGTCACCTCTCTACTCAGCCTCGCTTGTATCCTGCCGGACAGATTATAGACATGGACAGGCATCTATCACTCTAGTATCGACTTCGTTCTCGTCTGGAGTACTCCCTTGTTCATTTCTCAGCAAGGTTAAAGAAGAAGGAATTTTGCAAGGAGAATTTTGCAAGGGGAACTTTGCAGCACCCTGCTTACTTGTCGTATCCAAAGCTTCCAGTCAATTGGGCTTTACGCGAGTCTCTACGTCACTTGCACTCTACCCCTTTTCCGTGAAGCTATCACCATACATCCTCTCTCGGACTCTCGTCCCCGTCGAGGCATTTTTACACATCACCCTCCCTGCGTTTGGCATCCCAGGTCTCATCTTATTTATTTTCAGTTCTTTACTTTTGCTAATAATATTTTTTTTGCATATAGTAAAGTTATTTTTTTCTTACAATCAGTTTCTCTAATCCCAGAACCTCGAACCGCAGTCGATTTTGATTATTTAACCCTGGCACTAGGATCTATATCCTAATTTCTGGCGTGCTCCCTTCCCGCGTCATCGCAGAGTCAATCCTAGGCTAGCATCGATATTTGACTCTACGACAGTGACTTTGCTCGTTAAAAGTAGCAGGTGAGGGACAAAATCAAATCTTTTCCTTTGTCTTTAATTTCTTACAAATTCTTGCCATAATTTTAACAATTTCTGAAAATCTTTCTGTTTCTCTTCCTTTTCTAATCCTCTTTCTTAAAAAATAATCCAGAACCTTGATGAATTTTAATTTAAAAAGTTTCATTATGCTAAAAAAAATCGAAAAACGCAACCAAAACAAACGGTATAGATTAAAATGGAAAATCTCTTTTAGAAAGAACTTGATAAAACCTTTGAATATAGACACACAAAAAATGAATGCCTTAATTTGAATAAATTTTCTAGTTTTTGGCTGAACTTCACCATTTGTAATTCTTTTTTTTTTTAAATTCCTCAGTAAAAATATAATCTTATGGATGTAATGTCTCAAAACTTTTAGCCATGACTATATCCATATTTATATATTTGTAACATCTTAAACTAGAAATTCAAACTCTTGGAAAAATTGTGTTCTTAAATTATCTCGTTATAGATGAATAATGACCAAAGTTGCATGTTAAAGACTTGAAGGAATTTTATTATTCATCTTATTCAATGAAATCTCCGTCAGACTCAACCACGGCCTAAAGGCTGCGTCAGGAACCTGATGCAGGCCTTCTCGACGCTTCCCACCCCCTCCCTGTTTAACATGGGTAAAAACTGTGGTGATCGTAGAATTAAGCTCCACCGTGGTGGTGTATGCAGACGGGTTCTTTTCTCTCACTTAACCACACGCTCTTTATAGTTTGTAGGCAGGATGTTGGGAGTGAAATAGTCAAGAGAAATTGTCTGAGCCAAGACTGGGTCCTACTTCTTGCTCGGACCTCTTTTACTAGCTGGGATCGTTGACAATGGTGACTTGGATCTCCGCGACAAATGAGGTGGTTCATTTCGTATCAGAACGCTTAGAGCGAGGTTTCCGAACCGAGGGCTGTCGTAATCGGAGCCTGACTAATCCAACTATTTCCTGATCCACTGCAACGTCCTCAAATCAACACCAAAGCACGCGGAGAACATTGAATTGGAATTATATGTGTGAGTACCAAGCAGCACAGCTTGTCTATTCAAAAATATTTATTCAAAAAATATTTAGAGGTAGGCCTAGGGAGACTTGGATAAGGACTATGAGGCGGGAAGCAGGAGATAATTGTTTGGAAGATCTTGACGCATTAGCTCAAGATAGAGCGCGATGGCGTGAGTTCATTGAGGCTCTATGCATCTCCGTGGGTGCCACAGGAAATAATTGATTGATTGATTGATGGTATTACTTCCTTCACAGACGATTCACAAATGTATAACAGTAAGATTTTTGCTCAAAGACCCCATCCCGCGACTGCCTATTATGGCATAGATTAACAAAAAAAATATATATCTACAAAAATTATCCAATACAGAAGCAAAGAAACAAGAAAAAAATAAATAAGCAAAAAATCAAGAAGAAGAAAACATGCTCTGGCGTCAAAAGAAGTCCCTTGGCCTCACAATCACCGAAGTGTCATTCAGTTTCCAAAGGGCACTAATCATGGCCGCTTCGGAGGGATCCGAAGAATTCGCCAGGAAGCTCCCGTCCGAAAAGCGGGCCACCTTCGGCTCTCTATCAATCAAATTATCTAATGCCCTTTTCTGATGGATCATGTTGCCCTTGGCCAACATGCTGCCATCAGTAGCGCGAATAACCTTTAGTCCTCTTGCTTCTTTTCTGTCACCATGATTAGATTGAAAAATAAAAAAGGGCCTCATGAAAAGTAGTTACTATGACCAAACTATGATTTGGAAAGTTAAGCGAAAAGTCTCCATCGGATCAGAAATTCCAGAATATGATCATTTACACATATAATCTTTCCCGGCCAACATTGATCGGCTTTGTCAACTCAGCCCGTCATTTAGGCAAAATTGCCTGAGAACTTTAATCATAAAGGATGATGCCGGCGTAGTCACGTTACATTTGTGTTAGACGAAGTTGAAAAGAGTTGACCGACCAGCACACCCGGTACCAAATACTTGCCCTAGCCGGGTCTTTTTTTCCTTGGAGCAGGTAGCAACCTCACGATAAACACTGCGACTCGACTAAAGCTCATAAGAGAACGAAATTGCCCTTGGCAACCAGAACATCTGGGGATAAGAGAGCAAGTCTGAAAAGGGGTAGGAAGGTACTCGTATATAATAAGGAGAAGCAAATATAGGCGGTCTCATTAACGAGTAGGGTGGGTGATCACCTATTATTAACATATCCTGGGACTAGGTGGCCCAGGATGGCATGCTGTCCACTAAGGCACCATGGCTACCAGACTAAACTCTGTACAGATGGAAACACTCACCTGGTGCAAAGTGTGGGGATAAATCTTTGAGTAAAGAGCCTTAATGATGATAATAAGTAATTCTTATTTATACTATTAAATGAATAATATAAAATAATAAATAATATTAGATACTAAATATAATTATTACTAATCATAATAAAGACTCAATTTTTTATTATTTTATCTATTTTTTATAAATTCTAATAACAAATATAAAAAAATACCAAATGTAGGGGAATAGTCCCTTCACCCTCCCCTCCCCGTTCACTCATGATGCAGTCCCAAGGCGGTTACCGCAAAGACATCCGGCCCAGGCATCGGCGAGTCAAAAGCGTAACCGCAGCATGGCACAACTCGGTGCCATGAAAGACCCTAAAGGTTAAAATGTAAGATCTCCCCCAGGAGAGTGAGATCCAGTTTCACGTCAAATAAGAAATTGGAGACTTGTTCCTTCCAATCTCGAAGGCTAACGAGGAGCCAATGTTTGGCTTCGTGGGAAAACCCGTTATCCAAGCCCCTTTCCCCCCCTTAGCACTTCCCCAGTGGGGTGCCGAGGTATAAATGAGGAACTCTGAGGAAAATCGTGGTAGTATACGTCAGTCTCTAGGTGACGAAGTCTTCGGATCAAACCGAACTACCGAGACTGGAGAGGTAGTGTACTTTGCTCGCCAGACCAAGAAGTACCCTGCAGGAGAGGCAGGGCTACCTACCTTAAGGGGCTAAGAAGAAGCTCATCCTTGAGCTATTCCCGGGTTATCAAACCAAACGATAAGTTAACTTTGGTAAGTTCAACTTACTCTCGCCAGAGAGACTCTTCATATCCTGGTGCACCTTAAACACCAGGGGTATTCCTCGTCCTTGAGGAATTAAAAAAAAAGAAGGAAAAGGCTTCCCCTCGAGCCCGTTACTCGGTGGCCACACCGAACTCCTAAGTTAACTTGGTAAGGAACCAAGTTCAAATTATTCTCGCCAGAGAAACCCCCCTCCGTTATACTCACCCTCGAAGAAGACTGGAACTAAGAAGAAGCTCATCCTCGAGCTAGTTCCTTGGTTACCAAACCGAACTTTAAGTAACTTATTCTCGTAGGCGAAACATCGTCTCATTGATCCTCGCCCTTGAAAAAGACCCTCCTGAAGTTCAGTCCTTGTCAATGAGGAAATAAATAACCAAGGAGAAAAGCTCCCCCTTGAGCTCGTTACTCGGTGGTCACACCGCACTCCAAGTTAACTGGATTTAAGAACCAAGTTCGACTTCCTCTCGCCAGAGAGATCACGACTACCTTGCGGTTGCATAAAGCACCGTATTGTTATCGTCCGTGAAGAACCTTCCCCCGGAAGAACGTGTGGACCCCCCAGCTGCTACCCTTGCCAAAACGACCGTGTAATTTCGCCCATCTACATCTGGACAGACGGCACGCGTCGTGAGTCAATAACATTTCTGAGGCCTTTAAACTCCAGATGAGTCCTTTAGCCTAATTCTTATATTATTGTTGTGTGTAGAGAAATTAACCAATTTTTGTGAGTAAACTAATTTAATTAATTCTTGTTTAGGATAATATTCAGAGTATTGCTGTAATTAATGTTTAGATGTTGTGTATTCAATGGTTAAAGTTAAAATATAAGTTTATTTGGGGATTATTTTGCGTTTCTCTCGATATCCTTACGTGTTTCGGAACGGTTCTGTTCGTTAAGATATGAAGATATCAATATATATTAGACACTCTTAGCACTCTTTCGAATATGAAAAAAAGGTGGGGGGGCATTCTACGACACACTATTATAAAAGTGGTATCAGGTTAGTATGGTTTTTATTAGAAAGAATCCTACGACATAAATAAAAGTGGTGTCAGGTTTGTAGGTTGTTATTAGAAAGAACCCAGCAGTGTCAAATTAAGAAAGAGCCAACACGTAAAGGAATTCCAGATCAGGAATAAGAGAATAATTGACGAGAGGAAAATTGGTAGAGTTAGGGGTGGTAACAATCTAAATGTAATTGGTAGGTCAAGTGGTAAATTTGTTGTCGGGAGTGGTATTTCAATCAACATAGTAGTGGGATTAAGGGTAAGTTATGCTGAGTGCTACCTGGTGAGTAGGGGCATAATTACCTGAGAATAAAGAAAGAAAAAATCGACTGACCTACACAAAATGGATCCAGTCAAAAGATTTTACCTACAAGCCCAAATTCTGGGATTTGAAGGCAAAGATATGGATGCCTACATCCTTGAAGAATTGAGAATACAAAGAGAAGAAGAAGAAGAAATAATAGAGCTGGATAGAAAGAGGGAAAATATAAAAAGAGAGGATAAAAGAAAACGGGAAGCAATGGAAATATGGAGGAACCGAAAAAGGAAAGAAGCCCGAACACAGCGGAAAATAGAAATAGAGGAAAAAAGATTCTCCAGAGGAAGTAAGACAAACGAAAGAATAAGACAGTTGAAAAGAGAAGCACAAGAAGTCGGAATAAGGATAGAAAGGGAAAATGAAGAAAGGAGAATAAAGATAAAACGAGAAGATGATGAAAGAAAAATAAAGATAAACCTGGAAGATGAAGAAAGAAGAAACCGACGGGAAAATGAATTTGCGAAAGCAGAAAAAGAGGCGGAGGAAAGGAGAATGAAGAGGGAAAAAGAACGTGCTCAAGCTGAAAGAGAAGAGATAGAAGAAAAGGAAAGATTGCTCGCACTCGAAAGAGCACCTATCGAGAATCTCATAGAGGCCGAGGAAGTTGTAGCCCGGCCTGGACCTAAGAAAGGACCATCGAGGGAAACCCAGCCAAATGGGGTAACGATGGAAGAAGTAGAAAGTAGGGATGAGGTACCAGCATGTGTACCTAAGGAAGAACCTACGAGGAGAACCCAGCCAAATGGGGTTATCAAGGAAGAAGTAGAAATTAGGGTAGAGGTACGAGCAGGTGTACTTGAGGAACTACCTACTAAGAGAAGTGAGTCAAATGAGTTGACAAGGAAGGAGGAAAGAGGTACTATTGCGATACACCCGTGTAAGACTAATCAAATGGTAGAAGCGGATGAGTATCCCCTACCCCTAGTAGTCTCCTCCCCGAACGGAACGTCCACGGAGTTACCGCTAAATCGCCAAGTCGTAGTCAGCGCCACGCCCATTAACGACCTCGCAGGAAAAAGTTTTCTCGATCCCCAAAGATCGAACCCAGACACGATCTTCCCGTGCACCTGGTTAAAGGAGAGCTATGGGACTCAAGTTCTCATCAATTATGCCCCGCTGAAACAGGCCGCTCTAGCCATAATGTTCAATTTGAAGGTAGTCAAGTACCATAATATGGTTAAGTCGAGTAGGTTGAAATACCGCTACCATTTAGTAACATACTGGGGTAGACTCAATAACCCGAACGGCCGACTCAGGCGCGGTAAAGTATTGGTATTAGAGCACCATTTTAGGATCAGCTACATCAAAGGAGCCGATAAAGTACAGCTGCTCTATAGGCGGAGACGAAAAACCATTGAGGGTTATTTCAGTACCTAATAAGCGTGAAACCATGTTTTCATTTGTTGTACGTGTTAATATTTATCGGTAGGATTTAAGTTCTCAAAAACTTAAAAATGTAAGGAAGTAGCTTGTTTTGTTGTTTTTTTAGTGGGTAATCGACGAATTAAGGTTTTGTTATTTTTATGTAAAATTGTATTGCGAGTAGGTCTAGTTAAACACATTGCCTGTGTAAACGCGCGCGAGGGCGCTCATGTGTAAGGAAATTTAATGTAAGAGAGGGCTCAAAGAAATACAACTTTGCTAATCTTGACTAAATTGAAATGGTTGTTTTGAGTTCCAAGGAGTCCCCCCCCTCCCCATTAAGTTCTTCGATGGGAGGTGTGTAGGGGAATCGTCCCTTTCCCCCCCCTCCCCCCCTCCCCCCTCCCCCTCCCGTTCACTCGTGATGCAGTCCCAAGGCGGTTACCGCAAAGACATCCGGCCCAGGCATCGGCGAGTCAAAAACGTAAACGCAGCGTGGCACAACTCGGTGCCATGAAAGACCCTAAAGGTCAAAATGTAAGATCTCCCCCAGGAGAGTGAGATCCAGTTTTACGTCAAATAAGAAATTGGAGACGTGTTTCTCCCAATTTCGAAGGCTAACGAGGAGCCGATGTTCGACTTCGTGGGAAAAACCGTTTGGAAAAAGAACTCTCCTGGGGCCGTCCTCAAGCCCCTCCCCCCCTTACCACTCCCCCAGTGGGGTGACGAGGTATAAATGAGAAACTCTGAGGAAAATCGTGGTAGTATACGTCAGTCTCTAGGTGATGAAGTCTTCGGATCAAACCGAACTACCGAGACTAGAGAGATAGTGTACTTGGCTCGCCAGACCAAGAATTACCCTGCAAGAGAGGTAGTGCTACCTACCTTAAGGGGCTAAGAAGAAGCTTATCCTCAAGCTAGTCATGGAATATCAAACCAAACGATAAGTTAACTTTGTTAAGTTCAACTTACTCTCGCCAGAGAGACTCCTCATATCCTGGTGCACCTTAAACACCAGGGGTATTCCTCGTCCTTGAGGAATTCAGAAAAGAAGAAGGAAAAGGCTCCCCCTCGAGCCCGTTACTCGGTGGCCACACCAAACTCCTAAGTTAACTTGGTAAGGAACCAAGTTCCAATTATTCTCGCCAGAGAAACTCCCCTCCGTTATACTCGCCCTTGAAGAAGACTGGAACTAAGAAGAAGCGCATCCTCGAGCTAGTTCCTTGGTTACCAAACCGAACTTTAAGTAACTTATTCTCGTCAGCGAAACCCCGTCTCATCGATCCTCGCCCTTGAAAAAGACCCTCCAGCAGTTCAGTGCTCGTCCATGAAGAAATAAGTAACGAAGGAGAAAAGCTCCCCTTCGAGCTCGTTACTCGGTGGTCACACCGCACTCCAAGTTAACTGGATTTAAGAACCAAGTTTGACTCTCTCTCGCCAGAGAGACCACGACTACCTTGCGGTTGCATAAACCACCGTATTGTTCTCGTCCGTGAAGAACCCCCCCTCCCCGGAAGAACGTGTGGACCCCTAGCTGCTACCCTCGCCAAAACGACCGTGTAATTTCGCCCATCTACATCTGGACAGACGGCACGCGTCGTGAGTCAATAACATTTCTGAGGCCTTTAAACTCCAGATGAGTCCTTTAGCCTAATTCTTATATTATTGTTGTGTGTAGAGAAATTAACCAATTTTTGTGAGTAAACTAATTTAATTAATTCTTGTTTAGGATAATATTCAGAGTATTGCTGTAATTAATGTTTAGATGTTGTGTATTCAATGGTTAAAGTTAAAATATAAGTTTATTTGGGGATTATTTTGCGTTTCTCTCGATATCCTTACGTGTTTCGGAACGGTTCTGTTCGTTAAGATATGAAGATATCAATATATATTAGACACTCTTAGCACTCTTAGAATAGAACAAAAAGGGAGGGGGGGGGGGCATTCTACGACACCAAACAATACTATTAAATTAAAAATTACAATAATAATTCCCATAAAAATAATTCTAATAATAATAATACTAATAAAAAGGTGAAGTAGTGCTTATTGTGGAGAGGGGACGCGCACCAATAACTTTCTAAGCACCATCATAGAATTCAAGTCAACCCAGTGACGGAGCCTCCCTAATTTGCCCTTAAGCCGGGAGGACGTATGGCTCCTTCTCCGGATACAAAGTTTAACACGCTACACAAGGTGCTTTCCCCTCCCCTCCTGCGGGGTATAATAAGAAGAAGAGAGAACCGATGTTAGGTAACTATGCAGATTTCAGAGTTGTCAACGGCGACAAATTATCCACCGCCCTCTGTATTTAGGAGCATTGGAGGTAATGGTTTTAATCTAGCGTAAACTGAGTATTTAAAGTTCGCATTATTATATTTATAGCCAACTTTTAGAGATGTTTTAATAGATTTAATAATTTTTCGAGAGTTGTTTTAATAGATTTATCATCCCTTCAATGGTTGTTTTAATGCATTTACTATCCTCTTGAGAGATGTTTTAATGGATTTAATATCCTTTAAAGATATATTTAGTGGATTTAATATCCTTTCAAAAAATGCTTTGATTTGTTTAATATTCTTCCACGACAGCTTTAAATGGATTTAATATCATTTCAAGCTAGATGAGCCTATAAGAAAAAAAGGGCTATAATTCGTTAAAATAATAATATCCTTTGAAGAAATGTTTAAATGGACTTAGTATCCTTACAAACGATGTTTTAATGGATGTAATATCCTTTTAGGAGAATTTTAATCGATTAAATATTTTATGACAAGTTTTAATTGATAAAATATCTTTTTAAGGTATGCTTCAATGGATTTAATATACTTAAAAAGATGTTTTAATAGATTAAATATCCTTCAAGATGTTTTAATTGATTTAATATCCTTTAAGAGATGGCGTCGAATAGGTCCCTGTATCTCTTTCCATTGATGGTAAATTTTAAGGGTCGGGGGAAATATGGGAGAAAGAGGTTGCAAAGCAGAGCTTTGAGGCATGATTGGGATTAATAGGTTAGAAGCTGAGTAACCTTTGGTACAGGGATAATGAGAAACCAGGGATAATGTGCTTAGGTAGTGGTTGTGTTGCTCCGTCTCTCGCTGTGTAGCTATGTATGTGTATGGCTAGACAGGGTGTGCCAAAATATTCTCTTTTTTTAATTTCCTCTTTAACCTTCCATTTTTTTCATTATTTCTTTTATCTAAATCTCGTTAGCGAGTTTTTTATCAACTAGGTCACCATGACAACGAAAGGTGACAGACGGGGACATAGGCGCTAAATGGGGAAAATAAGGAAGTGAGCGATTAGGAATATGACTGAATGGAGGGAGAGAAGAAGACAGAGGAAGATTAAAACAACTAAGATATGGAACCAAAAATAAAGATTTTCCCCGTCCCAAAATTTAAAAAAGTTTCAAAGCAAAAATGGATGAAAATGAAAGTCCCGGAATCTTCGTCTCGAGAAAGAGAGAAAGTCGAAGTGTTTTTAACCATAGAAGTGCTGCTCTCCGAAATGTCGCTAGCTTGGTTTCTTAAGCGCTTCACCATAAATTGTGTATCAACAAAGGACAAAATATTTTGTAAATATACATAAATTATTCTTATATGATAAAAGCAATGCAATACTTATTAAACTATTATTATTTTTAATTATTTACTAATTTATTGATATAAAATGCATACAATTAGTGAAGAGTGATAAAATGGGTGAGGACACTGTGTTTGTTAGCCTCACACGTGGAAAATTTTGCCGCAGCTCTTCTAAGGTAAAGAAAATGTGCCATTTGTGACTCAAAATAGAGGAAGTGGTGATGAAAGACGAATATAAAATAGATATTGAGTAAATGAAAAGTAGGTTGAACGTGAACTACCCCCTTCCTCCTTCATCCCTATAAAAAATCTCACTTACCGTGAACGAGCTTCCATTCTCCACCTTTTTGCACCCAGAAGGAAGATCGGTTCTTCTTTGTGTCGACTCCCCCGTAACGGCGGATCGAACCCCGCACCGAACTCCTCACTCTCCGGATGCTCATGACGCTTGGTATTCAGCTCTAAGTGCCAATGCAAGAATGATGCATCAACAGAGCGAAAGCTCGAAATTTCCCTGAGTTTTGTCCGAGCTGCGAGGAAACTTGGACCATCAATTTTACTTCGCTCATAAATCACTATCGAACAACAAGGAATTACACTCAAACTTGCCTTCTTTTCTCGAATTCTACTGCTAATTTGAACTTACTAGTATCACAAATGATTTGATAAATTTCACAGCTCTTCAATCAAAAACACTTCACTTTCCGATGATAAAAATAAACTATTTGAAAGGAACAACTTTTTAACAATTAACGCAAACGTTGAGACAAATAAACTTGTTACTCAGCAACTTCTTTAGAGGTCAACAATGCCTGAAAAGAAAAAATAGGAGTAAGAAACCTTGTTAAAAGCAATCAAAAACCTTGTTAAAAGCAATAAAAAAACCTAATTAAAACGCCTAAGCCAATACCTTCAGTGAAGCACTAACTCAATACCTTTTAATGCCTTCTAAAATATAGGAGGAGAACTCATACGATTAAAAAAAATATTGCAATAACCAAATTGGACACTAAGATACATTTCGAATAAATAATCTTCATTTAATATTAGAACCAAATGAAAATTTCGTAATTTGTGAATATTTAAATATGAATAAAAAAAAATCTAAAGATTTAACTATTTACTTACATTAATTTTTTTAAATGTTGTAATACTGTAGTTCATTATAATATCATTACAAGGACAAAGTCGGTTAAACGACTAAGCAGCAACTCAAGCTGCTAAATTACTTAGGCTTGCCAACGCACGGCTAGCCGTTTAGGGAAAAGTCTTTCTATACCACTCTCGCTCTCTCTCGTCAAACCTAAACTTATAAAAAAAAACTATATGTTGTGTTGGTAGTCCGATTAAATGTCCTTTGCGTTATGTTGTGGTGATGCACAAGCGTAAATCAGTTTTGAATGATACATGTATTTTTAGTCACGTACGACTCTATAGGAAACTAGGTAGGTCGTTCGGTGGGTCGGTCCCCGTTTTGTTTTGTTTTTTGTTTTGGTAATAACATTGTAACTATTGGGTCGATTCTAACGAAATTTCAATCCCTTAGGTTGTTTTGAGTTCTCTTTCGAATTATATAATTGCTAAGGTTCTCGCAAGGTTAGCCCTGGAATTATTTTGTTTTGGCAATAACATCATAACTATTTGGCCTATTCTAACGAAATTTCAAACCCTTATGTTGTTTGACATTCTCTTTCGAATAATACAATGACCAAAGTCTCTCAAGGTTAGTCGTGGAATTATTTGTTAATAATATAACTATTCCTCCGATTCTAACGAAATTTGAAACCCTTGTGTTGTTTTACATTTTCCTTTGAATTATATAATTGCCTAGATCCTCTCAAGGTTAATCCGAGAATTATTAAAAGTTTTGAATGTCGTAAGATCATAAATCGGAATAAGTGAGAGCACGCGACTTTGGTCAGCAGACCTTGTTTCTGTACATTTAAATATTTACAAATTATTTAATGATATTTGGGCCCCTGTATTGGTGGAACATTCTATCATTATTTTATTTTTTTTTACCAAAGGGTCACATTTGAACATTGAAAATCACATGGATAGCCTCTGATTTGTACCCGCCATATTTTTAAAGACTCCTCTAATCCACCTCTTCCTTAGGGAACGTACACAAGGAAATCAGGTTTAACCCCGAGGGCGGTGCAAAGAAATAATCAGTATAAACAAGTGTAGGCGCGTACAGAAAAAAACTATCTGCTTCGGCGCACTCGAGCCAGCTTCTTCCGTGCATGCACACCTCGTTTATAAGGTTTAAATTTTGGCACCGATAGCACACGCTGATAAGCCTGCTTTCTTTCTGTAAGGTTTGTACGCCATCTATGAAGAGTTGCCTGGCCACCCACTTTTATTTCTCCACTCATATCGGAATTTTAAAACTACTTCGTTAGTTTTCACATTTTCACCAAAAATATTATATTCCGGCTTAGATAAACTCATTCACACATTTTCAAGGGACTCCTTCTCGCGGGCGCAACAGAATTATGCCAGTCTGAAGAATAGGACCATGTCAGTAATAGGAAACCCATCTTTTGGAGGGGTTGCTATTCTTGACAAGGGTAATTTTGGTGTTCGCTCTTCAGAACATGGGAAATTCAAAAGGACGTTTTCATAGCATAAGGTGGTTTTGGTTAGCCCTTGTTAACCTAAACTAACCAAAACACCATCGAAGTCGGGGCTCGAAAAGTAGAGTTTGGGTATATAGCAAAATAGATACTAGTTATTCATCAGCAGTTAGGTAGAAGGAAGAGTTGAACACAGAGCCAAAGAAACGCTGCCAGTAATCGAAAAAGTGGGGAGAGATGGATCAGTTATCCTTAATGAACACACAGAAAAGTGTCCAATAATCAAATTTACCAGCACTAAACCGGTAATCACTCTGCACTTCGTCAATCCATAGACAGGCGTTCGTTACAATGAATCGTCTTGAGGAACATATTAATAAAAAAAAGGGCGAAAATGTAAACGCGAATTTCTTCCAAGGTATTTACCCGAGTTGCTTTGAATGGGAAGAAATGAAGTACACAGGTTAATTAATTTCGGAAACGTATTTACCACTCAGTTTCCTGCTGAATAAATTAGTAGACCGTTCATTTTCATTAAAGTGAAGATCTCGTATGGTTAATTTCTTTCCTCTACATGGTATTTTTATGTAATGGGGTGGTTATTTTGAATTAGCAAATTCAGGGATCTCTATTCTTGACATGATCCGAATAACAACAAAAACAACAACAATTACAATAAAAACAATAATAAAAACAAAAAGAATAATAAAACAACAATAATAATTAGAATAACGATAATAATATTCACAAAAATAATAAAGCATATTTGTATTGTAATATTTCTAGCCACAAAAGCATTCACAGACTGCGTATAATGTATGAAAAAGACCCTCTAAAAACAATAGGAACAGAAAGAGAATGAAAAGATTTAAAATAAAGTGGTAATGATCCTTAGAATTCTAAAAGAAGTGATGGTTAGTTAGATACAAGTATTTTTGGTGCGCAACTCTCTCAAACACTTCTCCTAAATGTCCAGGACAGTTTGTCCCCTTGCGCGACACTTTGTGTGGCATCGATTACAGTTGTGATGAAGTAAACTAACCACAGAAAAGACTTCTGACAATATGTGGAAAATTACTAGATTGCCGCCTCAATTCATCTAGAGCATTTTCTGATTGTTGCTTCGTAAGCAGAACAGGAAATAAATCCAGTCCCCAAATGCTCCTTGAGTCTAATACTAGCTTCGGAAGCTTCTAACATACTACGGGGTTTAATAGATACTTGTTAACAGAAGTTCTCAACTAATCAAAGGTATATCACTTAGTTTTTAAAATAGAGTGACAAATGGTGCCCTCACTGCCAGGAACTCTTCTAAAGGTTTGAAACAAAAATGAGGAAGAGGAAAAAAGATGTATGGAAGGTATAAAGGTACTAAAGAATATTACTTGGCGCGCTAGATACTGTGTTTGTCGCGTAGAATATTCTCTTGCATCGGTACAGTCAAATTTATTGAAATTTGGATTGGATTTCATTCGAATGCAGTTGATTGGATACCGCTTTGTTTTGCGTGACCGGATATTCCACCAGATGTGATAAGTTTGGAAGTGGTTATTTTATCCTTGACTGCTCTTGTTGAAGGCTAGTTGAGGGAAGGGAAGAAGGATTGCTCTATGCAGTCTTGAGGTAAAGTGGCCATTTGTTCATTGAACATCCTTTTTGTTTCCACCTTCTTCACATAACACTCTCCCTTATTTTTCACAAATGTTTCCTAAAATACATACACGCACAGTTACACACACTTACAGACTCGGGTTCTCCCCAGATTCCCTCCCAAATTACACCCTTGGGTGCAATGACGGAGAGATAAGGGAGACGCGGCGTATTACCCTGAGGACCTTGCCAGGCTGGCAAAAGCCGAACAGGAGCAATGTCTTTGAGAGAATTTACGGCGAGCTCAATATTGCCCTTGTACGGCGTATTGACTTGCCAAATGGCTACGCGGCTATCTGTGGGAGCGAGGTGGACATCGAAGCCCTCTCCTCCCCACGTGCCTCCGACACCCTTCGAAAAATTGATCTCATACCTCAGACACCGCCACAAATACGCATTCCTAAAAGTGTTATCTGACGACGCCTTGACCCCTGGGGTTAGAGGATACTCAATTGATCAAATCACAGACGAAATTATTCGAAATAATAAGTGGGCAAAGGTAGCCGAAGTAATCAAATTCAAAGAATACACCTACGTGTTTAAAGTTGTCTTTACCGAAACCACAATGGCGAGTAACGCTAAAGAAAACGGCCTTCTCCTCTTTAATGTCCGCATCTGCCCCGAGCAGATTGAGCGGGAGGAGTTCGTTGACCTGGAAATCTGCTGCAGGTGCTACAGGTACAACGAACACACCACCGCCACTTAACTTGCCCCAACTCTACACTCACATTATGCTATATGTGCGCCGGCCGAGACCATTCCTGGCAGGAATGTAAAAGTTCGTTCCAGAAATGCCTCAATTGTAGTGGCCCACACAGAACCATGGCAATGACCTCCCCAATAAAGAAGGAGCAAATACAAAAAACGAAGGAAAATACAGAAAAAAGGAGGAAAGGAAGGCTAACGCCACCTACGCGAAGGTTGCCAAGGCAACGGTCGCAGAGAGTAGTGTTGCCACTTCATCTACGTACCTGCAAATTGAAAACTAAAAATAAACCAAAATAATGTGTTGCATTTATTATACACACATTGTTAACTTGACCAAGCCTGGTACTTTCGCGAAGGAACTGAACATCATGCTCGTGAATAAATGCCTGAAAAAATGTGGTTCTCAGAAAACCCTCCGTCAATCGAGGTACTTCGAGGGAATCTCCAACCGCACACCGAGAAGAGCAGCCAAAAAGCTCCAGACAGGATTAATGCCCTTTCACGGGATCCTCGAGTGCAAGCTAGGGCTGCCTGGCAGAAAGCACAAACGAACTCACACACACACCCAACTACCCCCACCAAATGCATAAGTCAAGCTGAAGAAAGCTGGTGCTGTGAGGCCTAAGAAGTTGGATTTTTTTTTTTATTTAAGGGGCTATCTGGCGACTGCCGACTTGGCATAATTCGCCGAAAACAAACAGCCTAGTTCTAGGCTACTTTGAAAAATTGAACAGGAAACAACAATAAAAAGAAATAACAATAACAAAGCAATAACAAAAACAATAACAAAAACAACAACAACAATTAAACCTGGTTAAATGAAAGGGAGAAGGCCGGCCTCCCCCCAAAAGTCAATAAGTCCACCAGTCAAAGTGCACGAACTCGTCCCGAGTACAAGGGAGAGGTGATAGCGACCCCACCCATCCCGGTACCGGGACAGGTGTCGTGCGCAAAGATCACCCAGACTGGGACATTCGACAAGAATGTGCCGAACAGTCTGGGGGACGACGCAGTCTTTGCAATAGGGCGCAGGTGAGCGCTCCATCAAGTAGCGATGCGTCACACGAGTGTGTCCGATTCGGAGACGACAGAAAGCAACCTGAAGCCGCCGCGGCATTGAGGGATAGGTCCATGGGAACAGTTGCGGCGCAATGGCACGCAACTTTAAGTTCCCTTCGACCGTCTTCCATCTTCTTTGCCAAGCAGGCCAAAGAGCTGCCCGTATTCCTACCATGTAGTCAGTGTGAGGAAGAGCAAAACGCTGGTCCGGTCGCAGATTCCTCGCGAACTCTTTGGCGCCCTCATCGGCGCGCTCATTTCCCGCAATTCCTACATGTCCATGAACCCAGCAGAAAAAAATCTCGACATCTGCCCGGCTCGCCAAAACCGTGGCGTCACGGATTTCACGAACCAGGGGATGCGGAGATTCCAATGCCCGGAGAGCACTCAGGGCGCTTTGTGAGTCGCTATAGATCACAATCCGATCTCCGAACCGTAAACGTCGCGTAATCTCCCGTACCGAGTGGTGTATTGCCACCAGCTTGGCCGCGAAGACAGACACAGCGCCTGATAGAGCCCCGCTGACTTCAAGCAGAGGGAATACGGCGTGGAGGCCGACCCCCTCTTGGGACTTGGAGCCATCCGTATACACTGGCACGGTACCAGCGTGACACGATGTGTGCTCCAAAAAGGTCAAACGCAATACTGCCGGTGCAGTACAAGCTTTGGGAGCAGAGGCGTGGCGACAAATAGCCAAATGTGGTACCCTCCATGGTGGACGTCCTGGGCAAAACCAGGAGCGCCAACGGCCCCAGAGCTATATCTACCTCTCGAAGGAGTTTTCTGGCCCTAAACCCAAAGGGCTTAGGGTATGACTGGCGTCTTTCGGCGGCATAGACACCATCGAGATCAGCTGCGGATGCAGTGAGAGCTGTTGGCGACTGAGGGAGGCGCTGGGCTCGCGCGTACAGGCGAATGATGCACTGCACGCGGCGCAGAGCGAGTGGCATCTCCCAAGCATCAACCAAAAGGCTCTCAATAAAGAAAGTGCGGAAGGCACCGGTCTCAAGGCGAAGGCCGGTGTGGTGGATCGAATCCACCTTCCGCAATAAACGCTCGGCTGCGGATGCATAAAACATGCATCCGTATTGAGCTTCAAGCGAACAAAGGATCGATAAAAAGTAAGGCAGTAGCCCTATCAGTGCCCCAAGCGCTGAACGTCACGGAACGGAGAATGTCCATGGCGCGGGTACAAGAGACCCTAAGGCTGCGAATATGAGCCTTCCAGGTGAGGCGTTGGTCGAATACAAGACCAAGGAAACGGTGCAACTCAACCACATCCAGGCGCACCCCATTGAGAAACAAATCTGGGTCGGGGTGAAGCCGTGGATGGCAGCAAAAGTGCACTACCTTAGTCTTGGCTAAAGAAAACCAAAACCTGTGCGCTTTGGCATAGCGAGAGACTCAGTTAAAAGCCTGTTGGAGTCGACGATCCACAGTTTGCATCTGGGCCGCGCCAAAAGAGATCGAAAGGACGTCCACGTAGAGCTTAGCGAGAACATCTTCCGGCAGCACTGAGGTGATGCCGTTGATGCTCAGGACAAAGAGTGCGACACTGAGGACACTTCCCTGCGGGACACCCTCTTCCTGCTCCTTTGCGCCAGAGAGAACTCCCCCCACCCGTACGCGGAATCGATGATCTCGCAAAAATTTAGATATAAACATTGGGAGGCATTCCCTCACCCCATCGTGTGGTGAGTCTCCATGATACCGTATCGCCATGCGGTATCATAGGCCTTCTGGAGATCGAAAACACCGTGGCGTAGTGCTGTCTACAAAGGAAAGCCTCGCAGACGGCATTTTCCAGTCGGAGCAGAGCATCCGACGTGGAGTGGAACTTGCGGAAGCCACACTGTGCATAAGACAGATGGCCTCCGCTGTTCAGGAAATAGGCTGATCTAACATTTACCAATTTCTCCATCAACTTGCACACGCAAGAGGTTAGAGAGATTGGGCGTAAACCGTTTGGAGAAGAGTGATCTCTCCCCGGCTTGCGAAAGGCGAGCACAGTAGCGATTCGCCAGGAGTCTGGGAGAAGACCTTCCACCCAGATCCTGTTAAACAAATCTAACAGAAAGGCCATGCCTCGCTCACCCAGGTGTCGAAGCATGGCGTGCGGGACATCGTCCGGCTAATGGGCGGTGTCCGCGCACGAAGCGAGAGTGGCGCGCAACTGACTCACAGTAAACTTGTCGTTGAAGAGTTCTCCGCCTCTAGGGGTAAAGTTCAGCCGGCGGCCTTCCGCGACATCACGACGTGCATTGAATGCTGGCGGAGCAGCATCACGGCTAGAGAATGCGGAAAAAGCGGTCGCTAAAGATTCCACCACGGACGCGGGGTCCGAGATTGCGGTCCCATTCTCCTGGAGAACTGGAGGGGGGTCCTGCGAAAACCTGCCCCGAATCCTTCTGACTCGCTTTCACACCTCAGCTAAAGGCATCTTCCAGTTAATTGAAGACACGTATGCCCGCCAAGGAGAGCAGCGGGCGTGCTTCGAAATATACCGGAACCTAGCCCTAGCCCGACGAAATTCAGCGACAGTGAAATCGTTCGGGTGGCGCTTATAGCGCATGTAGGCATAACGCTTCTGTTTGAGGGCCTTCTCACACTCGGCCGATCACCATGGGAGTGGTCAGCGTGCAAAACGGCCAGACTTCCTAGGAATAGTAGTCAGGCCTACGGCGATGAGGTTGCCGGAGAAGAACTCAACGACCTCATCTACCGACCTAAACTTCTCTACTGAGATAGAGAATTCAGTCATTTCCTGAAATGCAGGCCACCGCGCCCGCGCCAAGCACCACCGAGGTGGTCTCTCAGGCGGCAGTTGCCCTGAAAATGATATTTGAATGGGAAAGTGATCACTACCATGGAGGTCAACGACCACCTCCCAATCAAAATCATGCTGTGCATCCGAAGAGCACAAAGATAGGTCGAGGTAAGAAAATGAAGCAGGTCTCGGACAGTGATGCGTAAACTCATTCAGGTTTAAGACACCCATCTCAAGCTCTTCGATCAAATCGGCAAGCACTTGTCCCCTGGGATTTATGGAGTAATCTTCCCAGAGAGGATGCCTGTCGTTCGATCTCCAAGCAAGAGATAGGGCATCGGCAATCGTGCCACGACGCGGCGGAAGTCCCCCGCGTCGAAGTCAGCTGATGGTGGAATGTACGCAGAAATCAGAGTATACCTCCGATCCAGGTGCAGCTGCACACCCACTGCCTGAAAGGAGGTATCTAAAGAGAAAGGAAGAATGGAGACATACTGCCGGGTGTAAACCGCGCATCCTCCAGCCCGGCCATCCCGCGGTGGTGGGGTCGCAAGACCCTTATACCCCGGAAGGGCGAGCAGGGGGCACGCGCCTTGCATGGTCTCCTGCAAAACGATAGCTAACGGGGAGCGGGATGAGACGAGCATCCGCAACTCCTCCCAGTTGGCCCGGAGTCCAGGGCAATTCCATTGAAGGAATATGCCCTCCAGTCCTAGCTCGTAGGAGACGTGGGAGCCCTTCTCGAACTGAAGACCCTCTCGGGAATGGCCGTACGCTTCTCGGGGGCAGAACCCCAGGTGCTTTTGGCTGGACAAAGCGTTGAAGGTAGTGTCGCCTTCGAGGACTTATTGGGGGAGGTTGGGCTCGCCATGCGAGTCTTTTCCTCCCTTCGCCTCGAAACCTTAGGCGGGCGTTGTGGCTCCGGAGGCGGGGGCCCCTCTTTTCGAGGAACCACCGTCTCCGAGCCACTCGCTTCACCTTGGGGCGTGAGCGAAGGGGCCAAAGCTCGTTTGTTGCTGTCCTCCTTTCGGGAAACAGCTTTAGGAACCCCGAAAGATGGCCTAGAGACCATCTTCAGGGGTATTGCCTCCTGTGAGTCTAACGACTCGGTGGAGGCGCGTGGCCGTTTCGCCTTACGGGAAACGGTCACGCTGGGGAAAGAGGGGGAAGCCCTGGTTTTAGCCGGGGCAGGGTATGAACCCTTTTTGCCTCCAGCTCTACCAGGTGAGCACCCGGGTTGGGTAGAGCCCGCAAAAGGGCTCCGAATGGGCGCGGAAACAAACATGCTCGTTGGCCTTGATGGGCAAGGAGTAGAGGGTGCCTTTCCAACTATTGAGACATATGACGTCCCAGGCAGAGCCGGGCGCACCAGGACCAAGTCCTTTGCCTCGCGGAATGAGAGTCGATCCTGGGCCTGAACGGCCAGGATTTCTTTCTCAAGGAGATATGCACCACATTTCTTCGAAGAAGCAGGGTGCGGCTCTCCGCAATTGACACACTTGGCCACACACGATTTGGACTTATCGTGTGCGACCTTGGAGCAATTTACACAGACTTCGGGTGACCCCGACTTTGCACGTCTACATGAGCGATTCGTATGGCCGAAGCGATGACACTAATAGCACCGCAGCGGAATGGCACGAATTCCTTAACGCGGTAGCGGTACAAACCGGCACGCACCGACTCAGGGAGCTTGTCACAGTCAAACGTGACGAAGAGTGTAGGGGTGGGTCTCGAGGCCCCTGCCTGTTTTCTCATCACACGTTCGACCTTGACTGCACCATGGTCGGCCAGCTCTAGGGTGATGTCCTCAATGGAGTAGTCAACGAGTTCCCTCGCATAAACTACTCCTTTTACAAAGTTCATGGTAGAGTGCGGCGTCACACTCACCGGCGTGCCATGAAGTGTCCGAAGAGCACTATCTTGGCCACCTCAGCGGGATTCGCCGCATTCTCCAGAATGCTCCCGTCCGAGAAACGGGTCACCTTCGGCTCTCTACCAATTGCACTAGCTAATCCTCCCTTCTGATGGATCATGTTGCTCTTGGACAACATGGTACCATCAGTGGAGCGAATAACGAGGAAGCTTTTGAAGTCAGCGGGCTTGAAAACGCCAGGTAACCTCTGAATCAGGGGCCCTGATGTCATATCGAGGCTCCGCCTTGTGCACTTTTTGTCTTTGTCATAGTCAGGAGCTCCGTACCCGGGGGGGCAGAGGGGTCGGATATGCCGGTCTTGGCTTGGTCGCTTGCCAAAGTGGCAGCAGACCCACCCTTCCCCACAGCCCCCGCGGATGGAGAGGAGCCCCGAGTTTTCTTAGTCTTTCTTGTCTTTTTCTTCTTTTTAGGAGAGGAGGGCGGGGAATGAACCCGCTTCTCTTCTCCACCGACAGAAGCCCCTAGGCCAGATGGACCGGCCTCAGCCAAGTCCTTTTCCGAAATGGAAAAGGTCCTGGTGGTCGCAGGGGCACCGGTCAGAGGAGATTCCTTCCCTCCTTGTGCTGCCTCGTAGGCCCCAGCCGTTTGAGGAGGACCTTGCATAGGGGCGGATTCAGGTTCGGTGCTCGGCGCCGAGCCCGGATTCCCCCCCCCCCCATGGAAGGCCGTACCATCTGAGGCTGGTTTTCCTCAAGGACCATGTCTATCACAGGAGGGGCCTCCAGTTGGCCATCCCCTCCCAGGACATCGCATGTCCCCTTGGCAGCGTCATAAGTCTTTAGTGGGGAGGCACAGGCGTTGACCCCGAATGGGCCTGGCTTCCCTCTCCCTCTAAGGGGGTTTGCCCTACCGAGCTGCTTGCACAAGGGGCGGTCGGCAATGGGCTGCCTGCTGACTTTCTTGGCAGTTCCCTTAGAAAACAAAGGAGGGACTGCTGCTGGAGATAGGGAGGTTCCCGAAAGCACCTCCAGAGAAGGGGGTGAGGGGCAGTCCCCTACACCCGTAGGCGTAGGAGAGGAGTAATCCTCCTCTTGGGTTAAAGATGTATGGACGGTCCCCTGCGCAATCACAGGGGGGGGGACCTCCATCTTTTCTGTGAAACTGCACGAGGGCGGCTCCGTTGTTTTAGGGGGAATTAAGGGGAGATATTTTTGTTTTGCATCATTGGGCATGGTGACCCTCTTTGTTTTACGGGACGCAATCGCTCACCACCTCTTGCAGTAGCCCACACTGCAAGAGGTGCTTACAAGCCCGGCAGAGCCAGGCGGCGCCATTTGGGACCACCCCTCTCGCCTGGTGGCCTGGCAGTCCTTCGGCATGGCGGCTCCACCTTGAACACGGCGTAAAAAAGATAAATTTTGAAGACGAGAGGAAAAGGGATGTGAGGAAGGTATGGGTGGGGATGAAGCAGGTTGTTTAAAGCCAACCACCCAGACCGGAGCTCAGGGGTTAGGGGACATTGTCCCCTCCCCTCTTAGCCCCGATTCGGGACGATTGGCTGAGAAGAAGTTCAGCTTCAACCCTGTGAAATTAGAGGTTGACCAGAGGAAGTTGTGGGAGAGGTTGTATGAAAAGCGACGAGGTAGGAGAGAAATACAGGCTATCTGAAGGAAGGAAGAGAGGCTAAGCTGGGGCCGCACGCAGCGCTGGATCCCGTCAGCACGGCGGCTAGGATGGAAAATCGCCGCGCCCCTTACGGGGCTAAGAAGTTGGAGCATTCTCCCCACCCCAAAAAGGCTTCGCAGTCACTTCGAGCGAGTAAATCCTTGTCTTCAAAGAATCGGGCTCCCAGGTACATCTACTACTCGAGGATAATAAACCTTAGAGTATATGCTGCCGAAGAGAACCAGTTTCCTGACGACGCAGGCCCAGAAGATATTGTCGATGGCCTTAGGGCCGGACAATACAAATGGGACTACGAAGCTGACATACCTGAACATCTGTTAAAACAGGCTCTCTTTCGCGACCTTGTCCAATTCTCAACCGACAGTTACGTTGTTCTCAGGGACGCAGAGTGCCGTAAGAAGAGATCCGGCAATGGGAAGGCTCTTCCGTCCTCCTCCCAAGGAGCTAAAGTGGACCGAGAATAAAACATTATTCGCAATAACACCTACGCTACATTGTGAGCGTAGTATTAAAAGCTAGCCGTAAAATTGAACGAAAACATCAACCCTACATTTAACTCTCTCACCGATTATGACAATCCAATTTATGACAAATTTTCCCCGAAATTTGACTTACCGTAGTGACTAGTTTTACTAGTTGCTACAAAGGCTTGAATGCTTACCAATTTTGACCCCCAAAACAACAGAACACGATATTAATATTGCCAGAGATACCCTTTACCAAGGATCTATTCAGCCCTGCTTTGACTATTTTTAAAAATACTGTCTACTTTTGCTGGAGATACCCTTCCACCAGGAAACAAAAAACCCCTTCAAACTTATACTAAACTTATCTTTTACTCTTTTTCAAAACTTACACCACCATAGTCTCACTTTTGCTCTACTAATCTATATTTCCTAACTTGTTATGCCCAATGTCCAACTTGCCACGCTAGAGTATGGGGGACATTTCTTCCGAAATATCCACCATATTACAAAGAGGTGCACTCTCCTTAGCAGGAAGGCGTAGCCAAAGTAAGTAGTAGTTGGTTGGAGATAGTTAGATATCCAAGTAATAGTAGTTGAATGTAAATGCTTTTTTCTAAGTAATAGTGTTGGTTGTAGTTGGTTCGGCGAGGGGAATAGTTTTATCCTGTTACAGAAGGTTATGTTCGGAAGTAGTAGGAGTTAATTGTAGATGGTTATGTTTCGAAGTAGTATTAGTAACAGTATTTTCGGGTTATTGGCTACCTATCCAAAAAAAACACACAATAACTTTGTTAAATGCAGCCGAAATGTGTAGTTTCCTTTTCACCTCGGCTCTCCACCATTTGTTTCTTTCTTCCGTACTGAGGATGATTGTGGGTGCTATCATAAAACTAGCTTTCTCTCTCATCCAATCACTTCCCATTCCAGCTTAGGTTACTGCCCAATTGTGGTGTCCATGAAGAGGACCACTTTCCAAAATAAATTTAGTGCAGCTCCATTTAATTATTATGGACTTTAGTCCTTAAGGGAGGCTGTTATTTAACCACTTTTGACTTGAGGATACATAAGCTTTTTATATGCCATAGTTCTAGTACTATTTGGTAGCTACCACTTTTTTATGTATTTATGAAAATATCTTGTTTGAAATGGATATGGAAATCAGAATGTTCAATTGTTGCGGGAGAGAAGCCCTTGTTAGTCAACCTCATGATTTGGGTAAATAATAATAGACATACAACCTGACTTCATCTATAAGCTCGTATAAAGAGCTAACTCTCAAGTCAACCTCACCATAGGTTAGCCATTTAGAGGGAATTCAACGATCCCTGTTTCAACCCTAGTCCGTTCCTATATTTCTCCTCTACTTACTCGCAGGGGTTCAGATCTTGCAGACTCTCCGACGAAACTAAGCTCCGAAACTTTCCCAATCTAATGAATCCATATAAGTCAGAGAAAGTGGCGCAAGATTAGGACCAAGAATAGAATGAATAGGAAGTGTGAATAGAGTTAAAATTGATAACTCCACTTCCTTTCAGTGGAAGGAAAAAATACAAAAATTCGTCCAAAATAAATTTCTAAGACCCAGACACTGGGAATCAGGAATTTCGACCGATTTCCGAGAAGGGCTAAAACCCACTCGGGCTCAATCTTATCGTAAATGAACGCAAGAATTAGGATTTCAATTGTTTACAATGCAAAGTTTTCAAAGCTTCCGGCGAGAGAGGAGAAGTGATACAAGAACGAAAAGTGCAACAAAGGATCTTGCAAACTAGATCTATGAGGTGCAAAATCCAAAAGTGCGTAAGTTAGATTATTTAACATGATTAGCATTAATTATTATTATTCTGGAAGAGGTTATATAAATAAAATTGCAATTTTAAAAATATGCTATTGCGAAACCAAACCTTGAACCTAAGTACCTAGGAAAAGTTGAGATATTCTAAACATCCCCGAGTAGGAAGAACACAAAACAAGACGGGATGTAAAGAGGAAGAACGGTACAAGCGGCGGAATACCATGTCAAGTTATATTAAGAGGCTAATGCGAATGAGAAGAATAGGAATGGGTAACATGCTCTGATTGATGAGATGAGAGGGCAGAGAGAGATAGCCTCTGTAGGGGTTGAGGTTATGTACAGGGCATGGTATCTTAACAAACAGTACATACATCAGAGCAGAGTGCAGACTAGGAGAAACGAACGCGAAGCTTTTAAAAACAAACTAAGATGGCTAAAGTTGAAAATTCCAGAACTCCCTTGTGGGATTTCAAATGGAGTGGATGACTTGTTGGTTTTGACAGGAGGCGCAAATACTAGGATGTAGCATAGTCCGTTGAATTTCACCCTCCAAAAAAGAAATGCAAAGGTGAAGTTTCGCTGAACTGGTGGAAACCGAGTGAGAGCAAAAAGTAGATGCTTGCGAAACACCACTCCTCTTTAGCAACTCCTCATCACCAGTATCGCTACATTTGCGGTTAGTTCAGTTGAATGCTGTACAAAATGAGATTTAATCGTGTCTCAACCTTTTCACTGCACCTTGAATCCTTTTAGAATAGGAGTTGACCTAAGTTCCTCGAATCTGGCCGCTTTTAAACTTTATCATGGCTCTTCTCTTTGATTTACACGCCGCCATTTGCATTTTGAAGCAAACAGAAAATGAGGCGTAAATTGTACGCCGAGGAGAGGAGTAATGATCGGTGGAAGGGGGGAGTAGAGTGTAAAGTGAGGAGAGAGTAACGATCGATTGAAGGGGAACGACTAACTAAGTCTCCTACACAGGAAACAATCAAGGCTTGAAGAGGAGCACAGACAAAAGGAAAATTCTGGCAAAGAAATCGTCTAAAATAGATATTAATACATGAATGAATTTAACCCTCGGCATCCATTTCTATTAGCCGATTTATTGTGAATGTGAAGGAAAGGAATCCATCTCAAATGTGAGATACCAAATAAGTTAAAATGAGCAACAATAGTTCTGCTGTTCGGAAAGGCATAACATTTTGTTACAAGGAAAGAGTTACAAGGAAAGAAGGTACCCTAGGAGACCTTACGGTCCATTCAAAGAGGGTACCTTTGTGCCGCATCCGACCTTTTTTGGGGGGCTGACATGGGGAGAGAATGGATCTAGAAATTATATAGTTGCTGGGATTTTTTAGAAAAGAAGATTCAGATGCCCCAACAGACTAGCTGTAAAATTTTAAAAAATCCCACAACGAGACACGCATCTCCCCAGCCGTAAACGAGTGTTTTCCCCCCAACGGAAAATACAAATATTTTAACTGATCTTAATACTACGTGTGCCCGTAAATTCTAGATCAAGTTTTCTTTACATTATTCGTATTTCGGTCAGCAACAATTACACAGTCCTGTACGACAAGGAGAGTTGCGCGAACATTTAATTGCTAGTGCCCACAAGTAATCGCCTCTTCTGGATAATTGGAATATGCACCCTATTAAGTTTTGACTTTCCCCAGCCTCACCTCCTTCAGTACCTCTTCATAAGAAAATGGAGATGCCCTTGTTGGTTTTAAATAAATCAGCGCTCGAAACCACCGAATTACTTACTGCGGAATTAAGTCCCGCTGTGGTTTATTGAGGCCACGGCCGGAGATCGAATCACGTGTATTTATTAAAGGAGCGAATAGAAAGCAACCTTTCCTCCGGACGCTGAAAACGGCGTAGTAGATCTTAGCAGAATCCTCATCGTTAAGTGCTGTCGTCAGGCTGCATTAAAGTTGCGATGGCAACATGAGGGAAACAAGAGAGTCTTCTGGAATGAAGAGGCCTTCATTACGTGGTAAGGCGTGTTCAGGAGAATTGCATCTTTCCTGTTTCCTGGCCAACATTAGTCTCCTTATGGGATCGAGTCCGATCAACATTTGGTGTGGGAAGAGAATGGAAGGAGGGCTCGAGTGAAGTCGATACCCCTCGCCGGCATTGCGTGAGGGGTTCTTAAGAGTGAACACTCGCAATCATGCATCAATAAGACAACAGTCACAATTCTTTTCACTAGGGATCAAATGTGTGAGTGTACCCGCCTCTTTCCTTCACTTGTTCGTGTGAAGGATCGAACCCACTTCAGGGTTGCGATTGAGCGGCATAATTGAGCGCTGAATAGATGTAAGAGAAAGAAAGCATGTGTAATTGGGTTCAGGCGAAATAGAAGGGGTGTATACAGGTGAGTGCATCGCACGGGATTCTTACACAACGGTAGGTGTAGTCGGGTGTTGCGTGGGTGTAGTTGGGGGCGATTCCAGCTGATAAGCGACGACGGAAGTGCCACAGGTTTCACTCGCGACACGAGCTAGACGCACGCACGAGGAGCGGTTTTGCGTGACGTAGGACTGGTAAGAGCACGATGACTGACAGGAAAGGAGAGGAGAGGATGTGGAACGTCAGAGAGAGGGGTTCGAACTAAGGGGGGCCATGTAAAGGTAGCGAATGCAAGATTTGAGGAGGGTGTAAATGCAAGAGGAGTATAGAAAAGGGTAGGCTGGTGGGGCGGGTGTGGATGAAGGAGGGGAAGCAATGGAGGATTCAAGGTGTGAGGAAGGCGAAGCACCTGCTTGGAGAGAGAGGCGGCCAGAGGAACTCTATGGATCGATTCGTTGTTCCCGCTATCAGCGCGCCCTCCACACTGCCGCCACAGCAGTCGAGAGAAGTGAGTCCTCACCACGGCCTCTCGCGCATTCAGAGAGAGAGAGAGAGAGAGAGAGAGAGAGAGAGAGAGAGAGAGAGAAAGAGAGAGGGAGAGAGAGAAAGAGAGAGGGAGAGAGAGAGAGAGGAGGGGGAGAGAGAGAGAGGAGGGGGAGAGACAGGGTAAAAGATTTAAGAAGATTGAGTGTAGAGAGATTAGAAAGAAATTGAGCAGTGAGAAAAAGTAGAGAGATTGAAATTGAAATGTCAAAAGAGCGATTTCTATATATATATATATATATATATATATATATATATATATATATATATATATATATATATATATATATATATACGTCACAACTGTCTACAAGGGCATGGGTTTAAAAGAGCGAGAAATAATATCAAAACATAATAGCTTCTGTTCCTCTTTAAATGCTCTATAAACATTGAAGATTAAACGGTATGTATCTGTGATAAACTGACTCCTTTGCTCACCGATACCGTTACTCCAGAGCATGTAAGGCCAGGTTGGCCCAGGTAAGGCCAGAGATCTTACAAAGGACGAACAAATAAACTTCCATTAATGAGGTGATTTTGCTGGCAAGTGGAGTAAACTTATTTGCACAGGAATGAGCAAACCTTTTCCAAAAAACTGCCACTTTTGCGGCTACTATTGGCAAACGCTTAACAAGAAGAACCATGTGGCGGAAGAGCAAAAAAGGTAACAGTTCAGAGATGAAAATGGACAGGAAATATTATGATAAGTTACTCTTATGTACGAATACCTATTGACGTCTCTATTTTATATTCTCTCTTCTTTCTCCGCAATCTCAGCCACATCTGTTCCCATTTTGACTAAACCAGCTTTGTGATTGCCATTAATGCTTTCGTCACTAATCGCCTTCCCTACTGCAACTCCCTTCTCGCTCAATCACAGGCACCCACTCTTCAACCTCTCCAACTGGCTCAAAACCTTGCATTCCATGCTCTTCTCCTCCGGGTAAGTTATTCTTCTATAACTCCCCTACTCAACGATTTGTACCTACTCCCCATTCGAGAGAGAATCACTTTAAAATTTCTTCTACTTACGGATAAGACCGTAAATGCACCAGCTCTCTCCAACCTCTCTTTCCTACTGACCCTATCCTAACCCAAAAGCTCCCTGCGCCCTGGCTCTGTCTGCTACTGATTATTCACATTAGCCGTCTGTACTGCCTAGGTTATAGAGCTTTCTCTGTATTTGCCAATTTTGCCTGCTGAAATACGCTCAAACCTCTTGGTGCCTTAAGCGTGTTCTGACGCCTTATCTCTTCTCTCCCCTTTTTGAATTGCTAGTCATTTTGTGAAGGCATAATATAACTTGAAGACCACTTTCCCCCAAACTAGTGTGCGTGTGCCTTTATTTTCGATAATGCTTTGACATTTTCTATCACATTAACGAACCAACTGCTGACACACGTTGGCGGTAATCTTGTTCCATTCATCTCAAGTAACTTCACATAGTTATTTTACTATTGAAAATTGCTCGCTTTTGACGTCTGCTCTAGTACCTCTCAAACATTTTCAATGGGATTCAAGTCTGGAGTCTGTTCAGACAGTTGATAACGCTGATATGCTCGTCGTCAGGAAGCTTTTTATTGAATTAGCCGCTCACATTCTCTTCCATAACAATTGGAGGTTGGGCTTCGGGAGACTTGCAACTGTGGCAAATCATGGTGTCAGATCGCTCACACTTTCATTGTTCCCGATAATCAGAGAAGTAGCTCAGTGCTTTTTCCTGAAATCACGCCCTGACCATGACACTTACCCCGCCAAAGTTCACTATTTTTGGTGCAATTAAAAAGCAATGTTTCGCCTGATCTGTAAGAAACGACCTCCTGCCATAGAATACGAACAAATTGAACTTAAATTTGTTAGTGAAGTGGACTTGACTCCATAGATTATACGCCCATGTAACATATTCAGAGGCGAATGTGAGATGAGCCTTTTTTTTTCTCCCACGCCCGCTTGACCGCAGGGGTTAGAGAGTGAATAGTATCTTTCTATAGGCGACATGACAGTATCCCTGCATATGTACATTGATGGCAAAAATCTCTAATCTCCTGAGAAACTGCTGCAGCCTCCTTGGGTAATAGTCGTCTTTCCTTTTTTAAGTCTTTCTTTGGACTAGTGGTTTATTTAGCAGCCGTACATAAACTTTTTAGCAGAGGTTGACATATTATGGACTACACTTTTAGGGCGCTTGGCAGTGATAGATATCTTAGGCATACTACCTGGAAGAAAGCAGGCAGGAGAATGAAATTAGTTACACGACATTGAACGGAAGTTAGGTGCTATACAAACTGTAGGGGGTACGTCACTTTCCCTCCCCTCCCCCCGTTCACTCTTGGTGCAGTCACAAGGCGGTTACCGCAAAAGCATCCGCCCCAGGCATCGGTGGGCCAAGAGCGTGACCACAGAGTCGCTCAACTCGGTGCCATGAAAGACCTAAAGGTCAAAATGTAAGATCTCCCCCAGGAGAGTGAGATCCAGTTTCACGTCAAATAAGAAATTGAAGACGTGTTTCTTCCAATCTCGAAGGCTAACGAGGAGCCGATGTTTGACTTCGTGGGAAAAACCGTTATCCAAAAGAACTCTCCTAGGGCCGTCCTCAAGACCCTTTCCCCCCTTAGCACTTCCCCAGTGGGGTGACGAGGTATAAATGAGGAACTCTGAGGAAAATCGTGGTAGTATACGTCAGTCTCTAGGTGACGAAGTCTTTGGATCAAACCGAACTACCGAGACTGGAGAGGTAGTGTACTTGGCTCGCCAGACCAAGAAGTACCCTGCAGGAGAGGCAGGGCTACCTACCTTAAGGGCCTAAGAAGAAGCTTATCCTCGAGCTATTCCCGGGTTATCAACCTAAACGATAAGTTAACTTTGGTAAGTTAAACTTACTCTCGCCAGAGAGACTCCTCATATCCTGGTGCACCTTAAACACCAGGAGTATTCCTTTTCCTTGAGGAATTAAGAAAAGAAGGAAAAGGCTCCCCCTCGAGGCAGTTACTCGGTGGCCACACCGAACTCCTAAGTTAACTTGGTGAGGAACCAAGTTCAACCTATTCTCGTCAGAGAAATCCCCCTCCGTTATACTCGCCCTTGAAAAAGACTGGAACTAAGAAGAAGCTCATCCTCGAGCTAGTTCCTTGGTTACCAAACCGAACGTTAACTAATTTATTCTCGCCAGAGAAACCCCCCCCCCTCCGTTATCCTCACCCTTGAAGAAGACCCTTCCCGAGTTCAGTCCTCGTCCATAAAAAAATAAGTAAAGAAGGAGAAAAGCTTCCCTTCGAGCTCGTTACTCGGTGGTCACACCGCACTCCGAGTTAACTTGGTATAAGAACCAAGTTCGGCTCACTCTCGCCAGAGAGACCACGACTGCCTAGGTGTTGCATGAGACACCGTAATTGTTCTCATCCTTGAAGACCCCCCATCCCCTCCCGGAATGCCGTGTGGACCCCCCAGCTGCCACCCTCGCCAAAACAACCGTGTAATTTCGCCCATCTACATCTGGACAGACGGCACGCGTCGTGAGTCAATAACATTTCTGAGGCCCTTTAAACTCCAGATGAGTCCGTAAGCCTAATTCTTATATTATTGTTGTGTGTAGAAAAATTAAATAATTTTTGTGGGTAAACTAATTTAATTAATTCTTGTTCAGGATAATATTCAGAGTATTGCTGTAGTAAATGTTTAGATGTTGTGTATTCAATGGTTAAAGTTAAAATATAAGTTTATTTTGGGAATTAGTGTTGTTTCTTTTATATCCTTACGTGTTTCGGAACGGCTCTGTTTTTTAAGATATTCAGATATCAATATATTAGCACTCTCAGCATTCTTAGAGCAAAAAGGGGGGGGCATTCTACTACACAAACTATGTCGGTTCTCTTTACAGGAAACCTAAGCGTTCGGATCATTCTGGGCACTTCCGTTTTCTAGTAAATTGCTTATCTGTTGATAACTTTCATCTATTCATCTAAATTTGCATAACCTTTATTCATATGTCGTTTATACCCGTAGTTTATCGTGCCTAAATCCTTGAAGCCTTGGATATTCTTGGGCAAAGTCATGGAAAATGCTCTGATAAAAATATAAACGTTCTGATATTACTAAAAGTGCCAAAGCTCGTGATATAGTTACTTATTATCGTCTATCATATATGTGGTGGAATGACATTACATTATATCAATACCATATTATATCTATCAGGGAGGGACCAATAACTTGAAAGCGAACCAACAAAAGGGACGGAAACCACGAGTTCAGACCGGCTGAGTAGCGAGAGAGTGCAACGAGGTCAGGTAAATTATGGACAGTGGCAAAGCTCAAGGTTATTTAAAGAGGCAGAAACAAAAATATAGTTTTATTTACACAAAAATAATGAGAGAATTGATGGGTAAAATTACCTTAGAGAATTAACGGGCAAAATCACATCAGTAAATGAAAGGGGGAATTGTAGTTATAAATCAGGCTATAAAGTTAGAACTTAAGGTATTCCCGGAGGAGACTTCAAATGGGGAGTATTAACTCAATTGGGTTACTAAAAGGGTGAGAGGGGTTGGCTTACGGATTTCTTATACACTTGAGGTGAGGCCGCTCGGACTTCAAAGCGGGAGGTTGGGGTGATGACGGTTCTCCAAAAGCAAGGGGGGTAACTTCTGGTCCAGGGGAGAGTATTTCGGCTACCCGAAATGAAGAGGGCTTCGACAGGAGTTGATGAGAGAAGTCGGTAAAATCACTCGGGGAGATCGTTCAGTGTAATTACCTCCTGGCTGGGGATAATTCCAAATACACAAAATAGTCCAGCTGTCACTTTGCTTTGTTGCTAGCACTTGACTTGGAACCATGGGGAAATCTTCTGGGTTCTGGGCAAGACTTCTCAACTCTGTGCTTTCTCATGGGAGTGGAACTATATGTTCGAGGGTCTCCCCGAGGAGGGTTAGCGGGAAACGGCTCTACTCTCGAATGGCCTCGAATCTTCTTGCAGAGGCCATTCTAGTCCGCGTAAAGGTGAATCGTGGGGGGCGCGGTTCGAGGCTACCGCTTGTGGAAGGGAGAGGTTAAGCTTACCAATTTAGGCCTAACCGGGCCTTCTGCAGCGCGTGGAAGTTCCGTCTGCTCAAGATATTCCACGTGGGATTCCCTCACATACCTCTAGAGAGGAGCAAAGTGCAGCAATGCGACTTGGCATCGATTGATTCCACATGCGGAAAGAATGTATCTACCCACACTTCCGTGATAATCTTAGGTGCCAGTTCTTTTGTGTGAATAGTTCTGGCCGCCATGGCCCATAAATATTCGATTGGGTGGTTGTGGTGAGTGCACCATTGGTCGGAAATCTACAGAATGATGCTAGAGCATTCTTTTTTTATGGAGACCAACTGGAGACTGCCTACTAGGGCAAAAGTCGCCCTACTCACACCATAGCCTACCAGTAGTCTAGATTAAAAAACAAATAATATGGAAATAATAACGATAAAAAAGGACAAATGCTAGAAAACCACAACCTAAAAAGAAAAAGCAAAAGGTAACAAGGAAGCGCGCGTATCCGTTATTGCCGGAAATCGAATCCATCCTACAGTTGTGGGAATACAGTACCTTATCCACTAGGCCACGAGACCACCTCTTACTAGACGTAAACGGGTATGAGTAAGTACTTCAATTATCACCACCATAAGAGATAGAAATCAGACTAGGGGACTATCCTAAAAATGAGTACCGTGTTTCTGGTAGTTGTTGATATACGATTCTCTTGTAGCCACTCAAAGAATTCCCATCTTTGGATTACCCCATTTTCACATGTTAAACTTTGCGACCATATTATTCGCTCTCTGATCTTAACTCTGGCATGGAAAAAGTACTCGCATAAAATCAGGGTCAGGGGGGTAGGGGGTGACTAAGAATAAATATGGATTCACGCCCTTGTAATTACTGGAAAGACGCCATGGTACCTAAAATACCAAACCAATAAACAGTGAGGTAGAATTATTATTGAAATGGAGGTGTAGTTTCCTATGTTCGTACTCAGAGATGAGGGTTGCATTTCACGCCCCTCTGAGAAGCGGTACAGTTGTGCACACGCGGCCATTACATGCCGCCAACTTCCTCTTTTCTTTTCTTTTCTCTGGATTGGTCTTATGCATAGCACCCCTTTCCCTTAACTTTGTTACTCTCTCTCTCTCTCGAAAGAGGGAGGGGGTATTTTCTGTCATGTGTGTTCCCGTTTGTCTCATTTCAATATTTTAGACAGAAATCAGTAAAAAAATATTACGTAAAAATAAATAACTTTAATGGCATGTTTATGACAGGTGGAGATAAGACCAAGTATATAACTGTAATGTTTATCGCGGTTTAAAGTGAGCCCTGTGGGTATAAAATAAATAACTTTAATTGCAAGTTTAGGTCAGTTTGAAATAAACTCTAATTAGAGCATAAAATGCTTTAATTAAATGTTTATGGCCGTTTGAACTTTAGACCATTTCCTCGTTTAAATTAATCTACAATTGACCAATGTCAATTAAATTCTCCCATTTCCAGTACTTCTAAACTATGCATCAACACGCCAGGAGATAATTGTCGTTTTTCCTCAAATAAAAAGGTGCGTTATGAAATGCATTAAATATGGTTGGCAGTATTATTCTCAACGATATCCCAACGTTTAACTCGGTGTGGGTTGCTGCACTTAAGAATATCAGCTGGTTTGGATGATATACATATTCATTGAAACTTCTTTCAATTTCTTGTATACCTTTCTAACTAAGATAATTTAGCCTCATTCAAAATAAGTAATTATCAGATAAATAAATACAGGGGCGAAGAGGAAGAAATCCCTAACGTAGCGAAATTATCATTTTCTTGGTCATAAGTGGCACGCGTGGGTTTCCATTGGCTTCAAGGAGAAATCTCGTTTCCCCCAATCACTGCTAAAGGGTTATCAAAATTTAAAGTTAAATCTTACTTTCTATGTCGCAATACTTTAACTTAATTAAATAGTATGAAGTTTAATAGTTTACACTATTTTACCAAACTTTTAATACTTCGCATTGCAAGATATTACTTTGCAAATTATATTATACCTTTAGCCCATTTTAGTTTACATTCAACATAAGATGCCTTTCTATTACACCCTTTCAGGTACTCCCTAAATTTTGCAATTTAGGGCCCTAATACTTTGCGGAGACAGAGCGTCGTAAGGACTTGGTAATGAAGAGGTAAATGAAAGCGCTAAAGATAATTTAAGATCGAGTACCCTAATAAGATGGTGATGAGGGGGTGAATGGTAGGCTAAGCAAAATTTACGATCGAGTCCCGTAATGGCATCGTGATGAGGAGGGAAAGGACATGGGTAAGAATAATTTAAGTGTGTGCTATTGTCGTATAGAGATGACCAGGATGGATGGGGCTAGTCCACTGGTGTACACTGCATGATGATCGCAGCAAAATTAGATATTTCTTAAATTTTAAAATGGTAAAAATTCACTGAATGTGTTAATAGAATGAATGGTGAGGTGATATGTAGCGATGATTAAAACAGATTACGCTACTGAATTAACAAGGTTAAAATCCGATGAGCAGGTTTATGACATGAACTGAAGCAAGTTAAAAAATAAATTAATAAAAACATGTTCTTCCACAGTTTGTGGAGGAGATTGCTTTCTTATAGGTAGCAGATGATTCCTTTAGTGGGGCGGAGAGTCTCTGCCGTTAGCGCTAATCTTAGAGTTGAGTGTGTTCCCCTACCTTCGCTAGGCGGGTGCTGGTGTCGTAGATGATTGAAGGATTGGCACTCTGCAAAAGGTTGGTGATAGATATGAGAACATTATAGTATCTCCATTAGGAAGTCGTGGATTAGCATAGTATGCCCTTTGCGCCGGCGAAATAAAGATATTTCTTGCCGCGGTATAAGATTAGGGGTTTTTCGTGTGGATAAGTTGGGGAAATTACGACACATCGTGTTTGTTCCGCGAAGATCTGTCCATCTGGCTTAGCAGATTTTTCACCTGGCTTTGCAAGGTATGTGATGATAATGTCCTCGCAGGGAAGTGACAAATTAATGGATCTGGCTACGCGGAGGGCAAGGGTCTTTGCTCGTGCGTAGTCTTCTCTTTCATTTCCCATCACTGCCAGATGTGCTGGTACCGAGGAGAATAAGATTGATCTGTTGTTGCGCGCTGCTCTAAAAATCAGATTCTTAAGTTTATGTAAAGTGCGGAGTTCAGTTAGACTATGTAATATCTGGAGGCTGCTTCACAATTCGACGAAAAATACGAATTTTTTTCGTGTTGGGCATCGTATGCCCACTGCGTCCCCAAATTCAGATCCTAGTATTCGGCGATGAAGATAAACACCGTTTGGGGAGGTGCTGCCGAGTATTCGTCGTGTTTTGCAATCACCAAAGATTCGACCCCTTCTTCAGATTTGGTTCTTCCCACAAAGATTTTAGTGCATAGAGGATCGCTATGTTACAGTGTAGTGACAGATCAACTAAACATTTCCAAAATGGGATGCTTTGGTCGGCTATTCCTTTGATAGATTTCAGTACTACTATAGACTCGTCCATTAAGGCTCATGCTTAGCTTTAAATTATCGTGGGCATGATGAAAATGGACCAAAACCAAATCGTGAATTGGTATTCTAGTGCAATTGCTGCATTTAGAAGTTTGGAACAATTGGGCACAAGTATAATAAAGTAGATATTTTCTCGGCCATGCGTTGGTTTTACTGCGTCTCTCCGCTCTCACACCGTATGCTGGGGAAAATCGAGGATTGGAGTCTCCCCCATCAAGGTTAGAACTGCCTGCTTATTCGACGGAGCATAGACACAACACTAATTACAGGTCGTTAATGGGGGCAAATAAAACAAAATAGATGAGGCAAGCGTCATCCGAAACGTCAGCTAGTCCGCAATTTGCTATACACGAAGCCGTCCCAAGTACATGACAAGTGGTAGCGACCTTGCTCGTCCAGGTAGTGGAAAAGGTAATGTCAGTGAAGCTCACCAAAAATAGGATACTCAGGAGGAATGTGCTAAAAAGTTTTGGCAAAAACGCACTCGTTGCAGAATGGTGCAGGGGAGCGTAACGTCAAATGGATGTGTCTCTTGCTAGTGTGCACAATTAGAATACGATAAAAAACTACCTTAAGACGTCAATGCATTGGGTTAAGTCAGTGGACCAATCGCGGGGCCATGGTACGCTAGTTGCGGTTCCGCTCGGGTGTCATTTTTCTTCATTGTCAGATAACCCTGAGTGTTTACCTGATTCCTGCCATTGTGTCATTGTGATAGAGAAACATTAGTCTGGTCTCTTAGTGTTCACTAATTCCATGCAATCCCTACATGTCCAAACACACAGCAGAAAATAATCTCGACATCTCTTGGCCTCGAAGTAATAGTATATTCTGGATAAAGTAAACTTCGTGTTTAGGAAATCCAATACTCTGAGAGCACTTATGGTATTTTACGAGTCTCGATTGATCATGATCCGGTCTGAACCGAACACTCAAACTATTTCCAGTACAGAGGAGTGTATTTCAACGACATCGAATGTTTCTGGTAGAGACCCATGCTTTGAAAGAGAGGGTATACGGCGTGGAAGCGTAGTCCCTCTTAGGATTTAGAGCCATCTATAAACACTATCACGGAGTCAGCATGGAGCCATCTGTATACACTGGCACGGTTCAAGCCTGACACAAGGTGAGCTCCAAAAAGGTCGAACGCAATATTCCCGGCGCTGTACAAGCTTTGAGAGCAGAAGGGTGGCGATAAATAGCAAAATTTGGTACCTTCCAGGGTGGCGTCTTGGGTAGAACCAGGCTTCAAAAATGATGAACGCATTACTATTGGCACTTTGGAAGCTCTCGGAGCAGAGGCGTGGGAAAAAGAGAAAAAAGGTGGTACCCTCAAGGGTGGTATCCTAGACAGAATTAGAGGCGCGCCGGCCAAAGAGCTAAACCAAGCTTTCTTGGAAACATAGGCACTGTCTAGATCGGCTAAGGATGCAGTGAAGAAAGTTGGCAACTGATGGAGGTGCAGGGCCAGGCATACAATCGAAGAATGGGCTGTGTATGTTTTTGGTCTTTTTTAGGAGCTAATCTGGCGACTGCAACCAGGACAGAATTCGCCGTACTCAACTTAGCCTACTACTAGCTTATTTTTTTTTTAAGCTCATCTGACGACTGCCTCCTTGGGCCTTAGTCGCCGCATTAAAAACTGCCTAGTACTAGGCTACTTTAAAATCGAATGCAGTAAAACACAAAAAAACAACCCAAACAACACCCAAAATTTTAAAAAGGAAAAAGGAAACTAGTATTAAGCAAGCTCCTGCGTCGGGGAAGAGGTGCCGCAGGTAAAGGAGCGTGCGACCTATAAGGGAAATAACCCCCCCCAAAACCCCCCCCCCCATAAAAACTTTGTTAAATAATAGGGAGAGGGCCGGCCTGACCGCAAAAGTCCTCAAGTCCACCAGTCAATGTGCACGCCCTCATCCCGAGTACAAGGGACAGGCGGGAGCGACCCCACCCATCCCGGTACAGGTAACGTGCGCGAAGCTCACCCAGACTAGAACATTCGTCAAGAATGTGCCAAACAGTCTGGGGGACGACGCAGTCTTTGCAATAGGGCGCAGGCAGAGTGCTCCTTGAAATAGCGATGCGTCACACGAGTGTGCCCGATTCGGAGACGACAGCAAGCAACCTGAAGCCGCCGTGGCGTTGAGGGGAAAGGTCCATGGAAACAGTCGTGGTGCAATGGCACGCAACTTTAAGTTCCCTTCGACCATCTCCCATCTTCTTTGCCAAGAAGTCAAAAGAGCCACCCGTATTCCTGCCAGGTAGTCGGTGTGAAGAAAAGCAAAACGCTGGTCCGGTCGCAGAGTCCTCGCGGACTCTTTGGCGCCCTTATCAGCGCGCTCATTCCCCGCAATTCCTACATGTCAAGGAACCCAGCAGAAGATAATCTCGAAATCTGCCTGGCTCGCCAAAACCGTGGCGTCAAGGATATCGTGAACCAGGGGATGCGGAGATTCCAATGCCCAGAGAACACTCAGGGCGCTTTGTGAGTCGCTATAGATCACAATCCGATCTCAGAACTGGGCACGTCGCGTAATCTCCCGTACCGAGTGGTGTATTGCCACCAGCTTGGCCGTGAAGACAGACACAGCGCCTGGTAGAGTCCCGCTGACTTTAAACAGAGGGGATACGGCGTGGAAGCCGACCCCCTCTTGGGACTTGGAGCCATCCGTATACACTGGCACGGTTCCAGCGTGACACGAGGTGCGCTCAAAAAGGTCGAACGCAATACTCCCGGCGCAGTATAAGCTTTGGGAGCAGAGGCGTGCCGACAAATAGCCAAATGTGGTACCCTTTAGGGCGGCGTCCTGGGCAGAACCAGGGGCGCCACAGGCCAGAGAGATATATCTACCTGTCGAAGGAGTTTCTTGGCCCTAAACCCAAAGGGCTTAGGGTATGACTGGCGTCTCTCAGCGGCATAGGCACCATCGAGATCAGCTGCGGATGCAGTGAGAGCTGTTGGAGACTGAGGGAGGCGCTGGGCTTGTGCGTACAGGCGAGTGATGCACTGCACGCGGCGCAATACTCCCGGCGCAGTATAAGCTTTGGGAGCAGAGGCGTGGCGACAAATAGCCAAATGTGGTACCCTTTAGGGTGGCGTCCTGGGCAGAACCAGGGGCGCCACAGGCCAGAGAGATATATCTACCTGTCAAAGGAGTTTCTTGGGCCTAAACCCAAAGGGCTTAGGTTATGACTGGCGTCTCTCAGCGGCATAGGCACCATCGAGATCAGCTGCGGATGCAGTGAGAGCTGTTGGAGACTGAGGGAGGCGCTTGGCTTGCGCGTACAGGCGAGTGATGCACTGCACGCGGCGCAGAGCGAGTAACATCTCCCCAGCATCGACCAACAGGCTCTCAATGGGGAAAGTGCGGAAGGCACTGGTCACAAGGCAAAGGCCGTTGTGGTGGATCGAATCCAACTTCCTCAATAAACGCTCAGCTGTGGATGCATAAAACTCGCATCCGTAGTCAAGCTTCGAACGAACAAAGGATCTCTAAAAAAGTAGGGCAGTAGCCCTATCAAGGCCCGAAGTGCTGAACGTCACGGAACGGAGAATGTCCATAGCGCGGGTAGCGAGAACCCTAAGGCTGCGAATATGAGCCTCCCAGGCGAGGCGTCAGTCGAAAACAAGGCCAAGGAAACGGTGCGATTCAACCACATCCAGGCGCACCCCAATTAAGAAACAAATCTGGGTCGGGGTGAAGCCGTGGATGGCGGCAGAAGTGCACCACCTTAATCTTAGCCAAAGAAAACCGAAACCTGTGCGCTTCGACATAGCGAGAGACGCGGTTAAATGCCTGTTGAAGTCGACGATCCAGAGTTGGCATCTGGGCCGCGCCAAAAGAGATCGAAAGGTCGTCCACTTAGAGCGTAGCGACAACATCTTCCGGCAGCACCGAGGTGATGCCGTTGATGCTCAGGGCAAAGAGTGAGACCCCCGGGACACTTCCCTGCGGGACACCCTCTTCCTGCTCCTTTGCGCGGGAGAGGGCTCCCCCCACCCGTACGCGAAATCGATGATCTCGCAAAAATTCAGATATAAACATTAGGAGGCGTCCCCTCGCCCCCATCGTGTGAAGAGTCTCCATGATACCGTATCGCCATGCGGTATCATAGTCCTGGAGATCGAAAAACACCGTGTTGTAGTGCTGTCTACAAAGGAAAGCCTCGCAGACGGCATTTTCCAGTTGGAGCAGAGCATCCGACGTGGAGTGGAACTTGCGGAAGGCGCACTGTGCATAAGACAGATGGCCTCCGCTGTCCAAGAAAAAGGCTAATCTAACATTTACCAATTTCTCCATAAACTTGCACACGCAAGAGGTTAGAGAGATTGGGCGGAAACCGGTGGGGGTAGAGTGATTTCTCCCCAGTTTGTGAAAGGCGAGCACAGTAGCGATTGACCAGGAGTCTGGGAGAAGACCTTCCACCCAGATCCTGTTGAACAAATATAACAAAAAGGCCATGACTGCTTACCCAGGTGTCGAAGCATGGTGCACGGGACATCTTCCGGCCTATGGGCGGTGTCCGCGCACAAGGCGAGAGCGGAACGCAACTGACTCACAGTAAACTTGTCGTTGAAGGGTTCTCCACTTATGGAGGTAAAGTCCAGCCGGTGGCCTTCCGCGACATCATGACGTGCATTGAATGCTGGCAGAGCAGCATCACGGCTAAAGAATGCGGAAAAAGCGGTCGCTAAGGATTCTGCCACGGACGTGGGGTCCAAGATTGCGGTGCCATTCTCCCGGAGAACGGGAGGGGGTCCTGCGAGAACTTGCCCCGAATCCTTTTGACTCGCTTCCACACTTCTGCTGAAGGAGTCTTCCCGTTAAGTGAAGACACGTATGCCTGCCAAGAAGAGCGGCGGGCGTGCTTCGAAATATACCGGAACCTAGCCCTAGCCCGACAAAATTCACCGACTGTGAAATCGTTCGGGCGGCGCTTATAGCGCATATAAGCATAACGCTTCTGTTTGAAGGCCGTCTCACACTCGGCCGACCACCATGAGAGTGGTCGGCGTGCAAAACGGCCCGCCTTTCTAAAAATAGTAGTCAGGCCCACGACGATGAGGTTGCCGGAGAACAACTCAACGGCCTAATCTACCGACCTAAACTCCTCGCCTGAGATAGAAGAATTTAGTCATTTCCTGAAATGCAGGCCACCGCGCCCGCGCCAAGCACGACCAAAGTGGGCTCTCAGGCGGCAGTTGCCCTGAAAATGATATTTCAATGGGAAAGTGATCACTACCATGGAGGTCATCGACCACCCATCAATCAAAATCATGCTGTGCATCCGAAGAGCACAGAGATAGGTCAAGGCAAGAAAATGAAGCGGTTCTCGGACAGTGATGCGTAAACTCATGAACGTTTAGGACACCCATCTCAAGCTCTCCGATCAAATCGGCAAGGACTTGTCCCCTAGAATTTATGGAGTAATCTTCCCAGAAAGGATGCCTGTCGTTCAGATCTCCAAGCAAGAGATATGGCCTCGGCAACCGTGCCACGACGCGGCGGAAGTCCCCGCGTCGAAGTCAGCTGACGGTGGAATGTATGCACAAATGATAGTATACCTCCTATCCAGGTGCAGCTGCACCCCCACTGCCTGAAAAGATGTATCTAAAGAAAAAGGAAGAACGGAGACATCATGCCGGGTGTAAACCGCGCATCCCTCAGCCCGGCCATCCCGCGGTGGTGGGGTCGCAAGAACCTTATACTCCGGGAGGGCGGGCAGGGGGCACGCGCCTAGCATGGTCTCCTGCAAAAAGATAGCTAACCGGGAACGGGACGAGACGAGCCTCCACAGCTCCTCCCAGTTGGCCCGGAGTCCACGGCAATTCCATTGAAGGAATATGCCCTTCAGGCCTAGTTCGGAGGAAACGCGGGGGCCCTCCTCGAACTGAAGACCCTCACTGAAATGGCCTTACGCTTCCTGGGGGCAGAATCCCGGGCGCTGTTAGCCGGACAAAGCGCTGAAGGCGCTGTTAGCCGGACAAAGCGCTGAAGGCGCTGTCGCCTCCGAGGACTTATTGGGGGAGGTTGGGCCTGCCATGCGAGTCTTTTCCTCCCTCCGCCTTGAAACCTTAGGTGGGCGTTGTAGCTTCGGAGGCGGGGGCCCTCTTTTCGAGGAACCACCGTCTCCGAGCCACTCGCTCCACCTTAGAGCGTGGGCGAAGAAGCCGAAGCTCCTTTGTTGCTGTCCTCCTTTTGGGGGAAAGCTTTAGGCCTGATGACCATCTTCAGGGGTATTGCCTCCTGTGAGTCTAATGACTCGGTGCAGGTGCGTGGCCGTTTCGCCTTGCGGGAAACGGTCGGGCTGGGGGGAGAGGAAGAAGCCCTGGCTTTAGCCAGGGCTGGGTATGAACTTTTTTTACCGCCAGCTTTACCAGGGGAGCGCCCGGGTTTGGTAGAGCCCGAGGGAGGGCTCCGAATGGGCGCGGAAACAACCGTGCTAGTTTGCCTGGCTGGGCTAGGAGCAGAGGCTACCTTTCTAACTATTGAGGCATATGACGTCCCAGGCAGAGCCGGGCGCGCCAGGACCAAGTCCTTAGCCTCGCGGAATGAGAGTCCTTATTAGGCCTGAACGGCCAGTATTTCTTTCTCAAGGAGATATGCACCACATTGCTTCGAAGAAGCAGGGTGCTGCTATCCGCAATTGACACATTTGGCCACACACGATTTAGACTTATCGTATGCGGCCTTGGAGCAATTTACACAGACTTCAGGTGACCCTGACTTCTCACGTCTACATGAGCGATTCGTATGGCCGAAGCGATGACAGTTATAGCACCACCGCGGCAGTGGCACGAATGCCTTAACGCGGTAGCGGTACCAACCGGCACACACCGACTCAAGGAGCTTGTCACAGTAGAACCTGACGAAGAGTGTAGGGTTGGGTCTCGAGGCCCCTCCTTGTTTTCTCATCACACGTTCGACCTTGACCACCCCATGGTCGGCCAGCTCTAGGGTGATGTCCTCAATGGAGTAGTCAACGAGTTCCCTCGCATAAACTACTCCTTTTACAAAATTCATGGTAGAGTGCGGCGTCACACTCACCGGCGTGCCATGAAGTGTCCGAAGAGCACTTATCTTGGCCGCCTCGGCGGGATTCGCCAGAAGGCTCCAGTCCGAGAAACGGTTTACCTTCGGCTCTCTACCAATTGCACTAGCTAATCCTCTCCTCTGATGGATCATGTTGCCCTTGGACAACATGCTGCCATCAGTGGAGCGAATCACGAGAAAGCGCTTGAAGCCAGCTGGCTCGAAAACGCCAGGTAACCTCTGAATGAAGTGGCCTGATGTTATCGAGGCTCCGCCTAGTGCACTCTTGGTCTTAATCAGGGGCTCCGCACAAGGGGGGGGGGGGTAGAGTGGCCGGATGTGCCGATCTTGGCTTGGTCGCCTATTAAAGTGCACAGCAGACCCATCCGTCCCCGCAGCCCCCGCGGATGAAGAGGATCCCTGAGTCTTCTTTTTCTTTCTTGTCTTTTTATTCTTCTTTTTAGGAAAGGAGGGCGGGGAATGAACCCGCTTCTCACTCCCACCGGCAGAAGCCCCCATGCTAGATGAACTGGCCTCAACCAGGTCCCTCTCCGAAATGGAGAAGGTCCTAGTAGTCGTAGGGGCACTTGTTGGAGAAGATCCCTCCCCTCCTTGTACTACCTCGGAGCCCTCAGCCGTTTGAGGAGGACCCTGCATAGGGGCGGATTCGGGTTCGGTCCTTGGCGCCGAGCCCGGATTCCCCCCCATGGAAGGCCCTACCGTCTGAGGCTAGGGCTCCTCAAAGACCATGTTTGTCACAGGAGTGGCCTCCAGTTGGCCATTTCCTCCCAAAACATCGCAGGTCCCGTTGGCAGGGTCAAGAGTCTTTTGTGGGGAAGCACAGGCCTTAACCCCGGCAAGGTTCAATATCCTTGCCAGCAGGTCCTTTGAAAAAAGCGACCAAAGAGGCCTGGCTTCCCTCTCCCCCCCAAGGGGGTTTGCCCTACCGAGCAACTTCGATGGGGAGCGGCTGGCTAAGGGCTTCCTGCTGGCTTTCTTGGCAGTCCCCTTGGAAAGAAAAGAGGGGACTGCCGCTGGAAAAAGGGAGGCGCCCGAAAGCACCTCCAGAGAAGGGGGTGAGGGGGAGTCCCCTGCACCCGGGAGCGAAGGAGAGGAGTAAGCTTCCTCTCCGGTTAGAGAAATATGGAGGGTCCTCTGCGAAAGCACAGGGGGAGGAGGACCTCCATTTTTGGGCTGGAGCTGCCCGAGGGCGGCTCCGTCGCTGTTTCAGGGGAAGTTGAGGGTTGGGTTTTTTTTGTTGTTGTACATACATGGGCATGGTGACCCTCTTTTTTATACGGGACGCAATCGCACATAACCTCTCGCAGTAGCCCGCACTGCGAGAGGTGCTTGCAAGCCTGATAGAGCCAGGCGTCGCCATTTGGGACCACCCCTCCCGCCTAGGGTGTCCTGGCAGTCCATCGGCATGGCGGCTCCACCTTAGACACGGCGTAAAACAGATAGAATGTGAAGAGGAGAGGAAAAGGGATGTGAGGAAGGTATGGGTGGGAATGAAGCAGGTTGTTAAAAACCAACCACCCTAGAACGGAACTCAGGGGTTAGGGAAAATTGGCCCCTCCCCCCTCAACCCCGATCCAGGACGTTTGGCCGAGAAGAAGGTCAGCATCTACCCTGTGAAATTAGAGGCTGACCAGAGAAAGTTCTGGGAGAAGTTGTATGAAAATAGAGGAAACAAGTGTTTTGAAGGAAGGAAGAGAGGCTAAGCTGGGGTTCGCACTAAGTAGAGACGACACGGTATACACTGACACCCGCCTAACGTACATAGGAGGACGAAAGTTCGCCGGACAGCCAGAAGCTTTGTGGATAGAAGAGCATGTGTGGAAAGGTGTAGCAGGGTATGTAATAAAGATAAGTAGAGATAGGTCGGTCCAATAAAGAGTTGGACTGTAATGCTCCGGGTTGAAAAGGTAGTCGTAGAGAAGGCTAAGAGGGAGTGAGGATGAAGCGCACCAACATTTTATCTCGTCTTGGTCAGAGTTCGATTCGATCCAGTGGTGGGGCTTCCCTAATTTTCACTCTGTTCGATTGAGAACATTTCATACTTGTACGAAATGCATTTGCACAAAAGTTTGAGGAAATTTGAGAAAGCTAAGGGGGAATGCACCCACAACTTTTCCAGAACTCAATCAGAGAGTTTAAGTCAACCCAGTGACACGTCCTCACGTATTTGCACTCGGGCCAGGAAGAAATGCAGCTCTTCCATGTACCAAGTGTAACAAATAATCAATGTTGACGAACTGCAAAGTACAGGTGAAGGAGTGGATTTACTGCTTTATTTTTTTCTAGATTTTTATTGGTTTAATGTATGGTATAGGATGGTCTCAAACTAACCAGTCCACGCATGCTACTGTTCATTGCCGAATAAATCCTTGTCCTGATGAAGGTCATCGAAGTTTTCGACTACAATATTGCTGATACCCAATGGCATAATGGGCCGTTTCTAAATTGAATATTCGGAGTGTAAGCATGGGTGCGGGCCAGTAGTTTGACGGAACGTAGACTTAGCGACTAGTACTTCTTCGTTTTGTCCAAACAGATCGTGCAGAATGCAGACCGAAGGCCAACTATGGAATTTAGCCCTTTCTAGGAAACCTGAAAGAGGGGTGGAATGAGATGGACAGTTGTGGCTGCCAATAGTCCCCACCTATTAATGTCTGTGTGCGCAGGGGAGCTAAACCCGTAGCATTTCCAGCAGGTCGGTCTTTGGCTATTATTGACAAGCACATAACATACCATAGACGTACGTGGCAGCTTAGTCCTATATACCCAAATACTTTAAAAAGAGGGTGCTTGTAAAGAATGGCAGAAAAAGAGAGAAATAAAGAGATGCTCGTAAAAAAGTAGGTGCATAGAGGAGAGAGTGGGCACGCACCAGCATTCCCTGGGAATTTTCTAAATTAACTCAGAGGCCGAAATATTTAATGGAAAATATAAAACCAATATTCAGTTGGTTATGGGTTTCTAGTCGCGTGTCACTCTATATCGCACTATTTCGGTCAGTCTGTCCCCGTTTTGCTTTTTGTAGTTTTGGTAATAACATCGTAACTATTCGGCCGATTCTAACGAAATTTGAAACGCTTATGTTGTTTTACATTCTCTTTCGAATAATATGATTGCAAAAGTCTTGCCAGGTATGTTAAGCTATACCTGGTTAAGCTAGGCTAGGCTATAGTAAGCTAGGCTACACTAGGCAATGATGCGCTAGACAAGGCTATACTATAATATGCTAGGTTTTAGACTAGGGTCAGATAGGCTAGGCTATACTAAGCTAAAGTAAGAAAAAGTATGATTTGTTATGCTAGTTTACACTAGGCTAGCTAGATTATACTAAGCTAGGGTAGTTTAGGTCTGCCACAGCTAGGCTATTCTACTTTAAGCTAGTCTATCCTATGTTTAGCTAGGCTTGGCTATACTAGGCATGATATGCTATGCTAAAGTATGTGGCTATACTATGCTATTTTAGGCTAGGCTAGACTATGCTATTTTATACTATTCTATGTTATACTATGCTATAATATACTATGTTATCTTATGTTATGTTACACTATGCTGTGGTATATTATGCAATGCTGAGCTATGCTATACTATGATATGCAATAATATTCTATAATATACTATGCCCTAATCTGCTATGGTATATTATGCTATACTATGTAATACTGTGCTATTATTGTGTTCCAATCTTTTCAACGTTCTAATTACATAAATGAGGGGTGCTCAAAATTTACAGCCCTACTTATGAATTGTAAAGTTGTTGGGTTTTTTTATTTTAATATAATTTTAGTTCTACTTAGTTAGTTACTAAAAAAATGGACTTATTTTTGTCATTTTGGGAATTAAATGACTTATTATATTAATAATTATATCTAATTCTTTTTTTTCTTATTTCATCGTTTGAAACATATTCATCAGTGTGCTGAAGATTACGTGGCCGCCTTCAATACCTCCATCCAACCAGTGCGATTTGACATACAATTGCATTTAAAATTAGGACCAGCATGACGACATTCACACATTTGAACACCTAAATTGAAAAGAGCAGAGTTGTTGCCATATGGATTCCAAACTCTGGTTGACGTTCTGAAATGTGGTTGTGAGAAACTACCCAGCAACCAATCTTGCAAAGGATATTTACCCTAAAGTGCTTGAAAAGTGGGAACGAGGGAAGAGTTCTTTTCTAGCCCCCGTTGTAAATTCAAGAATCACAATCTTAAACAAATCCAAAAGAACTGGGAGCAGGCCGAAAACATATTCCTTGGGAGAGGAGAGCTACAGGCCTAAAACACTTTGATTACAAAACTAGATAACCTCTTGATATCTTCAGGCGCAAGTGTAAAATTAACTATTACTCCCATTTTCTCTCCTCCTTAAATAATTTATTTTGAACTCGAGATTTAATGATGAATTGTGAAGCTATTCAACATGGTGGATGGATCACATAGACGAAATACGGTCTTAGCATGGGCAATCGTTTATCGCCCATATTATGGAACATTTTGAAGTTAATTTACAGAAAAAAGTTTAAATTCATTCGACAGTTTTTTTAAAATCTTAATGACTTCCATCCCATCATTAAGTTTAAAGTAGAATGGGAACAGGATAATTATATAGCCTTCCTCGATGTCAAAAGTGTAAGAGTCATTGACTAAATTAGCGTCACTGTACCGTAAACCGACCCATTCTAAATCTTATATCCATTTCTTTTCACATCATGAAGTTAACATTAAAAAAGACGTTACATCAGGTATGTTTATGAGAGCACTTGGAATATGTGATCTTGGGTTTCTCGACGACGATATTGCATAAATAACCTGCAGATTCATTGAATTAAATTCTCACCTCCACGTCATCAATGAAAGTTTATCTAAAGCTAAATCTCCATACTACCGTCTCAAGGATAAAAACAAAGTGAGTAGCGCGAAGTGAGTATCCCTCCCATTTTCTCTCCTCAAAGGAGTAAACAAAGTTACATATTTCTTCAGGTCAAGCCTCGTTTAAATACCATTTTTCCATCCTTAAATCTTTCCCTTCGACTAAGCCCATGGGATCAGCCAAATAAGGCAGGTGTATATGTAATCCACTAACTATCCTTCATTCTACATATGAGAGACTGGAAGAACATTGAAAAAACGAATATATGGACACAAAGGTGATGTCAGGCGAGGCAGTACTACATCCAGTATTTTTAACTATATTAGCAATTACAACCACCAAATAGATTATTCTAAGGTCTAAATTATATACAGTTATTCAAAAAAATGAACCGATTTTACTACGCAATATTTTATTAAGGAAAAACAACAGAAAACTCCAGTAAAGTCACAAGTATTCTACTTAAAATCAACGTTTATTTCCTGTCTTTCAAGTATTCAATGCGGCCACCACCTACAGCACGAGGAGAGAACTCCTCCCAGACGCGTATCAGCATATCACGATCATCTGAGTTGATTGCTGTTGTTATTCGATGAGAGTGGGTAGCAGTGGAACAAACACGATCTTTACATATCCTCACAAGAATAAAATCACACACGGTGAGGTCTGTAGATCTCGCATGCTTAGCACAAAGAGCAAGGTGTTGGGTCCCCTTCTGACCAATCCATCGCTGGGGCACCTTTTCATTTAAAAACCTCGAGCCATCAGGCGCAAATGGGAAGGTGTTCCATCTTGTTGAAAAATGAAGTCATGCGCATCTGCTTGCAGTGAATTGAAGAGCCAGTTTTGGAGCATATCGAGATAGGTTTGTACTCTAACGGTGTCTCCTTCAAAGGAAAAGGGACCATAAACCTTGTCCCGAGAAACAGCACAGAAGAGGTTCACCTTAGGGGAATTTCTTTCATGCTCAACTGTTTCATGTGGGTGCTCTGTTCCCCAAATACATACATTGTGACGCCTGACGGTGACGAGCGAGTGAAAAGTCGCTTCATCACTAAAAATAAACGTGAAATGAAGGTTTCGTCCTTTATCATCGCCAGCATCGAATCGCAAAATTCCATCCGCTTTCTCTTGTAGTCTTTGATATACAATACTAGAATAGGCGAAACCAATAGTGCTTTCTTCGTTCACTTATCTGAACATGGTCATCCTATCAATTGGAATTCGGTTGAGTTTAATTACAACTCGGATGACTATGTTAAAAGAAATGTTGTTGCATGCTCCTTCATTTATTCCTCTCTTAACTTCATATCCCCTGGTCTCATTAAACTGGCCCCTGTCAATAACAAGCTAATTTTAAACGAAACTAACCATATTAAATCTTAGCCATTTGATTTGTTAAATGTTATATTTATTGAACAGCGTATTTACAATTATATATCTATGTATTTATAGTTATGTGAGTAATATTTCGACATTTTGCACACAATGTCACACGTAGATATTTTGGTAGAAATCTGATTTATAGATCTTTATCCTTTGAAGACTGCATTTAATCTCCCTTTTCCGATAATTCATTTCTACTTTTTATGCCCTTTCTCTTTTTTTATCCTTTCATTGTAGATAATGGCGGAACGTCGCCTAGTTTTGGCATATATATATATATATATATATATATATATATATATATATATATATATATATATATATATATATATATATATATATATATATATATATATATATATATATATATATATATATATAGCACCCCTCTTGTAAAATAATTTTGTATTCCTTTGAGAATTAACTAAATAAAGTTCAAAAGTACTTGGAATCCGCTTTTCATTTTTTGTGTGGGGATTTTCCAATATATATATATATATATATATATATATATATATATATATATATATATATATATATATATATATATATATATATATATATACACACGACAACTATAGAAGGCCACTTAGGGTGACCCTGAAGTCCAACAAAGATTACCATTGGGGTAATTTGCCCCGGGAATAACATAGGCTACTCAAATTTGGCAAAGAGGCGCCACTTGGTTGTTAGCTTAGGTTCGATGTTTTACCCTTTCTAAGTTGTTTTAGACAAGTAATCACGGCTATGAGTTGCAATTAAAACATCAGCTTTTTCCATGAAAAATTAAGCTTTGCCAGACCAATTGTGCGACCTCAATGTATAAAAAACGCGATAATACCCATTATCAGCATGCCTGAGACTCGAATGATTTGTATATTTAGTTAAAACTCACGCCCATCTGCTTGAGCGCGCTTCCACTCGCGTACTCACGTTAGCCTGCCCGCATGTGAAAATCATTCTCTGTTAGTCTTTCATGATACACTACTCCGTTACTCAAATTAAAATAAACCTTATATTTTATACCTAGCAACTTTTAATTGCGTAATTTAACGCAAGCAGAGAATTGAATTTATTCAAGATAGTTTTTTTATGCCCAGACAGCGCTGGGTATCTTTGCTAGTACTAAATGAAGTAGAAGGATGTTATAGGCAGAATACTTCAGGGATATGTTCGGGACCCATTATAATTTATATTAATAGTTTATATAAATGTTCTTACCTAGGCGGCTAAGAAATACCAAAGTGATATTTTATTATGAAGCCACCGAATTAGCATCCTTAGTAACAGAAGTTGAGGAAACTTTAAAGTATAGAGCGAGTCAAATAAATTCCTATCTTAGAGACATACTGAGATCCCAGATGGCTTTCGACATTACAAAAAAGGCAGTCATTAATATGGAAGGAAGGAACATTGGCTCAACTCAATAGTGGATGAGAAGCAATAAGAATTGGTAATTTAGAAGGTCCAGATATTCTAAGTAGTATATGTATTAAGGCAAAGAAAAGAGGAAAAATACAGTTCATTTTCTATTAATAGCGTTACTCGCTACATACTCTATAATTCCTGCTCTGTTCCCCAAATACATACATTGTGACGCCTGACGGTGACGAGCGAGTGAAAAGTCGCTTCATCACTAAAAATAAACGTGAAATGAAGGTTTCGTCCTTTATCATCGCCAGCATCGAATCGCAAAATTCCATCCGCTTTCTCTTGTAGTCTTTGATATACAATACTAGAATAGGCGAAACCAATAGTGCTTTCTTCGTTCACTTATCTGAACATGGTCATCCTATCAATTGGAATTCGGTTGAGTTTAATTACAACTCGGATGACTATGTTAAAAGAAATGTTGTTGCATGCTCCTTCATTTATTCCTCTCTTAACTTCATATCCCCTGGTCTCATTAAACTGGCCCCTGTCAATAACAAGCTAATTTTAAACGAAACTAACCATATTAAATCTTAGCCATTTGATTTGTTAAATGTTATATTTATTGAACAGCGTATTTACAATTATATATCTATGTATTTATAGTTATGTGAGTAATATTTCGACATTTTGCACACAATGTCACACGTAGATATTTTGGTAGAAATCTGATTTATAGATCTTTATCCTTTGAAGACTGCATTTAATCTCCCTTTTCCGATAATTCATTTCTACTTTTTATGCCCTTTCTCTTTTTTTATCCTTTCAATGTAGATAATGGCGGAACGTCGCCTAGTTTTGGCATATATATATATATATATATATATATATATATATATATATATATATATATATATATATATATATATATATATATATATATATATATCCATATGGAGCTCGGCCGTGAAGCCTGCATTTAATATTGAGGATAAATCCCAGAGCCACGAGAAAGGGATGTAGCATCTTTTAATTTTTCACTACGTTTCGAAAACTACAAGTTTTCATCTTCAGGCTAGAATAAGTTTACAAAGTTAATATGCATAAAGAAAACTTGAAAAGGCCAACAAGACATTATTTTACAGGTGACCAATTACAGAATATCAGTAGAAAGTACTACAAGTTAAATTAAATATGACTTGGCAACAGTTAAATTTGCTTTAAGACCGACTCAAAAATTAGTTCATAAATTTAAAGATTATTGCAGAAATTAATTACAAAATAAGAGAAATTGACTTGGCATTATTTAAAGATGATAAATTTAAACTTTTTTTTTTTATTATTATTAAATTTTGTAAAGACTAACAGTTAAAAACATTTAATATAAAAACGGAAAATTTGGGTACTTACTAAAGCGGATCCATCCTAGAGAGTGAATGGTAGGTTTAACAAAGGGGCTAGTATATATATAGGTTACATTGACGGTTGGTTTATTAAAAGGCAAACCAACTAACAAACTGTAGTTAAAATTAGTTAATTAATAATGATATTGCACTTAAATCTTCATTGAGTGTAGGTTTGTAGTGTTTTATATATAGAGATTCGAGGGTTCTTAGGCAATGTTTGTTGTTGTTAAAGGCTAATACTTTAAAATTCTCAATAGAAATGTTAGTTTTACAGCTTATGGTGTGTTCCCTAATAGATGACTTTTCCTTTCTATTTAATATTTTGCTTGTACGCCAACTAATCCCCATATGAGCAGAGAACCTAGCTCCAAGAGACCTAACAGTGCTACCAATGTAAGAGGCTCCAGTACAACTGGGACATTTAAATAAATAGACATTATCACTGCGGAACTCCAAAGAGATAGGATCTTTACTGTTAAAGAAACTTCCTATCGATAGTTTGTTTATAAAAACTATTTTGGGGTTGATTTGGGGAAAATATCTTTTATAAATAAATAAGATTTTTCTTTTAAAAGTATCGTTCAAAAAACCCATCTCTGAAATTAGTAAATATATGGGCATTTTAGGAACTTTTATGCAGGGTTGAGGGGGGTCAATGAGATTATCAAATAGCTTTTTTAAAACTCTATCATATAGGTCAGAAGGAAATAAATTATTTATAAAATACTTCCTAAGAAAAATAAATTCATTATGGATTGATTGGTAAGTGGATGATAGCGAGAAACTTCTATGTATTAAAGTTTTTACTGTGGATATTTTATAACTGAAATCACAAAAACTAAAGTAGTTCAAACCTAGTCCTGTGAATGTTTTTTTTCTGTAAATGGTTGTTTGAATCTTTCGTTGGTCATTATCTCGGTTGATTAAAAGGTCAAGAAAGGGCATCTTATCATTTGACTCGACTTCCATGGTGAATTTGATGTTAGGGTGTAAAGTGTTCAAAAAATTAAAGAAAAGTTGGCTATGTGCAGGATTATTAAAAACTGCCAAGGAATCATCAACAAAACGGCGGTAGAAGGAGGGTTTGTAATCTAAATTAGTAGAAAACATTTGATCTTCGAGATGTGTCATAAAAAAGTCAGCTGCAAGTGGTCCCATTGGAGAACCCATTGCAACACCATCGATCTGGCAGTAAACTTTATTATTAAACGTGAACCAAGATTCAGAAAGACTTAATTCCAGCGCTTTTTTGAATTGGCTTCGTGAAAATCCATGAAAAGTATTTTGGGAATGGAATACCTTATTTAATATTAAACTGATGGTATAGTTTAGGGGAATGTTAGTAAATAAAGATTCAACATCATAACTCACAATATATCCATCGTTAACTTTGCTGAGTAATTCCTCTTTAAACTTATAGGAGTTTTGTATGGAGAACTGATTTTTAGATAAAGGTGAAAGTATTTTAACAAGATATTTGGCCAGTTTGTATGATGGTAAAGAATAAGAGGCAAGTATGGGTCTCAAAGGGACTCCTTCTTTGTGAATTTTAGGTAGAAAATACATGGATGCTAAATAACTGGAAGATACAAATAATTCATTATAAGTATCTTTAGGAATAATTGAAGCCTGTTTAAGTTGTGTTAAGAAACGATTAACTTTATCTTCGAATCGTAGAAGAATAGTTTTAGGTAAATCATTGATAGGTTCAAATTTTGTTCTGTCATTCAATATACTATGGGCTTTTTGTACATAGTCCTCCCTATCAAGGATACTACACCCTTTCCCTTATCAGGTTTAGTAACTATTATATCCTTATTGCCCGCAAGTGTCCGTAATACCTTTCTATCTTTAGGTTTAATTATGAAATTCGAGCTTCTAGATGAATGTATTTTAGAATAAAATTCGCTGGAGAGAGAAGATAACTCAGAACAAAAGTCAGTAAAGTTTCCTTTAAGAGGTAGATCCTTAACCTTGCGTGCCATATTTTCAAAATACAGCATGAATTTAGGTTTAGCCATTTTGTAAAAAGGGAGTTTAAATTCAAGTCCCAAGGTAAGCAGAAATTTTTCCCGAAAGCTTAAAGCAGTACGTGACAAGTTGATAACTATTTTTTCCGGATCCATAAAGGTTGGAAAGTACAATCCCAAATTCGACAACTTCCTAGTGTGTCTTTGTATGCATACATTTTGGTGAAATATTTTGGTTTTATACAAAAAATACCTTATGAGGAGAATGTCTAAAAGAGACAAATGCGTCTTCAAATTGGCAAATCCTTCAGTTATATTATGTTGATGAAGAGTAAACTTTTTTGATTTAGAAGTTATTTCTAGGTTGATAAGTTGATCCAAGGAATCCTTATAGAAATACGAGTTATACAGAGATTTGCGATGTAGCTTAAAATAAAGAAATTTAGGATCTACCTCTTAAAGGAAACTTTACTGACTTTTGTTCTGAGTTATCTTCTCTCTCCAGCGAATTTTATTCTAAAATACATTCATCTAGAAGCTCGAATTTCATAATTAAACCTAAAGATAGAAAGGTATTACGGACACTTGCGGGCAATAAGGATATAATAGTTACTAAACCTGATAAGGGAAAGGGTGTAGTGATCCTTGATAGGGAGGACTATGTACAAAAAGCCCATAGTATATTGAATGACAGAACAAAATTTGAACCTATCAATGATTTACCTAAAACTATTCTTCTACGATTCGAAGATAAAGTTAATCGTTTCTTAACACAACTTAAACAGGCTTCAATTATTCCTAAAGATACTTATAATGAATTATTTGTATCTTCCAGTTATTTAGCATCCATGTATTTTCTACCTAAAATTCACAAAGAAGGAGTCCCTTTGAGACCCATACTTGCCTCTTATTCTTTACTATCATACAAACTGGCCAAATATCTTGTTAAAATACTTTCACCTTTATCTAAAAATCAGTTCTCCATACAAAACTCCTATAAGTTTAAAGAGGAATTACTCAGCAAAGTTAACGATGGATATATTGTGAGTTATGATGTTGAATCTTTATTTACTAACATTCCCCTAAACTATACAATCAGTTTAATATTAAATAAGGTATTCCATTCCCAAAATACTTTTCATGGATTTTCACGAAGCCAATTAAAAAAAGCGCTGGAATTAAGTCTTTCTGAATCTTGGTTCACGTTTAATAATAAAGTTTACTGCCAGATCGATGGTGTTGCAATGGGTTCTCCAATGGGACCACTTGCAGCTGACTTTTTTATGACACATCTCGAAGATCAAATGTTTTCCACTAATTTAGATTACAAACCCTCCTTCTACCGCCGTTTTGTTGATGATTCCTTGGCAGTTTTTAATAATCCTGCACATAGCCAACTTTTCTTTAATTTTTTGAACACTTTACACCCTAACATCAAATTCACCATGGAAGTCGAGTCAAATGATAAGATGCCCTTTCTTGACCTTTTAATCAACCGAGATAATGACCAACGAAAGATTCAAACAACCATTTACAGAAAAAAAACATTCACAGGACTAGGTTTGAACTACTTTAGTTTTTGTGATTTCAGTTATAAAATATCCACAGTAAAAACTTTAATACATAGAAGTTTCTCGCTATCATCCACTTACCAATCAATCCATAATGAATTTATTTTTCTTAGGAAGTATTTTATAAATAATTTATTTCCTTCTGACCTATATGATAGAGTTTTAAAAAAGCTATTTGATAATCTCATTGACCCCCCTCAACCCTGCATAAAAGTTCCTAAAATGCCCATATATTTACTAATTTCAGAGATGGGTTTTTTGAACGATACTTTTAAAAGAAAAATCTTATTTATTTATAAAAGATATTTTCCCCAAATCAACCCCAAAATAGTTTTTATAAACAAACTATCGATAGGAAGTTTCTTTAACAGTAAAGATCCTATCTCTTTGGAGTTCCGCAGTGATAATGTCTATTTATTTAAATGTCCCAGTTGTACTGGAGCCTCTTACATTGGTAGCACTGTTAGGTCTCTTGGAGCTAGGTTCTCTGCTCATATGGGGATTAGTTGGCGTACAAGCAAAATATTAAATAGAAAGGAAAAGTCATCTATTAGGGAACACACCATAAGCTGTAAAACTAACATTTCTATTGAGAATTTTAAAGTATTAGCCTTTAACAACAACAAACATTGCCTAAGAACCCTCGAATCTCTATATATAAAACACTACAAACCTACACTCAATGAAGATTTAAGTGCAATATCATTATTAATTAACTAATTTTAACTACAGTTTGTTAGTTGGTTTGCCTTTTAATAAACCAACCGTCAATGTAACCTATATATATACTAGCCCCTTTGTTAAACCTACCATTCACTCTCTAGGATGGATCCGCTTTAGTAAGTACCCAAATTTTCCGTTTTTATATTAAATGTTTTTAACTGTTAGTCTTTACAAAATTTAATAATAATAAAAAAAAAAAAAAGTTTAAATTTATCATCTTTAAATAATGCCAAGTCAATTTCTCTTAGTTTGTAATTAATTTCTGCAATAATCTTTAAATTTATGAACTAATTTTTGAGTCGGTCTTAAAGCAAATTTAACTGTTGCCAAGTCATATTTAATTTAACTTGTAGTACTTTCTACTGATATTCTGTAATTGGTCACCTGTAAAATAATGTCTTGTTGGCCTTTTCAAGTTTTCTTTATGCATATTAACTTTGTAAACTTATTCTAGCCTGAAGATGAAAACTTGTAGTTTTCGAAACGTAGTGAAAAATTAAAAGATGCTACATCCCTTTCTCGTGGCTCTGGGATTTATCCTCAATATTATATATATATATATATATATAGCACCCCTCTTGTAAAATAATTTTGTATTCCTTTGAGAATTAACTAAATAAAGTTCAAAAGTACTTGGAATCCGCTTTCCATTTTTTGTGTGGGGATTTTCCAATATATATATATATATATATATATATATATATATATATATATATATATATATATATATATATACAGATATATATATATATACACACACGACAACTATAGAAGGCCACTTAGGGTGACCCTGAAGTCCAACAAAGATTACCATTGGGGTAATTTGCCCCGGGAATAACATAGGCTACTCAAATTTGGCAAAGAGGCGCCACTTGGTTGTTAGCTTAGGTTCGATGTTTTACCCTTTCTAAGTTGTTTTAGACAAGTAATCACGGCTATGAGTTGCAATTAAAACATCAGCTTTTTCCATGAAAAATTAAGCTTTGCCAGACCAATTGTGCAACCTCAATGTATAAAAAACGCGATAATACTTATTATCAGCATGCCTGAGACTCGAATGATTTGTATATTTAGTTAAAACTCACGCCCATCTGCTTGAGCGCTCTTCCACTCGCGTACTCACGTTAGCCTGCCCGCATGTGAAAATCATTCTCTGTTAGTCTTTCATGATACACTACTCCGTTACTCAAATTAAAATAAACCTTATATTTTATACCTAGCAACTTTTAATTGCGTAATTTAACGCAAGCAGAGAATTGAATTTATTCAAGATAGTTTTTTTATGCCCAGACAGCGCTGGGTATCTTTGCTAGTACTAAATGAAGTAGAAGGATGTTATAGGCAGAATACTTCAGGGATATGTTCGGGACCCATTATAATTTATATTAATAGTTTATATAAATGTTCTTACCTAGGCGGCTAAGAAATACCAAAGTGATATTTTATTATGAAGCCACCGAATTAGCATCCTTAGTAACAGAAGTTGAGGAAACTTTAAAGTATAGAGCGAGTCAAATAAATTCCTATCTTAGAGACATACTGAGATCTCAGATGGCTTTCGACATTACAAAAAAGGCAGTCATTAATATGGAAGGAAGGAACATTGGCTCAACTCAATAGTGGATGAGAAGCAATAAGAATTGGTAATTTAGAAGGTCCAGATATTCTAAGTAGTATATTAAGGCAAAGAAAAGAGGAAAAATACAGTTCATTTTCTATTAATAGCGTTACTCGCTACATACTCTATAATTCCTGTCTTTAGAAAAATCAACCCACTCGAAGCAGGCAAGGGAAGGCAATCACTCTCAGCATTCTTCATTCACTCTCAGCATTCTTCATTCACTCTCAGCATTCTTCATTCACTCTCAGCATTCTTCATTCACTCTCAGCATTCTTCATTCACTCTCAGCATTCTTCAATCACTTTCAGCATTCTTCAATCACTTCCAGCATTCTTCAATCACTCTCAGCCTTCCTCAAGCATTCAATTTTCTTCAAACACTCAATTTTTATTAATTTCATTCATTTTATTACTTTCTGCTCATTTTTCCATCTCTCTCCATATATCTCATATTGTAGCCACTCATAATTCAGAAACTGCCGTAAATTGTAGTTCGCCATTTTTATAGTGGGCAGGGCAAAATACAGGATGCACGTTTATCCTGATCTTAAATTTAAAATTTTTCGTGCCTATAAATTTTTGAAAAACCTATTTGGTAAATAACTAACCATTTTTCTTTAGTTCAAACTTTCTTAAATAAACAAAAATTGAAGAGTTAATATTCATCCAAAGTCTCGGTAAATGTGATGCGCTTAGAATCATTAATGAATATTTCATGGTTAGACATCACGCGGACATTAATTGCTCGCAAAATGGCGCGTGAGTCTTTTCACAACAGATATGGAAAAATGATTCCAAGCGTTTTTAGTCGCGTGTAACCTTATATCTCACTATGTTATCGGTCCTCGTTTTGCATTTTTGGGGGTGTGAGTAATAACATTGTAAATATTCAGCCGATTCTAACGATATTTAAAACACTTATGTTGTTTTATGTTCTCTTTCGAATGATATAATTGCCAAAGTCTTACCCAGGTTTGCCGGGGAATTATTTGACAATAACTTCATAACTATTAGGCTTATTTTAACGAAATTTGAAACCCCCTATGTAGTTTTACATTCTCTTTCGAATAATATAATTGAGAGATATCTAAGGAGCATAAGGAATTATACAACCGGCTAAGACAAACAGAAGCAAGCAGAGAAGGAGTCACCAGGATGCGACACCTCGAAGCAGAACTAACACAAGAAATGCGAGTAGGACAGAACCGACGAATGGGACAGCCTAATTGACAAAATAAGAAGACAACTTTACTATATTTAGACAGACAATAAAAAAATTAGGGAAAAAATAGTCGGAAAAACACTAATCAATGAGGATGAATCATACAGTGAAGTCCCAGAGTAACTGCAGGTATGATTCGGGAAGCAATGAAGAGAAGTCTTTTCCATAACGTTGGAAGGCCTCAACTTTGAGTTTCAAGGCCAAATTATTGAAGAGCTGACTGCGGTTTTTAAGTAAACCTATCTTTGCCCGCACGTCTCCGAAGAAAGAGATTACAGACAAGGTAGACTGTCGTAGGTCAGGTGAGATCTTCAGACCTCCGTTTGCTTTCCGTGTCTCAGAACGGTTGGCGGATAGCACGCAGGGCAACTCTGCACTTGAGCCTTGCCTCGAATAATACAGTTGAACAATGCAATTAACTGCAACGAATACAGTTAAATATGGAGAAGGCATTGTAATGGTATGGGGAGTGATCTCTGCTGCTGGTTCTGGCCCACCTATTCGCCTACAAAGGACTGTGAATACTGAAATCTACAAGCAGATTCTTAGACAGCATGCCCTTCCACCTCTCTGATTCTCGTCACTTCAACCTCCCATATTCGTACAGGACAACGCTCCCTACCACACTGCGAAGAGAGTCAAAGATTTTTTTTAGTGATAAAGGGGTTGACCTCAGTCCCAATCTCAACCCTATAGAAAACGTTTGGAAGATTGTTGGAGATGGAGCGCGAAGGAGACATCCAAAGAACCAAGATGAACTCTGGGAATTATTGAAAAACGAATGGAACAATATTACCTCATCATTTTCTAAGTAATTAATTCAGTCCTGTTGTAACAGATGTCGTAGGGGGGGGGGATTCATTTATAGTAAAGGGATGTTCACAAAATATTAATAGTAAGGGTTTCTTGTTCCATTTTTACATTGTTTATCTAAGTAATCCTTAACTTTTGGCCGCTGCACTATCAAAGTGTTTATTTCCTCATAACTTTCCAAATATTTATTCCCTTCACTTAAAATTACTGCCCCTTATACTATAGTCATTAATGTATATACATATATATATATATATATATATATAATTAATATTTATTTTAAAAAGCAAGCAATCTCCAAAATATATAATACTCGTGAACAACAAACGGGCAAGACAGCGATGTCCTCATCACCAGGGGCAAAATTGATTGAGTTTTTTATATCTATTTATTCTCCGACTATTCATCTCTTTCAAGCCACTATTTTCATCACAAAGACCTACAATGGCATGAACTGCCGCTGTAAACAGAACAGCCTATTACTAAGCTGCACCAAAATAAAAATAAACTATGATCAAGAACAAGCAAAATTGGCACTCTCCAGCGTCGGAAGGAGGCTCTCTCTGGGATCGAAAAGGGTAGGTTCAGATGAGAACACCATCGCCGAAACCACTAGACAGGAGAGAGAGAGGGAGAGAGCTCCTTTTATTATATTTTTTATTTCTCATAAGTCTAAAATGCAAATACAGGATAGTTTACATTTGGACGAATCACTGACACAAGAAATAAGCACCACACACAGCAGTTCTTTATTAGGCGATCTTTTTTCATCGCAGAGGCAAATATCTGTTGAATTGGTAATTCTACAGATTAATAACAAACTTGTTTAAAAAAAAATATTGCATTCAATCTATTCTACAGGCTTATCTAAATAGTCTGTTGCTAATAATTTTGGCCGGCAAAACAAAAGTTTTCGAGTTATTAGCTATTATTTGCCGCTGCTATGATGTCCTAAGCCTCGATGGAGCATGTTTTATTGTACTGAGTCAAGAAATACATTTTGAGAGCGACGATGTAAATTTAACTATGATATAGAAGGCTAGAGGTAGCAGGTTATTTAAACTGGCCTAGTTATAATGTTATTTTACTTATCATAATGAGAATCGTTGGGGAAGAATATTGACACGGATTGTATAACATTGTCGCGGCACTGAAAAATAGTGGCATCGCGTTTTGGGGTTTGTAAATTGGAGCATAAACATCGGGTGGCTAAATTGCCTACAAAATGTTTTTTACTGCGTCCATATAACTAGAGATTTTTTTTTGTTGTACGCCACAGCGGTTCAATATTATTCGTGAGCCAATGGTTTCTGAATCCACAAATTTAATGCAATGGTTAACAGTCATGTGAATAAAGCCTTCATTAGAAAGGCAAATGTAAGCTTTCCATCAATCAGAAAAAATGGTCGTTCTCGTCCAATCTATTTTTAAATGATTGTTAGGAGCTTTACACAATTCCTGCTTTCCACAAGAATTCTAAGAAAAATCTCATCTGTCAACATAGTACCTCAAATACCTATTGCCATTCGAAAGAGATTTCCCTACATTATACTTTTGGCGGTAAAATTCTCTTCTGTCGATCTCTACAATTGTATCGATCTCCCCAATTGGCTCACTCATGCTGATACACCAGTCATTTATAACTTCCCTCTAAAAACTATCCCAATCATAACATAACACAACATAATTACACGGATGACAAAAGCCACAAGGGCCTTTCAAAGGTCATCCGCCTCCGTCAAAACCCACCCAAAAAAAGCACAATCACCAGGGAAAGACAAAATCAAAGTACCCCACAATATAATATAACATATGACAAAAGCCACAAGGGCTCATCATAGGTCATCCGAGTCAAACGGCCTCTTTTTTTTAAGGCACCCACACTCCCAGGAAAACTACATCCAGAGGATTGCATCCAGAAACAAGGGTATCACCAATCAAGGCTTGTCAAGAACTAAATCATGCAGCTATAGATATATACAAACAATATTAATATATACAAAACTTAGGAACCATCACAACCTTCCCTTCCCATAAACTCATCCAACCTACTCTTAAATACATTTAGATTTGGACTACCTACTACCCTCTGCGGCAATTTGTTCCAGAAGTCTACCACTTTATTGGTGAAAAAATATTTTCATAAATCCAACTTACACCCTTGCTTTTTAATTTTCAAGTGGTGACCTCTAGTCCGATTTCCATCATCTAACTCAAAAAACTTGCTAACATCCAATTTATCTATCCCAGAAAATTTTTTAAAGAGCTCAATCATATCCCCTCTCACACACCTCCTTTCGAACGAGAACATATTTAATACCCTCAGTCTATCTTCATATTCAAGGTGCCTCAGGGAAGGAATAATCTTTGTTGCCCTACGTTGCACTGACTCAAGAAGGTTAATATTGTGTCTAAAATGTGTAGACCATGCCTGTATACAGTACTCTAGATGTGGCCTAACATAAGAGTTATAGAGTTTAAGAATAACCTCCTAACTTTTGTAACTGACATTTCTCTTAATAAAACCCAACACTCTATTTGCCCTATTTCTTGCTTCAATACACTGCTTAGAAAACCTTAATGACTTATCTATTACTACTCCTAGATCTTTCTCATCCTCTACTGAGCTCAGCCAATGCCCATCCATTTCATAGTTAAATTCTCTATTATCTTTTCCCATGTTAATAACTTTGCACTTATCAAGGTTGAAAGTCATTTGCCACTTATGTGCCCAGGATAATTTATTTAAGTCCCCCTGCACTTTAAAATTATCATCAATATCTTTAACTACAGCTGCTAATTTGGTATCATCCGCAAAAATTGACACTTTATTATTAACTGCCTCCCCAAGATCGTTTATATAGATGACAAATAATAATGGACCGAGAACTGATCCCTGAGGAACCCCACTGATAACATCCCTCCACTCTGACTTTACATCATTATGCACTACCCTTTGCTTCCTGTCTTTCAGCCACTCAGCTATCCAATTTGAAACACCCCCACATATCCCAATCATTTTTAATTTATGAACTAGTCTCCTGTGTGGTACCTTATCAAATGCTTTACTAAAATCTAAGTAAATAATATCTACATTCTCTCCCTTATCTACTTGATCTGTTACAAACTCCAGAAAGTCTAGTAAGTTAGTCAAACATGATCTACCTGATCTAAACCTATGCTGAGCATCGCTGATAAACCCCTCCCTCTTTAGATGTTGGCAAATCCCTTTTTTAACTATTTTCTCAAGAATTTTACAGACTACAGGAGTTAGGCTAACCGGTCTAAAGTTATTTGGATCCTCTTTACTACCCTTCTTGAAAATGGGGACTACATTCGCCCTCTTCCAATCATCGGGTATTTCTCCATATTCCAGTGACGTAATATACAACTTCTCCAGAGCTATTGAGATACTTTCTACCCCTTCTTTAAGTATCCTAGAATGAATATTATCAGGGCCGGAGGCCTTGGTAGTATCTACCTCACCTATTAGTCCTTTTATCATCCTCCGATCCACACTAATGTTAGTAAACACCTCTTTTCCTGACCCATGAGTACTATACATAGGACTATTTAGTTTCTCCTTTGTAAATACTGATGCAAAATGACCATTTAGTACCTCAACTATTTCCTCATCAGTTTCTCTCACAACCCCTTCATATTTGATAGGTCCTATTTTAACTCTGCCAGACTTGTTATTAATTTTATGGTAACTAAAAAACTTTCTACGATCTTTGTTGCTATCCTGAGCTAATTTAATTTCTGACACCCTTTTGTTCTTCTTTATAATCTTATTTAACTCATTCCTAGCCATTCTATAATCACTTAAATTTTGAATATTATTTTGTACCTGTAATTTTTTGTATGCCCTTTTCTTCTCTGAAGTTTTTCTAGCTATCTCCTGATTCCACCATAATGGTTTCCTACTTTTGTTCCTAATAGCCTTCATTGGGATACATTGTTCTTGGACTACATTTATTATATGCTTGAAAGTATCCCACATCCCATACGCATTTTTACCTCTGAATTCTATATCCCAGTCTACCAAATTTAGCAAGCTTCGAAGTTTTACATAATCTCCCTTATGAAAATTTGGAACTTTTTCAGCATTCTCAGTTATTTTACCCTTCTCAATTCCCAAGTTAAAACGAACTATCTGATGGTCACTATTTCCTAATGCTTCCCCAACAGTCAATTCTTAAACTAAATGATCACTGTTAGAAAGTACTAAATCTAATATATTGTCCCCCCTCGTTGGCTCATTAACAAATTGATTAAAAAAATTATCCTCAAAGCATTCTATGAACCTGCCACTTGTTCTATCCCTACCTATCATATTTTCCCAGTCCACAGAGTTTAAGTTGAAGTCCCCAATAATAACTGCATCTGTTTCACATCCCTTACTTATTTCCCTTATCATTAGTTCATCCATATCATCAGTCTGCCCAGGTGGCCTGTAAAAAGCTCCCAAATGTACCATTCTATTTTTACTGAACCTAATATCTATCCAAAGTGACTCAACTCCATCCTGCTTTATTGAAGTATTTAAACTTGAAACAATGTTGTTTTTTATATAGATAATTATTCCTTCACCAATCCTACCTGTCCTTTGACTAATATACATATTATAGCCCTGTAAATCAAATTCACTTATACTGTCACTAAATTCTATTTCATTAACCCATGATTCAGTAATGCATAATATATCTATATCCTCATTGCTAATATAACTAAATAGCTCATCCTTCTTGTTTTTAAGACTACGAGCATTTGTATAGAAACAATTTAACCCCCCTATCCCTGAAGCACCTCTTGAAACTTGAATGACCTCACCTCTATCGCCTTGGAACCTATTTCTGTTATCTGCCAAGTCCATTCTACTTTCAGTACTATAATGTCCTCTTATAATTCCCTGACCACTATTAGTATCTAGTTTCCCGCCCGCAAAGACCTAATAACACGATCATACTCCTCCCACAACACATCTACCCCCCTCCTACTCAAATGCAGTCCATCCATCACATACATTTCTTTCATTCCAACAAACCTATCCCACACATCCACAAACATGACACCTTCCATCTCACACATCCTCCTCACATAATCATTCAGCCCAATTGCACGAGACATCCATTCTACCCCAACATCCATTCTTGGAAGCACACCTGTCACAACACCTTTCATTCTACTTTCTTTCACCTTTTCAATCAACCTCTTGTACCTCTCACGTAACTCACAAGCACCCACTTTCTTCACATCATTCACTCCTACATGCGTAATCACAACCGCATCCCTTGCACAGCCAGACACCAGCTCCTCATACCTATCAGACAGATCTCTCACTCCAGCACCCGGCAAACACACCCTCAAACCATTCAATCTACTTGCATTCAACTTCCTATCTAAATATCTAACTCGCGAATCACCCATCACAAGCACTTCAGTCAGACTCCTATTCCTAATCCCCACAGACCTAACTCTATCCCCACTCCTATTCTCATTGAAACTACCAGTCACTCGAACTCCACCCCCACCAGTCATATCACTTCCAGTTACTTCGTCTCTTAGGGCACTGAATCTATTAGTCAAGCTAATAGGTTCTGTGTCCCTCTGACTCACACACCTATTCTCCCCCTGGCTAACAACCTCAACAGAGGCAACCCTATTCTCACGAAGAACAGGAGAAGCCTCCCTAGCTTCATGTTTCCTAACCACTCTCCACTGTCCCCCATCCTCACTAGGCCTATTTCTAACTAATCTAAGGGGGCTAACTTCACTATCACTAGAACTATCATATCCTACCTCCTCCACCGGCCCTCTACCTTCACCTGAAACATCTAACTGGCCTACCTCACCACCTAACCTATTTCCAAATCTAGGCCTAACACTAAGTTCCCTCCTGAGCTCAGCAACTAACCCCTTCAGCCTACATATCCTGTCTAAATCCTGCCTTCTCATCCCCTCTAAATCTACAATGCATTCACGCAGCCCACATACAACACATGTATACCCCTCACCTAATACACCACAACCAATGCATACATTCCGACATAAGAACATAAGAAAAGAAGGAGACTGCAAAAGACCATTCATGGCCTACACTTGGCAGCTCCTGTTCCAGTCAACACACAAAAGATTTATTACCAGAGAAAAGTCATCAACATTGTCACCCTTTACAGGAGTTCGTCAGATCTAATCTACAATATACATAAAATGCATCCAGAGGATTATGCCCATTCATGCAACCGCAAAATATAATCTCCCCACTCCTTAGAAAAATATATACATATGTACATAAAAAAGTCAGTCCCATCTAGCAGCTTCATCCATATATTTATCTAATCTATTCTTAAAACTACCCAGAGAGGAGGCTTCTATCACATGTCTAGTGAGCCTATTCCATTCATCTACCACACGATTTGTAAACCAATTCCTCCCAATCTCCTTCCTAAACCTATACTTATCAAGCTTAAACCCATTGCTACGTGTCCTGTCATGTTCACTAAGTATAAGAACCTTACCCAGATCCCCTTTATTATATCCTTTTACCCATTTGAAGACTTCAATCAATTCCCCTCTGACTCTTCTCCTTTCCAATGTATGTAGATTTAGTTTTCTGAGCCTTTCACCATAAGGTAAGTTCCTTAGCCCACCAATCATCTTTGTCATCCTTCTCTGCACAGACTCAAGCAAATCAATATCCTTCCTATAATATGGTGACCAAAATTGTACTGCATAGTCTAGATGAGGCCTAACTAGCGCCAGATACAGTTTTAGAATGACTTCAGCACTCTTATTGCTTACACTCCTCCTAATGAATCCCAATATCCTATTAGCTTTATTCTTAGCAACACTTTCATCCCCAAACTCCATCACTTATTCAAACAAAGAAAGAACTTAAGTAGCAATAAGAAAAAAAAGAAGAGCAACTTAGCTTTCGCTGATTGTGGTGAGAAAAAAACAAAAAACAAACAAACTATAGAAAAATCTGAAAAATAGATCAACAGACTGAGAGCTCTATGAAACACGTGCTACCTGTTCGAAGGTCAGTCGTATGGCTGATATTAAGTTCCTAGTCCACAAATTTATAGGAAAATACACTGCGAACATAAATGTTAACAGAAGTCAAAACCTGTTCAATGTCTAACCGCACTTGAGAAAAGAAAAGTGTTGTTAAATATTAATTGAGGCCAGTTACATTGTTTTTTCGAATCTGCACATTTCTCTGGCATCTCTTTATCCTTCTTATTATATCAAATTCGGACTTTCTCTGGCACCGTTCACAAATGTTTTCTTTTCTAATTAGGCCGTGATTTTAACAAAAATAAATTACAGCTTCGAAACGACCATAATATTCACAGGAGGTAAGAACAGTTATTTCGCAACCATCACAGAGATGAGCATTTTCGACTAAAGGCTATGCCACCTCCTTTCACAAAAATTGGCCTCTTATTTGGTTCCTTTCCCGCGGAAAACAGCACATTGCTAAAAACCTACCCCCTCCCACATTAACCTGACCTACCTATAACCCACCCTTAAACCATTCTTTTGGTTTGGTCAAAAGAAGCCATCAATGACAAAATGGCTGTAAATCTATTTTTCGTTATAATATAAATAAGAAATTTAGGGGCTTTAATTAGCGAAAGCCTTAATTCTGATCTTCCATAACAAATAAATGAATATTATTTCGGTTAAATTTTCGTGGTCGCTCTAAAACAACATAACCAAGTTAGATCAGGTTATGTAGACCATAAGCAAATGAGCAAATGTGTTTCTCTAGATTGCACACTAAAAGAACTATTTTAGGGACTTTTAAAAGAATTTAAAGCGAAAATAAAAAGGAGAGCATCTCCCGTAGAAAGGATGAAAGATGTGAAGATAAAGGAAGTGAAAATGTTTCAGGATATTTAGCCTCAAATTTGCTGCGTGGTGGGAACATGGTTGCCCCATTCAGGTTGCACACGGATCGAGACGGTACCGCTGCTATATGTAACATAACATAATTTCACGGATGACAAAAGCCACAAAGGCCTATCAATGGTCATCTGCATCTATCAAAACTTACCCACAAAATGCATCCATAGGATTATGTCAGATCATACATCTACAATATACAATTTGAACCATTCACAGGAATGCGTCAAAAACAAAAGGCATCATCATAAAGACTCATCAAAATCAATCGTAATATACAATAATAAAAAACTATATACACAGAAATGAGTCCAGAATCCCCCCTCCCCCCACATACACAATGTTAATCCTCCATTCCTATATAATGCTCTAATCTGAGTTTGAATACATTCAAGTTTGGACCGTCTACCGTCTCAAATGGCAAACTATTCCAGTAATCTACCACTCTATTGGTGAAAAAATATTTTCTAACATCCAACTTGCACCTTTGTTTTTCAATTTTCAAGTGGTGACCCCTAGTCCTCCCTTTCAACTCAAATAACTTGCTGAAATCAAACTTATCCACTCCAGAAGAGATTTTAAAAAGCTTAATCATATCTCCCCTCACACATCTTCTCTCAAATGAAAACGTATTTAGCACCCTCAGTCTATCTTCATATTCAAGGTGCTTCAGGGAAGGTATTATATTTGTTGCTCTCCTTTGTACTGACTCTAGCAGGTTGATATCAAGTCTAAAATGTGGTGACCATGCTTGTATACAGTATTCTAAATGTGGCTTAACATACGAGTTGTAGAATTTAAGGATAACCTCTTTACTCTTGTAGCTAACATTCCTCTTAATGTATCCTAGCACCCTATTTGCTCTATTTTTTGCTTTAATACACTGCTTTGAAAACTTCAGTGACCTATCTACTACTACGCCTAAGTTCTTCTCATCCTCAACTGAATTCAGCCAATGCCCATCCATTTCATAGCTAAATTCCCTATTATCCCTTCCCATGTTGAGAACTTTGCATTTTTTAAGGCTAAAAGACATCTACCACTTCTTAGCCCAAGCTAATAACTTCTTTAAGTCACTCTGCACTTTAAAGCTACCATTAACTTCTTCGACTACAGCTGCCAATTTAGTGTCACCGGCAAAAATTAACACTTTGCCATTTACAGCCTCCCCAACATCATTTCTATAAACTATGAATAATAAAGGGCTCCAATGTAGGCGAAGATACCATACAATACCGAGGGATTTCTTTTAAATTCCTGGTTTCTTTTAGCATAACATTATATTATGAAAATAAAAGTCACCAAGGCATATCAAGGGCCATCAGAGTCAATTAATAAACTACTCTACCCAACCTCCAACATCACTACAACCAACATCCAGAGGATTATGCCCCAAGTATTGCTTTAAAGTCATCACCAATGAAGACATGTCAAAGACTTAATCATCATATATCTTGTATTAAGCCATTCGCTATTATCACATTTTTTTATATAATAATAATAAGTATGTATAATACGCCCTTCAGGGCTGTTAGCCCTCACAAAGCGAAGGTTGTGTAGCGAGTGTAGAGGATGTTTAAAGCGAAGAGAAGGCAATTCTGAAGAGATTAGTCTTCAGGAGACGTTTAAAAGTAGCAAGGGAGGGAGAGGATCGGATAATTGTATTTCAATACTGAACGGTAATATCCTTTAAATGTATTGTGTAGGTACATGAGAATTTACATGCATTTCTTCGGGTAGTTTTGTACCAAACGCAACTTACCTTACGGCAAGTTGAAAAGTGGTGAACCCACTTTAATTAAGAAGCCCAGATAATAGGAAACTCGCGCTGATGTTTTAGTTTAAGGGCTGAAGTTATTGAACAAACAGTTGCAAATTACAATCACAAATAGATGAAAAAAAAAACCTTTTTGCACTCCCCAAAAACGTGGCTGGCTGTAGCAAGACCAAGAGTAAGAATGAATAATTTTCCCAAGACGAAAGCGAATGATGGGTGGTTACTTAACCACAGGATATCCCGAGTTACTATTTTGGGAATAGATAGACCCCATCATATACCTGGGGCTTTGCTCTGGGGCGGTGTGAGGATTATTATTGGCTGAAATCTGGAAAAAAGGTTGTATTTGGACCACGAGTTAGATTAAAGAGAGAGGAAGAAGGCCGCCCGAAAGATTTTAGGAAAGATTCGTTCACCTGACAAGTACGAAGCCTAATCACCGAACTCAGGTGTTCTCGGCCATACAAAAACCGGCACATATTTTAAAAACCCATTCCTCCGCGAATGCAAGTCTTTGTATGATTTAAAAAAGCAAAACAATGATGGCATTTCCGCCAAAGCCTCTTCAATAATTGGCTTGTAAAAAAACTCGAAAGATGATGTGAATTGAAAATGTGGGAATCCAATCCCAAATGAGAAGTAGAGTTGGCTGGAACCACATCCAGGTGCGCATCTCACCTGGAGCACTTAATACTTTCAGATTCCTGGCGCAAATCCTGACCAGTGGAATAAATAGTCAAAGGTATTCATGTGCGCTGCCTTGTTGAGGTGGATGGGTAGAAATAATTATCGGGAACGAGGGGGTAAAAAATTAGATGGAGAATGAGAATAGAAGAAATGAATCCTTATGAGATGATGAGTACTAATGAAAGAGTGGCATCTAACGAATGATGAAAGAACCGTGGCAAATAAATATCGATAAATAAAAAAGGGACAACTAAAGAACGACAGCAGTGGAAACTTAAGAGTGCCGATGTTAAAATGTGAGTGGTGGGTGAGTGGAAACAAAAAAATATTATCAAAAGAAAAGTGACAACACAAGGATAGAAGAATAACCGAAGGAAAATGAGAATGGCAACTGAATAGTGACAAATTAGGAGTACAATCTAGATAAAGGCGAAGAAGAAACGGTAAAGTTGTAAATAAAGAGTAGAAAAATTAGTAACAATTCTGAAGTAACATTTAAAGAAGAGTATATATATATATATATATATATATATATATATATATATATATATATATATATATATATATATATATATATATATATATATAACGAGAGAGAGTGTGTGTGTGAGAGAGATTGCTTTAGAGAGTTGTGGGACAATCTAAATAAAATTTGGGGGGAGGGAATATAACTGTATGAAAGAGTGTGTGAGAGAGTATTTGAGAGAGAATATAAAAGAGAGTATGTTTTTTTTCGGAACAGGCCCGACAGCGAATTAGGCGTTCGAGGCTATCGCGAGGTTAAGGTTCGAGGCTCGAAGTATGAGTACAGCCTGTATATGTAGGTCAGGTTAGGTTTTAGAGCAAGGAAATGGCACAAACTCCTCTCTGGAGATGGTTCCAATCAGGTATGGCTTCTGTTGACAGAGTAAGATCTTAAAAACAACAAAAACGGAGTAGAGTTATCTCTTTTCTTCATGCATGAATGAAATAAACGATTTTCTCCAAAGATAATTTTGATTCTTCTAACCAAGTACCTTTTCGCAATCCAACAGTGAAATTGCATTCACCCTTATTACAACACCAACGGCAACGCGAAGATGCTAATGAAAGTTCATAATATGTAACTTAACCTAACGTAGCCTAACTTAGCCTAACTTTAATCTCGCGAAATCCTCGAATACCTAATTTGCTGCCGGGTATCTTCCGAAAAAGATCCAGAGTATGTGTAAAAGAGTGTATGAGAGAGAATGTATGGGAGAAAGTGTGCACAGGTGTGTGAGGGAGTGTGCAGGGGAGATTATTTTTCTGAAAGAGAATGTGTGAAAGAGTTTAAGAGAGAGAGAGAGATATATGGGAGCGAGAGTGTGTTAGAAATTGAGTGAGAGAATATGATATAGAAATTGTGAGGGAGATTGTGTGAGTGGTATTGATAGAGAAACTGCGTGAATTTGTGAGAAATTCGGTGAGATTGAGGGAGTATGTCGAAGATAGTTAGAGGGATAGTTTATTTGAGAGACTGTGTGTGAATGTGATTGAGAAAGAGAGTGCGAGTGAGAAACAAATAGACAACTCGAGAGTTTCAAATTAAGTGTATGAAAGTGGCTGTGTGAGAGAGTGATAAAAAATGTCTGTGAGAGAGAGCGTGTGGAAGAGTGTGTGAACGTGAAGGAGAGTGTGTGAACGTGAAGGAGAGTGTGTGTGTAAGAGAGCGATAGTGTGTATATATGTGCGTATGTGTGTGTGAGAGAGAATGTCTATAAGAGAGTTTGTAATAGGGTGAGTGTATGGTAGTTTCAGAGAAAGTGTCGAATTGTGTGCGTGTGTGTGTGTAAGAGTGTGAAAGTAAGTGTATATGAGAGTGAGATGAGTGTTAGAGTGAGAGTTACAAGGAGTTACAAGGATAGTAAGTACCTCAAAAGAACATTCGTTCCATTTCAATGGAGGTACTTATTTTTTTGTATTTATTTGCTACATCCAAACATTTTATTATGCTACTTGTGCTACATTATGCAAGAGTTAACTCTTTTTTGTCAATTTGCTGTTCTCTCATAACTTACTTATTCTATATAATATTTTACATGCTAAAATATATATATATATATATATATATATATATATATATATATATATATATATATATATATATATATATATATATATACAGTCAACTTAGATTAGGGTTTCTCGTCCAATATTAGAACATAAACTCGTTCTTTGTCTTTGGTTAATGATTCTTGGCTATAAGGAATATTTAGAACATATTCATGTCAAAAAGCATTTTATTATGATTTCATACAATAAATATATTTTATAATAAATACAATTAATATTTTGTAAATCTTAAAATTAGCATACAAATTTTATTTTAACTTATTAGTCACGTCACATTATGTTAGATTTCTTAAAATTTTGTCTAATTTCTTTTTAAAATTTTCTACTGTATTACATTTCACTACATCCTCTGGTAATTGATTCCACTTGTTCACAATTTTATACGCAAATGAGTTCCCACATATATTTGTGCGAAAATTCTTGGGTTTTATTTTCATTCCGTTTGATCGCGTAGTAGATGTGCTAAACTGAAACCAAATATTAGAGTCGACATTTTCTATTCCTTTTAGTATTTTAAACATTTCTATTAATTGACCTCTCAATCTTCTTGTTTCAAGGCTGAATAAACTTAATCTTTCTAATCTTGTTTCATAATTATAATTCCTTAGTTCTGGAATCAATTTCGTGGCTCTGGCTTGTACTTTTTCTAACTTCTCAATATCTTTTCTTAAGTAAGGAGACCAGGCTTGGGAACAATATTCTAATTGTGGCCTTACTAGTGCATTGTACATATTCAGCATTGTAATTTTATTTTTGAAAGGGATTTGGCGTTTTATATATCCAAGAATCCTTTGCGCTTTCTTTTCGACTTCGATGCACTGCCGTGAAAACTTTAGATCGTTTGTAATGTAGACACCTAGGTCTTTTTCATTTTCAGTTTATTTGATCTCATTGTCGAACAGTTTGTATTCTCTCCTTGGATTATTATAACCAATATGCATTATTTTACACTTCAGGATTTAAGGCAATTCTCATTTTTCCGTCCATCTTACTATTTTATCAATATCATTTTGAAATTTTTGAACGTCCTGTTCAGTAATTATCCCTTTTCCTAATTTACAATCATCAGCAAACTTAGAAATTTTCGATAGTAGGCCATCATCTATATCATTAACGTACATAATGAATAGCAACGGGCCAAGGACAGAGCCTTGCGGGACGCCACTACAAACGGAAACCCATTCTGACGCTTGTCCGTTTATAACTACTCGCTGTTTTCTATCCGTAAGCCAATTTTCTATCCATTTTGCCATTTCGCCTTTTATTCCAAAAGCTCTTACTTTACACATCAACTTTTTATGCGGAACTTTATCAAATGCCTTTCGGAAGTCTAGATACAAGATGTCAACCGATCTATTATTGTCGTACAAGGTATTTATATAGTGAAAAAACTCTAGTAAATTTGTGAGGCAAGATCTCTTTCTCCTGAAGCCATGCTGAGAATCATTTAGGAGTTTATTCTTTTCTAAATGCTCTACAATTGTATTGGAAATGTGAGTTTCAAGGAGTTTCCCAACTACGGAAGTTAAACTTATAGGGCGAAAATTGCTTGCAGTCTCTTTACATCCATTCTTAAATATTGGCGTTACATTTGCCATCTTCCAGTCTTGAGGAACAATTCCACTCTCTAGAGATAAATTGAAAATTTGCGTAAGATGTTCTGCTACTTGATTTATGACTTCTTTTAAAACTCTTGGGTATATTTTATCCGGTCCCGGGGATTTAAATTTATTCATCTTCTCTATTAGTTTCTTTGTGTTGTCGACACTGCATCGAACCGATTCGAGTGGTATAATATTAGCCATTTCACATGTTTCTGTATAGTCATGCGAGTTACGCTCTTTTGTGAAAACAGATACAAAATATTCGTTGAAAGTGTTTGCTATTCCAATATCATCGAACTGCAAATTATTGTACTTATCTCTTATTGGGCCAATATTGTTCTTTATGGGTTTTCTGCTGTTTACTAAGGCAAAGAACTCTTTAGGATTATTTTGCAATTTTGAGCTGCTCTTATTTCTTCATTTCGTTTTGCTCTTGTAATCTCGGCTTTAACTTTTCTTCTCAATTCCAAATAATGATTCCTGTTTTCTATGTTATGGTTGTATTTTAGCCTTTTATATGTTTTATCTCTGTTTCTAATGAGTTTCATAATTTCTTGAGATAGCCATTTCGGTTTATTAACATTTTGATCTTTAATAACAGCCAGTGGTATGAATTGAAACTGTTTGTTGAGAAGATTGTTTTTAAATTCATGCCATGCTACGTTTATTTCTTCATTATTTATCCTAAAAGTGCTCAAACTCTTTCTTAGTTCAGCATAATTTGCCCTTTTGAAATTAAGTTTAGCGGTGGTGTCATTTTGTAGGACACGTGGTATATTAATTTCAAAATCTACTGCGTTATGATCACTATTTCCTATTCTGTCTCCAACATTTAAATTTGAAATCAATTCATCGTCTGATGTTAACACTAAATCCAATATGTTTTCATCTCTTGTTGGTTCTTTCACCCACTGAGTCAGGAAATTATCCTCAATAAAATTAATCAATCTTTGTCCTTCTGAGTCTGCAGTTTTGTTGGGCCAGTTTGTTTTAGCACAATTAAAATCTCCAATGATCACTGATAACTTGTCTTTACAAATGTTCGTTAAGTATTCATAAAATTGGTCATCTGTATCCCGGAGCTGATGTGGACTCCTATAAACTAAAATAACATATAGGTTCTTTTTTTGGTTTATTTTAACCGTTACCATTTCAAAAACAGAGTCAGTGTTACATTCTACAGGGTGCAAATCTTCGCGTACATATAAAAGAACACCCCTACCTTCTCTCTGTAATCTATCTTTATGAAATAACTTGTATCCTTTTAACTGGAATTCTGAAATAATATCACGCGACTCTGTATGTATCCATGTCTCAGTTATTCCTATGATGTCGTACTTTTTGGTCAATACCAGCGCTCTGAACTCCGTAAATTTGTTTCTAATTGATCTTGCGTTAAAGAATAGAGTTTTTAATGTGTTTAACTGATTTCTTCTGAATTGGGGCTTCGATTGTTTCCCTGTGGTTCTTGACTTGGTGCTTTATTTTTCATTAAATTTCGTAGGTTAGTTTGTAGCAATTCTCCATATTTCATTTTACCTTTTGTGAAGAGATGGATGCCATCCTGAGAAAACAAGTCTTTGTTGTGGATGAAAAGTAGCCATGGGTCAATAAATTTAACATTCTCCTTCTTGCAAAGATCTTCTAGACGATGATTTATCCCAATTGCTCGACTTAGATTTTCGTATCTCTCGTAAATTCTTGGTAGCACACCAACAACAATTGCATTATACGTTTTGGTCTTGATTGTTTTTATCATTTTCTTGTAGTCATTCATTATGCTTTCCGAACCTTGATAGTTTTTTCCGTTGAACACATCGTTGCTTCCAACATTCGCTATGATTTGACTCTCTTTGCTTTTCATCTCAAAGTTGTTTAATTGTTCTGTTAATTGCTCTATCTTTATTCCTAGATAGCATCGGAATTTGCGCTTTTTGATGTTCCAACTTCCAAAGTGATCGATTTGATTCCGAATTATTGAGTCACCAGCTAAATACGTTTTTTCCTCTTCTTCGTAGGACAATATATCATATCTATTTTTGGTTGAGATTGTTGTTTTTTTCTGAATGATTGGTTTGAATGAGAGGGGATTAAAAATTAAAGCCAACACCAACGAGGCAATTTTCTTTTTAATGCGTTTGACGATCGCTTTTTATACGAAGTTATTGATTGAAATTCGTTGGAAGATAAAATAAGGTGGAGTAACAAAGAGAAAGGACTACTTGGAGTATAAAGCATCAATGGTGGGGGAGGCACCATGCTTGTGAACCAATCTATCTCTTTGTCACAAGGATTGCAGGTTACCTTTGTGGTCGAGACAAATAATGTTCCGCTTTGATACATGGTAGAATAGTGCCATGGTGCCGAAATGTATATGAAGTGCCAAGTCAGCTGGAACGATTGCGACGATATGTGACACAAGTGAGATTCTCTTTTTTCAAGGACATCTGCCCTTGATTAAGCAATGTAGTTTCTAAAAAGGAAAAATCTCTCGATTTGTGGTGTTGATGGGAAGTTGTGAAGAAGAGGAAAGCTCGAAGATTTCCAGAGTTTAGATATATTTTGGGGGGTATGGTGAGGGTTGTTGGAACCCGTTTGGATAAACAAGGTTTAAGTAGAGGTGTAATTTGAAGCTGTCGTGGTATAGCTCTATATATCATGCATACATCTATTATAATTGATTTTTGAGTGCGCTGGGGTTTCGTTTTAATAGGTTTGGGTAGGCCGAGGTCTGGTTACAAAGTAAGATCTTCATAAGGGAGGGCTATTCCAATAGATGCTACTTTAATTCTTGGTATTGGCTGAGAGTTCCAAATCTTACTTAGTTACAGGATGTTGTTATACGGCTATGATGAGTTTGAGGGTCGAAAAGTAATGGAGTCGGAAAAAATAGACTTTAATAAATATTAATAATTAAAGTTAATATGATACAACAATACACATACATATAAGAGAAATAGTTACATTGGTCAACGGGTTATTAAGAATACTAGGAATTCTAAAATGCAATAAAATGGGGTAGATCTGAATTATAAATTTAGGGAAGCTAAAATATTCGTTACGATACCTTGTACACAAATGGAGGGGTTGGGGGGAGACGATGGTCGTTTCCAGCAAAGCGGTGAGATGATGGTTGGGTCACTTCAACGGGGTCCAATGTCAAGTTGCTTTTAGTGAAATATTCTTTTGAGATGACGGGAGGGGGAGGGGGCAGAGTCTTCGAGAAAAGAGATTGAGAAATCTTTGGGTGTAAATTCCTTTGAAGAAAACGGAGGGTAAGTTTCTCCGAGACGTCAAACGGTTTGTTTGGTCGGCTATGCGTAATCAAGAGGTATTACGCTAAGATTAATCTTCACTGAAGCCTTTCCGGGATAAAACTTGGTTCTTGTTTGGAGATGGCCTCAATGTACGGAATCGGGTGGGTATTCTTCATGGTAGAAGAGTTCTTAACTAACTCTAGGGGGTGGATATTTGTTTTTTTTCAAGAAGGGATGCTTGGTTTTGTCCCACAACGTTTCCTTGCCTAGGCGTATGACAACCCGTATCGAGGAGGAGTAAGATCGTCTGCACTCGTTAGCTTCTCTTGCACCAATCTGCTCATTCCTTCTCACGCGGGTAGATATGGACACCAGGTAAGGGAGCTCACCCCACATAAGTAGATGGGGGGGGGGGCTATCACCCATCGTTTGAGTCATGGCAAACGCAACCTGGGTGGAGATTTTCTCAGACGCTCCCAGCGTGGCTGGAAGATGGGGAGAGGGAAGACTTCTCGTCTTGTTTAAATACTCGTCTTGATAAGGGCTGCATTTCATGAGCCCGCTCCTATACTTTCTCACGATTTTGAGCTTCGAAAATTGTTTGTAAGCTACACGAGGCCCATCACGTGGAGGCAATGCTTAAAAGCGACGTTATTTCTCCCAATCACGCGCTTGTTCCCTCACAGTAGCGTAGTTCAATAATTCAGCAAAAGCCCTCTGATAGGTGACTAGAAATTGAGGTAAGAAACCTCAATTTTGAGCGAAATCTTCGGAACACAGAAAAAAATAACTTCAAAGGTGTGAAATGAGTTTATCATAATGAAATGAAGGAGCAGATGAGAAACAGCGATTGAGCCAGTACCACCACGTTGAATCAATCTCTTGAAACATGGAGGAAGGAGTACCCAACAGGACATGCGGCAGCTTAAATAGCGTTGTTATTATTATTAGTATTATTATTATAATAATATTTGAAACTAAAACGTGAACTAGGTAACATGTACCAGAAATTTATTCCTAAAGTACTAAGGAGAGATGAAACCGTGTGGAAGGTGCAGGGTGAGATTAGCTATAAAAGTAAATTGTTTGTGGTAATAGGATTCGGAAGAGAGTGCAGTGGCACTAATTTCACGAATTGACTGTGTTAACTTCACACGCACACATGATATTCCCATCTTTCTCTTTTTCACCTTCCTCAAGTTCCCCGACAAAGGTTGCTACCCAAAATACAAAGGGCAGGGGGGAGCAAAGAGGTCATTCGTTTGCTCTGTTTGATTGTGATGCTGCCTCGAGCAAAGAGGCACAACTGAACGCCAAATTTCGTACCATTTTCTCCAAGTTATCTAGAATGAGGGGGTTGGTAAGAGCGATGTGGCAGTTCAAGATGGCCGCTGTGAACAACAGTCATTTGGTGTCTACTTCTGATACGACGATTTGAAGCGGTGCTTCCTGCCATTCGAGCTTCGTTCTGATAATCCTGAATGATCCCACAAAGACATAAATGCTATCGGGAGAATCAAATATGGTCGCTATATATAAATAAGCAGCCCTTAAAGGAATGTGTCTTATTCCTTATTGACTCAACCTTTCTGGCCCCAATTATTGAGGATTAACAAATTCTCCTCCACTAATCCTTTAAAACCCTTATTTTATCACGACTTTATCCTTCCTATTTATCTTCTTTTTGTCCCTTTCTTGGAGTCTGTTTATGGGAGCAGGCGCAGATTCAGGAGAATGCTGAGCTCTCCAGGGTTCCAGTGTCACTGAACTCTGTCTTTGTATTTTCCATACATATACTTTCGCCTGTCTTGACTTTAACAATTTCTTCACAAACCCATCATTTATATCCATTTCCATTCCAATTAAACCGCCTAAAAGTTGAAGAGGGTGCTAAAACCTTCAAAACAAATTAAATATGGTAACTACATATTTAAGAATGCACTCAAGAAAAGAAACAATACCAGAAATTAACTTTTCACTCAAAGAACGCCTGAGGAGTTTCTGTGATTTAAGCGAAAAGTCATTTTCCCTGATTGGTTCTGTTTTCGTGAGTTTTTTTCTTTTATTTTATCAGGAAAACGATAGAACTTCCTTGAAATTAATGGAATAATTTAAAACTAAACAAAACTGAAAAAAATGCTCACACAGCAGTGGTATTATCGAGTGCTGTTGTTCATACTTATTCAAGGAAATTTCGCAAAACGAAACTTTTTAAGGCTTGGTTAACCCAGCCCCCAACAGCTGGATCAACTGATCCATTACTGATTCTGCCATCTTTTAAAAATATGGTTCTTACCATTATCAGCTGAAGGATAATTGAAAAGTTGTTTTTAAGAAGATATAAAAGAGTGAACAATTTTAATATTTTATTTTATATGCATTACTTTTTTCTTCTCTTTTTTTTTGTAATTGAATGACTGTGCAATCATTTTGTTGTCGGGATATATATAATGATTTTTGCCTCAATTATTCTTTCTTTTGTGACGTAGGCTAAATCCGTTCACACATTTCACACTCTATTTAGGACTAGGAGAAAAGAATCAAATATTGAGAGCAACCAACACTCCTGAACCCGCTTAAGTTGTTCAATGATGGCAAGATTTCTTGCCGCCTTTATAGAAATAAAGGGGTACTATAGGTCCAGCATTTACATATTCTTAACGTGGCCTCTCTTTATGGCATTGATAGACAACAAAAAGACCTTCGCATCAGATAAGGGCGATTCATACTAAGAGCATTACAGTAATAGATATTTTATAAAACCCAGTAGTGACAAACACCTCTACCTATACAGACACGCAACATCGTCATTCAGGTTTCGCAAGGTCATTAGAAACATAAATATAAATAGTAGGGATATAATGAGAGCTAATAAGTATCGAAACGAAATTTTTGAAACTGTACTGGCAACAGGAAGGAACTAGAATTAATAAGAGATAAATAAGTTCCCTCCGCTTTGCCAGCAGTATTAGAGTCAATGATACCATAGTTATCAAGTCAGTCTCATCCCGAAATAAAATTGATTTTTCAAAGCCAAAAATCCGGAAAACTAATTTTGTTGAGAATATATCAAAGTAATTAGATAAACATTAAATATATAAAGTTATTTTAAATATTAGTAAAGTCACTCTAAATTTCGATTCGAAAAAATGGGTCGGAATTTAGGTACAAAGAAAACGGGATCGTTCTATTTCTAAATAAACCCGAAAGTAAGATTCAGATAAATTCTTCGGGGAATTTCTTGAAGTTTTAGACTTCGAATAAAATAATCGGTTCTAATTTCACGGGCTTTATGCAGGATTCCCCAGATGACCATTCATTACTCTTCTCTGAATGGATAAACTCTCAAAACAAGTATCCCAATCAAATACATGTGATGTGCAATCGATTTTTCTTACATAGTCCTTCATCGGCTTAACGTAAAACTGGCTACTAAATGATTAAAATTAATATTCAATTAAATAACTATGAATGAAAAAAAACCTATATAGACCTCCACTTGTGAACTACGGTTGGTTCATTTTGAGCCACCGGTAGAGCCTGAGGAGTCGAAGATCCTTCATATTAAGATTCAATCAGATTGACCTCTCCTTAAAAAGAAAATATAAAACCTTCGGATGTGATCCACCGGTTGTTCAATTGTTTCCATGAGAAGCCAATTTTGAGCTACCGATATCGCATGTGGCTTTAAACGACTACCAAATATTTCAATAAGTGATTACCACAAACAGGATTTCACGAAATGGTGGCGTCGGTTGCTGCAATTGCAGTAATCGTTGATAAATAATTAATTTAATTCAAAAAAATTCCTTCCCCCTCCAAATTGCTGGAGTCTAGGGTCTAGAGGATATAAAGCGAAGGTGGAATTGATTGAAGTCATGAATGAATTGGATGGAATTGGAAAGGTGCTTTAAAGGGGTTGATCAACCACCCACTCATTCGCTTTCCCGCCAAAAGCAGCCAATTGAATTTATCAAATCGGCACTTTAGCTTTAAGAATAAAGGGAAAATGCGCAGCCTGATGCTGGCCGGATTTCTCTCTCTTTCTTTCTCTCTCTCTCTCTCTATCACTTTCAATTAAATGAGAAGAGAGTGGGGTTGAAAGTATGTAATGAAAGAAATTCGAACAAAGTTAGGCAAACTGAATTTTATTGGTGCGCATGCCTTTTCCTTTAATTGGAGGAGACAAGTGGATGGATAAAGCTAAATTTGTGTGCGGCCTTCGACGGATATTTGGACAAGCAGCAGTAAAAATTGCATGCCAACATTATTATCGTTTCAGATACCCACGAGTAACCTTCTCGATATGACATAAAGCTCAACGCCTGCAATTCGCTATAAACAACCATCAAAATTAGCTTCCTAACCGTGATTCATTTGTTAAAACACTAGAGGAAGAAGTAATTACTAAACCTACAGTGGCATACTAAGTATATAGCTTCTCTATGGTGCATTTCTAATCTACGAAATGCCTTTAATTCAGTCTGTACCGTTTGAGTAATGCTTCCTAATTTTTTATTTAGCCCCAAGTGGTCCTAGGCGATTGATTATGGTATTGTTATAATGGCTAAACCTTTGCGCTAATAACCTAAAATTTTAATTTCTCTGTTGCAGATATTGATGGTTTGACAATCTTAGAAAGCAATCTCTCTCATGGACGAGCGTCAGAAGCTGAGATGCGTCGTATAATTATCCCATGCAGGCGATGAACCAATCGATATTCACTAATGATTTGTGAACATTCACAGAGCCGAAGCAGTTGGAGCCAGCACAGTTTAAAGATCGGTTAGTCGATTCAAGAATGGCGAAAGAGATGTAAGTGACAAACCGCGCTCTAGAAGCCCATGCACAGCTGCCACTATAACAGAAAACGAATGCCCCTCGATCAACTCATCCGCGCTAATCAGTGGATAACGGTGATCAAGTTGAAGGCCCGTATTGCCCGTGAAAGACCAGAGAAGAGAGAAACATTTTGTTTGCAACTGATAACGCCAGACCACACACAAGTTTGAAGACCACGAAATGTGTGACAAAGTTCGGCTGGACGATGCTGTCGCACCCAGAGCATAGTCTCGATTTGGCACCGTCTGATTTCTACTCGTACCGGCCTCTGAAGGAAGGATTACGCGGGCAGTGTTATCTAGAAAACGACCTCGTCATTGACCTCATCAAGAAATGGACCGCCTCGACAGACGCGGCCTTTTGCCAGCACGACATTCAGGCTGTCACTTTTGGCTGGAAAAATGTCCCCTCGTTTCAAAGGCGCCACTCCGGTCTTTGTAAGTCTTCAATTTTTTTAGTTAAAAAGTAGGAAGCTTTACTTTTGGAGCGACACTCAGATATTTAGTCTCGTTACATGGCTATTAATACCTCACTCAGTATTTGAAATGAAAAAAAGGAGCAAAAATAACATATAGAGGAATGAAAAAAGGAAAACCTAAAAAGGAACAAAACCAAAAAGAACCTAAAAACCAGCGAAACAAGCAGAACTTAAAAAAAAGCGAAACAAGCAGAATTTAAAAAAAGAGCGAACAGAGAGAACATGAAAGCAAAGGAGCGAACTAAGGAAAACCAAAAAGAAAAGGAGCGAAGTAAAGAGAATATATAAGAAAAGGAACGAGCCAAGGAGAATCTAAAGGAAAAGGGTCAAACTAAGGAGAAAGTAAAAGAAAAGGAGCGAACCAAGGAGAAGATAAAAGTAAAGGAGGGAGCCAAGGAGAATATAAAAAAGGAGGAAAGCAAAGAGAAGCTAAAAGAAAAGGAGTGAGATAAGGAGAATCTAAAAGAAAAGGGTCAAACTAAGGAGAAAGTAAAAGAAAAGGAGCGAACCAAGGAGAAGATAAAATAAAAGGAGGGAGCCAAGGAGAATCTAAAGGAAAAGGAGCAAACCGAGGAGAACCTAAAAGAAAAGGAGCAAACTAAGGAGAACCTAAAGGAAAAGGAGGGAGCCAAGGTGAACCTAAAGGAAAAGGAGGGAGCCAAGGTGAACCTAAAAGAAAAGGAGCGAACCAATGTGAATCTATAAGAAAAGGAACGAGCTAAGGAAAATGTAAAAGAAAAGGGTCAAACTAAGGAGAAAGTAAAAGAAACGGAGCGCACCAAGAAGAACAGGAAAGAAAAGGAGGGAGCCAAGTAGAATCTAAAGGAAAAGGAGCGAAACAAGGAGAACCTAAAAGATGTAAAGAGTGACTGCCGCTGATACAGCAACAAAGGAGTTGCAGTCAAGGCGGAAGGTAAGTGAGGCATAGATGACAATCATAAAGCTGTTGTAGTCAAAGTGGAAACAAAAAGATGGGGCTGAGATTATGTGGGGAGTAGAAGGAGTATTTACAAACATTTGCAATATGAGTTTGGAAAGATAACTGACTATCAAAAGCGATGCCAAAATTTTCCACTCTACCAGAAAAAGGGGGCATGGTAGGCGCAAGGTTTAGATAAATTGCCATCGTTTTGCAGCTCGCCCCGTCCGCATGAGTGCCTAGCAGTGTTAGCTTAATTTCGCCTTAGTTGAGTTTAAGAAAATTGTCCCAGAGTCATTCATTGATGATGTTATAAGCGGATATTACATATGTTTATGAGCTTCAGCTATGATGGTGGAGAAAAAGAGAGATAGATTTGCATTCTATCACAGCATATAAATGAAATGATAGACCAAAACGAGACATAAGAACCCCGATAGGAACAAAAGAGCGTTAATATTTACTTTACCGTAATTACTTTCTTTTTTTTATTTTATTAATTCTCCCTCGTAGCATTTTTGTGCGGGAAAACAGTTTTATATCGACTCGGTCAAAATTGGGGTAAACCTCAATTTTGCCGCATTTCGTCTTACGACTGCCTAAATGAAGAACATATTTGAAAAAAGCACAAAATAGTTCTATAAAAAAATAATGTGTGCTAAAACATCACCTAAACTTCACTTTTCAAATTACCAATTTGTGAAAATCTACAAACATTTTGTACCTACCTAACAATTGGAGGTTCCACTCCAACCTGCCCAGATTTTTTTCATTAACTCGTAGCATAAACACCTCGAAAGCACAAACGAGCCCTGACTTTATATGTACAATTAGAGTCACTGTGACCTCTTTTATGAGGCATTCAAAATATAATTCACATCCACTACATATTATAACGTAAAGCCCTCCAATCCAAAACAGATAGTGGGTGGCCGTGCATGTTGTGTTTTTTGTTTTTTTTCATTTCAAATTGATACAAAAGTTATGTTTTCAGTACCAATTTGAAGGTAAGGAGAGTCTATGGAACAATTAGGGTTTGTGTGTCAAGCAGTCAGATAAAATAAAAACAAAATGGACGCGAAAATCCAATATGGCTGCCAATTTCCAGCTTTTTTTTTCCAATTACGTCTCATAACTTTTGTACTATTGAACCTAGAATGGTGATTTTGGTATTTATATCTATGTTTTTATGTATGATTCATAATTTACTAACTGATTACTAATTTCGCGTTTGATTTACCATTTTATTGATCTCCATCCTTCAGTCACCCAATTGAGTTAATCTTCCCCCCTTCGTTTATTGATGTGATTTTTTACCGTTAATTCTCTGAGGTAATTTTACCCTTCAATTCTCTTATTAATTTTTTGGTGTAAATAAAATTATATTTTTGTACCTATCTCTTTGAATAACCTTGAACTTTGCCATTGTCCATAATTTAACTGACCTCGTTGCACTCTCTCGTTACTCAGCCCGTCTGAACGCGTGGTTTTCCGTCCCTTTTGTCGGTTCGCTTTCAAGTTATTGGTCCTCTCCCATAGATATAATATAGTATTGATATAATGTAATTTCATACCACGACACAAAGCAATGTTTTCCCTATAAGGTCAGATTTATGTTAGGACCTCTGATAAGTTTGATTTGACGAAGAAAGATAGGACTGGATCTAAAGAAAACAAAACGGGGTTAATATTTATATTTTTCTCTTTTATGCTGGAGAATATGAACGATTCAAAGATATTTCTGCTAATAAAGTCATTTACATTCATTATGGTATCTGCTTTTCACCAGTGAATATGGTGACCCATCTTAATTAAGCCTGTGGATGGCCAAAGTATTATTTGTATATCCGTTAGATACTGCATTTTGATGTTTTTTTCTTACAGAGATATTTTTAGAAGTTTGACCTACAAAGAACAAATTACAATCCAAACAAGATATACTATATATATTTCATTACTATCTTTCTTTAGGCTGTCTTTTATTAACATATTTTTTAATGTATAATTATATTTAAAGTTACCTTTATACGAGTATGAGGTTGTTTTAACATTGGTACTACATATAAAATATTATCATGGTAAGGTAAAAGTAATATGTTGTGTAAAGCTTCTGTTTTCCCTAACTTGCGGTTAAAAACGGGTTTTTTTTAGCTTTATACTCGTACATGCAGTTTTCCCAAAAATATTTCATGTAAGAGATTGAAGGCAATCTCTTCATTTTTGTAAATTCTTGGTCTATATAGTCAGGACTGCATATTCTGAGCGCCCTAAGATACATGGAAGAAAATACTGATGTTTTAATATTTTTAGAATGACCTGGATAAAAATGGACATAGGATAAATTATTTGTCGGTTTCCTGAAAATCAAAAACTTAAACCTGCCTGGTTGTCTAATTATTAGAACATCTAAGAAAGGAAGGCTATTATTTTCTTGTTTTTATAAAGTAAATTTAATTGACGTAACTAATGAATTAATGAATAAAAGACAACCATCGAGATCAAAATCTTCTTTTAGAATTCCCAGTACATCGTCTACATCTATCTATATATATATATATATATATATATATATATATATATATATATATATATATATATATATATATATATATATATTTGACAATAAGGGAGATAAGGGATTACCCATAGCAATGCCATGCACTTTTTCATAGAACTTGCCATTGAAACTTAATTTACATTTTTGAAGGCATGAACAAATGAGTTGAATGATCGAGTTGGACGGTAAAGGCAAATCATACGAGCTTAGAATACCAGCTAGGAAATCCAATAAGGCATCAAGGGGCACTTTAGTGAATAATGAGGTAACATCAAACATGACTAATCTCAGGTCTTATGTTACATTCATATTGTCTAACTTATTGCAATGATCAACTGACTCTTCTATTTGTGAGGGTGATATGGATTCTAAGATCGGAGAAAGTAAATATTCTAAATACTTTGATAGTTTATATTAGATTAACCCAATTGCACTGATAACTGCTCTTCTTGGATTGCCAGGCTTATTTTTACCCATATATATATATATATATATATATATATATATATATATTCTTTCCACCATCATGATGGCATTCAAGCCTTTTAAATATGATTTTGCTTACTCATTAGCTTTCATTTTTAATTTTTAGTATTGTTTTGCTTGTATGTAGGCACTTCGCCTCTTTTTATTTATTTATTTACTTGAGTTTTAATTTGATGGTTAATTTGGGGGCGCTTCGCCTGTTTTGTTATATTGTACTCTAGAGTGCTCATTTGGGGATTATCGTTGGCTTTTGTATGCTTATTTCGAATTTTCTTCTTAATTAGTTGGAATGATCAATTCCATTTATTTAGGTGTAAACTTCATTTTGTTCTTCCCGGGAGCATAGTCTTCCACTTGGGAATAATGCTCTCCTAGTGACACGTGAAGTTAGGGGTTGTGGAATGTCGAGGTTGGCGTCTATATGAGGGAGTAATTCTTCTTCTACCTTTTCCAAGTTCGTTCTCTTAGCCTCTGGAGAATCATATTCAATGCCTTAGGTCCTGCTCTTGCGTGCTGTTCCGTTTGCCGAAGGACATGGCATCCATGTCTTTTGGGAAGGGGACCTGCTCAGATACGTATACTGAGAGATTGATCTCGTCTGCATCAAGTGGTCTATTGGCCTCCCTCTTTCTTTTAAATCAGCGTCCTTCCTTAGCTGTGATCTCTCTGTCTGATGAGTCCTAGGAGCCTGTTGAATCTGAGGATTCCATTTCTTCCCTGTTTTATTTTCTTTTGTTTTGGTAGATTTTTCGATTTAGCAGCAGTATCGATTTCCTTTCTTGCCTCTATACTCGGATCAGGTCTTCTGATCACCTGTCTTAGTTTTGCCTTTTGTCTCTCCTCTGCTTGATCCTCTTCAGCTTTTTGGTTTAAGATCATTTGCAGTTGAAGGACATCCCCTGATGGAGGATCCCCCGGTAACCACATCTCGCTCATGCCGTTCCTCGAGGACATCTGGTTCGGCCCTTTCGCAAATGTCCCTGGCTGCCAAAAGTTTCTGACGTGCGCTTACAGGATAGATGTCATTATTTTAATTTAGGTCTCACTCAAAATTTTAAGATATGTCTTCTTATTTTCTGCCTCAGAGTATGTTGCCTTGGCAACCTCTGCGAAAGTTGTGTTTGCTCTCCTAGTTTTCTCCTCTTTTCTTTGCAGCATCCTTTTCTTAATTAGTTCCTTTTTTACGGGGCAGGCCATTGCCATGAATCCATGGACTTGCCCACAGTTTGCACACTTCTCGAGAGGGCTCTCGCATTCTTCCACTGGTGTCCTGGTTCGTTGCACTTAGAACATATTGCTTGTGGCGCTAGGCAATCTCTGGTTACATTTGCCTTCGCTTTCTTGGCCATAGATATGTCGCTTAAAATGATCTTATCTTAAATACATAATTGTAATCACTATTGTCTCGTTTGTTTCTGGATTTTATTATTCCGGTTTTTTTGCCCATTTCTGATTTTTCACTATCTCTTCTTTAATCTCTTCCTTGGAATGTTGGCCAATCCAAGGATCCAACCTGCGGGAGATCACGCTCCTTTGCGTCTAAACTTGCGGGGGGCTGGGGGGCTGGGGGGCTGGAGGGCTGCAGGCCGATCTAGAGTAGAAGTTTGATTTCATCTTCTTTTTTCATGGCCTCGACATCCTTCTTCTTTTCCCATATCGTGACGTATTCGGTGGGGACCTCGAGTAGCCTGATCATGGCAATCTTTAGTCGCCCAAAGACAACATGAAAAGCCTTCTCCCTTCTTGGTCTACTGTAACCACTTATGGTGTGAATTGGAACACGGATGGTGCTATTTTAAGCCATTTTGTCCGAGGGTCACCACTCGGGGTGGGTTTCACTGTTGGATTGCTCCTTCGTGGTATTTATTTGGTACTCTAATCCTTGTTCTTGTGCCCTCTTCTGTGGGTCCCAATTCTTCTCCTTGTAATAGAGCGCTCGAGTGGGCAACTCCTTCCTCTTTGTAAGCGAGTTTCCATGAGCATGAACTGCTGGTTGATATGGATTAAATGATGATGGGTGAACCCGAGGGGGCCCTCTAGATGTGTGATTTTGCGGATTTTTCATTGGTTAGCGCGGAATCAACCATCGCTAACTGAGGGTTCCACTCCTCGAGAGTTTGGATATCAGACCTGCAGCCAGCATACATAGAAATGGGTGCTGCTTCCTTCTATGGTCCTGGCTGGGGTCTCGGGGTAGAGGACGGCAGTCCACCTCCCCGGAAATTGCAGTCCTGCACATTGTCTAGGTCCCTCAGACACCGAGTTCAGCAGTCGGATAATCCTCAAACCTGCTTTCTTTGGCGCCTCCAATTATGTCTATCACGGAGAACGGCATAGTTGGGACGAGGCATAGATGAATGGCAGTTCAACTCACTTCAACCCATTTGCATCGGTGAGGGGGGGATGCTGGTGAGGTTTAGTTTGACATACGTCAAATATTCAGGGCTCTATTATAAATCTCTTAAAATCTCCGTAGGGAAGAGTGAATAAAAAGTCACTTTTTAGGCAGTGTGCCCCTTTCATTGCCTCCTTTATCGCCGAAGAATTTATTTTGAGTAAGCCTGATTTTTGCAAAGTCCTTCTGACAAATCTATTCCGTGATGATGATGTACTCAATATCAGAAGAAGGTTTGGAGAGTGGTAGATGAAAGAGGGGTGAGAATTTAAGATAGAAAGGGATATTTTGACCTAATATGGAGGACATCGCTTTTCTCTATTTCTTCAAGTTTGCCTTTTGGTTTTAATCTTTGATTAAATACTTTGCTCCTATGTTTTTTATCTTCATGTACATTAGCGTTCTTTTTATTGTTTGTGTTAATGATTTGGTGTACTTATTTTTGGTATAATTTTGAGCATTCAAGCCTTTATTAGCTTTTTTGTGCAACAATTTAACTTGTGTTTATCTTTTAGTGTAATGTTGTTTTTATTCATTTGATTCTTCTATGTTGCATTTGATTATTGTGTTTCATCTCTGTATATATTGGGGAAATGCCTTCTTGTGAGCATAGTGAGGCTTTTACCCGTAGCCTTGCAGGTATGTTAAAGCTGCCGCCTGTTCCCTGTAGTTCCGGATTGAAACCATTCGCTAGGGTGGACAAGACCTTTTTTCCCAGTTTTTCGGTGGCGAATTTGATGGGTTCTAATCGTTTCCTCCTGTGTAAATTCCTTTGCCGAAGGTGATCACGTCTTCTGTCTTTATTAATAAGTAGGGATGCAGTGGTCTGGAATGGTTGAAAATTTGCTGGCCGCTTGAGTCACCACTCTAGGGTAGATGAGCTTAGCGCGGACGTACATTAAATATATTTTCCTGATGTTGACCGAGCCAATATCTCTAAACCTGTATAGCATGGAGATTTCTCTCTTTGCTAGGTTCCACCTCTTCGTGTGGTGTCTCGAATATCTATGGTGGGAGATCTTTAGGCTCAGGACGGTGCCTTCTGTGGAGTAGCTTTATCTCCTCCCTTTTATGATGATGGGCCATGTTAATTTGCGGCTCAGTGGGACGATTTTGAATTTGTCCCTGTTGGTCCTGATCTTCCATCGTCTCTCGTACTGCTTGATGTTATTGATTCTTGCTATCTTGTGGGCTGCTTGTGCCCTTGTTTTCCTCTCCGAGCATGGGTAAATTTGCGTGATGTCATCTGCGAATTGCAAATACATCGTCTCCCTGTGCACCGGAGTTGGGAGGTCGATCGTGAAGACCAGGTAATGCAGTGGGATCAGGCAGCTTCCATGGGGAACACCCGCCCTTAGTTCAAATTCAGGTCCTCCGTAGCCCTCAATCATGACACATGCCCTTCTGTCCATGACAAAGTCACAGAGGATCTTTTCCAGAATTGGATCTAACTGGAGGTTCAGGATCTTGTATTGAAGTGCTTCCAGCCAGACTCTATCGAACGCCTGCATAGCACCCGTTCGCTTGACAATATGATACTTTCTCTGTTAGGAACGCCAGGGTCGTATCGGTGCCCCTTTTCTACGAAACCCGTGTTGTTGGTGGTTGTGCGCTCCTAACTTGCTCAGTGGAGCTTGTAGCCACCTGGTCTGGGGGCAAGTTTGCCTTCGGGATGAAGATGATTTTTGCCATCTTGTACCTGTCAGGGAAGTAGTCTCTATTCAAGGAAGCGTTCAGTGTGTTCGTCAAACCCTGAATAATTTGCCTTGGGGCATGTACGAGGTTGTTTTTCTTAATTTCAGACCAGCCTGGTGACCTCTGCTTGAAGGAACTTATGGTGTTCAAGGTCTCTTCGAGAGTTATTGGACGTCCCTGGCTAACCATCTCCCTTTCTTGAGATACTTGCAGGTGTGGGTGGGTTCTATGTATTACTGTGCCGAGGTCCTGGTCTAAGTCGTTATTCCCCTCAGGGGATATAGCAAAAACCTCTTGCCAGTGCGTTCTAAATTTTTTTCGAGACACTCTGTGTCCTCAATGATGTCGTCTCGATGTTTGATTTGATTTCTAGATTTGACAGGCAACCCCTTAAATCTTCGGATCTTGTTCCAAAGTCTTACATGATTGCTCTCCTTGTCCAGCCTCCCAATGATGTCATTCCAGATTGCTCTTTGCTTTTCAAATAGTATGTTATTCAGTTCCTTTCCTAGTTGTCTCATTCTGGCTGTCATCCCCCTATTGGTGCCTATCATGCAAATCTCTACATAGATTAATATATGGTCTCGGGCGATTTCTCTCATCTCGTTCCCACCTAGGTTGTGGGAGCATTTTATTGAAGATTCTGGGGGCGCATCTCTCTTGGCTTGTATGAGGAGATTGGTGATCTTATTTATCTCCTCATCAATCTTTTCGAGACTAACGTCTCCCAGGTCAGCTTGTTGGTATTCACTGAGTATCTTTCTATATAGCTCCCAGTTGGCTTTATCATAACCTTTCTTAGTGGGACGGGCTTGAGTAGTGGATCAAGCGAGATTGTAGTGATAATCGGGATGTGATCTCTCGGTGCCACTGGTCCGTGCTCATTGCTTATATTAAAATGAAGTTTAAGCTCGTTAACACCACGTCCGGTTTAGTTGCCAAATGATGTGTTAAGATGGTCGGGCAATCCAGCCATACCCTATGGAGTCTGTCTCTTTTGCGTAGTAACTCTGGGTTTTTCCCCTTCAGTCAGTGCTTTCGTAGCCTGACCTTCTGCATCTGGCGTTTAGATTACCGCCAAGCAATGTTAGTATCCGACGCCCGAAAAAAGTGAAAGTTAGTAATCCTGCAGGTATTTGCGGCGGGGTGGTTGATAGGCAGCCGTCACGTCTAGGGCTGGTATTTCAACAGCCACAATTGACTCTTCTAGGTTTGAAAGTGTTCTGTATGTAATGTTTATTACGGATCCTGTGCGTGGTTTTTATTTACAACTGTGTAATTTTGTATCTTTATTCTGTTTGTATCCATGTTAGCACCATGTTCAGTGATGAGGACAGGTCGGGATCCACTGTACGGAATATGTTTTCGTAGGGAATGTGTTTCTCTTCCGATCCATTAACGTTAATTGTAAGTAATTTTAATGTGTTATTTGTGTTTTCCATGTTTCTGTTGTATAGTGCTTGTCTTTTATGTGTGTCTTTTTCTACTTCTTTTTATTACATTTCTTTTTCTCCGTTTTCAATTTTGATAAATTCTGCCTCACTTATGGTGAGGCATGAGTCCCATTGTATTTTTATTTCTGCGGCCATGAGCGATTCGTCAATTATCGATGATTGGCGCATCGTATGTCCATTTCAATAAACCTGCTTTGATTTCTTCGACGATCTCCCCGATTTGGGGATCCTCTGGGAAGGGAATTTCATCATTCCTGTAAAATCAAATTTTAATTTCTTCTCCATTGAACTTTTTGGATTGACAAGAACTCTTCCATTTACTTTTGCTCCTTGATATATCATGTGCCTTTGGAAGCTGGGAGCACTCTTTTTCTTCTTTAGTTCTTTAGAGGAGGGAGCAGTGCCTGAGAGGTTACCCTCAGCCAGTTTGATCCTTCTGGCTGCTCTTTCTTCACTTTTTTCCGTTGCCTCCTGGCCTCAATTTTGGGGTCCCTGTTCGCAGACATTTGAAGAGCTGGGGTGGGTTCCAGGATCGTGCTCTTTTTGTTTTTTTTTCTCTTTCTATTGGGAAAGCAGTCACTGGTGCCTCTTCCTCGCGCTGGAACTGCAGCTGCAGGACTTCCCTTGATGGGTTTTGTTTCGAGAACCAGATTTCCACTAAGCCATTATTCTTGAGCATAGTATTTAGCTCTTTAGCGAAGCATCCTGGTTTCGTCAGATTCCTCACGTGGACATATATTATGCACGCGAGGATTTTTGTCGTTTTCGTTGCCAATCTTTAGATAAGTTTTTTTGTGTGCCGTTCTCAACTTTTTTAACGGAGCGGCTCTTGCCGCTTGGGCGTAGGAGGTGTTCGCTTTCCTGATTCCTTTTGTTTTTTTCTCTTCTGCCTTGCCCTTTAGGATCTCTTTCTTCCTGGGGCAGGACATCGCCATTGCCCTGTGTTTTATCCACAGTTTGGGCATTTTTATTCTGGTGCTGGATATTTACGCAGGCCGTGTCCTTTTTGGCTGCATCTGGAGCACGTCAGTTCCTGCTCCATGCAATCTTTCGTGGTGTGGTGCTAGAGTCTAAAGCATCTAAAGTAAATCTGCACCGGGGTGGATTCCTCCCTTTCGATTTGCTCACCGCTTATTTTCGCATTGAAGTAGCCCTTTCTCTTTCGCCTTTGACGCCATCTGCATATCTGAAAAGATTATTATAAACACGTGATGATATTCCGTGTTGTCTCTTCTGTTTCTAAATTTGGTTATGTTAACAATCCTGGCCTATTGCCGGTTCCTTTCTATTCCTTCTTTTATTTCTTATTTAGTCTCCTGGCGGATCTAGGGTTCCAGTTTTCTACACACCATGCTTATGTGGGCTTGGATCCTGGGAGGGGTGCTTGGCTGTAGGTTTATTTTCTTCATGGCTTTTACCCCTTTCTCCTTTGTGAGTGTCTCTACGTCTTTCTCTTTTTCGCATATTGCGACAAGTCCTGTCGGCAGGTCCAGTAGTCGAAGGCTTGCGATGTTTAATTTGTCGAATAGGGTTTCAAACACCTTCTCCTTGTCCGTTTTTTCATGGCCGCTTAGGGGTCTCAATGGGACCTTCGCGGTATTTTGGGCCGCTATTCTGGTGGTGAGCACTCCTTGAAGAGGGGAGCGCACTTTTTTCTAGCCTTGATCTTTTTCTGGTATATAGGTACTCACTAGTGTTTATTTTTAGGAGTTTATCGGTTGTATCTTACAAATATTCTTTTGATAACTTGCCTTTGGGAGAAGAGCGCCCCCCTCGTTAAACCACCGCCTGGATGAAAAGGGAAATTGCCTTTGAGATGAACGATAAGGATAGATAAGATTAATACTGGGGGATCCTCTCGGGGGTGTGATTGTAGGGCAAACGTATTGACAAAAACACCCCACGAGGATGTTTTAATCGCGACCGCATCCCAACATACCATAGAGACAGTTGCATGGTCCCTGATGGTCCTGAGAGGGGCCTCTGCTGGGATAAGCAGCGGAGGTTGCAGTCCGTTCCTTGTCCGGAATGTTTTCTGACATTGTTATCGGCTGTGTTCTAGTCCTCAACCCAGTTCCTCCAATGCCCTCAATTATGCTTTAGCAACTGCCCGGCATAGTTGAAACGAAACATGAATCGCAATCCCCCTCCCCCCCCGGCAGTAGTTCACGTAGGGGGGCGGGGCCGGGGACTTAAGCATTCATCTGCCTAAATGGGGGCCACTAAAAAGAAAGATGAAGATTAGTAGTGATGATGAATGGTGATATGAGTACAACGTTCACCTCTATTTGGTAATAGTGTTTCTATGAATAGAAACCAATTCTCGGAGGCATCTTTCCAAATAACCTAAATCGTTACCTCCTTTACCATATTTGTGAGGTAAATTTGCCGGAGTACTTCAACTAAGAATTCTACGCAGTCATCTATTTCAAGAAGGTCAGAGAATTACAGTGGTTGATAGGTAGATAGCATGAAAGTTTTCCTTTGGGGGGAGGGGAATCCTCTTACTAGGGAAGGAGGAGAAATGTGAATGTGTAATGAGTATCTATTTGACAGGAGACTGGCTGCTCATCTTTTTTTGATATCTTTTATTTTGCTTTTTATTTGTAAGATTTGCTTTGGTGTACCTTTGGGGGAAGATATTTTGGTGTGGGAAAGGAAAAGGTGAGGAAGTCTATAGATGAAAATGAAGTATAAATAAAAATGATAAAAATCTTAGATAGGTGGATCTTCTTTCTTCAGTTCTTTTCAAGATTTAAGATGAAATGTTTCCTTCCTTCCACGATTAAGGTCGTAAAAATTTCTTCTTCGGGTAACCATTAAGAAAAAATTGCGGTCGTCTGCTTTACTAAGCTTAATAAGAGCGGTATATTGGCTGTCCAAGCGGTGAATTCATCTATTCCAAGGAATCACGTCGACGGGTATTTATATCCTCATACCTCTGACACGGAACAGGTTCCCCCGTCCGTAGCGACGAGGGTTCCTACACACACTCTGTTTGGTGTTAAAAACATACTTCCTGGCACTTCCCCCAAAAGAGGACCGTCAAACTCACCAGCGATTGTCATACTGACCTTTATGTCTGTTTCATTATCTGGTTGGGTTCTGCCATGGACAAAGCAAGTTGACGAACTTCTACTACGAAACACCAAAACGCACCTCCGCCGCCCGAGATACATACACCATTACAAATGTGGCTAGATTGGAGTCGGTAAAGAGAAACAGTGTATTTAATCGTGTCAAATGACGAAGAGAGGTCAGAAGTAGAAATTGCTCTGTAACGAGAAATAGAAGTAGAGGATATGCCGAAGATGATAAGGACTATCTTATCCGCTGTAAAGCAAGATAGAGAGGAACAAGGGACTGAAATTTCAGAAGGACAGTTAGATTTCAAGTAAAGTGAACAAAGTGTGTGGCTTCTTTTTGCTTTCTGAAAGGATACGGCGGATTGAGCCTCATGCATGGATTTTAGGAAAGTATTGTATGTATAAATGAGTAGCAAGGGAGTTAATAGGGCACGGGCGTATTTTTCTCTGCGCCCCAAGCACGGGCAGACGGAAGCCGTTTGTTGCTTGCATGCGTGTGTTTTCTAGCTTTAAAAGAGTGAGTCAGAATTACGGGATATGTTATTGGCAAAACAAAATCAAGAGAAGGGGGCATAAGCTTTGAGGTGAGAGGTGCCCATGTGTGAGAAAGAGTTAGAAGATATGCTGAGGTGAGCAGATGGGAAAGCAGTCTAACAGAGTAGGGGGAGTAAAGATACCCCTGGTCATGGCATCTATGAAACGAAAGGCATAAGTTCACATCGTACAACTTGTCTTTGTTGTTTCAAGTTTGAATTTTTGAATGAAAATAAGTGCGATTTTTTAGATCTTTTTAAAAGCCAGGTCATTAGAGCCCGCTGGTAAGATAACTAAAGAACCTTGAGAATTCGTCGGGTTTCCGTCAAGATAACTTGAAGAAGCAATGACTTTGCACAGATTCAAGAACAAGACAAATCCTTCAAAGAAGACAGCTGGATAATACCTAGCATTTCTAGGAAGTGCACGAAGCTTCCACTAACAAGAGTGTTATTGTTTTAGGTGTAGCTTTGCCTTCGATGTCTACTAGTTGATGCAAATCTCACTAAGGACATTGATTTAGGACTTGAAGCCTAAACCATGGTTGCTACAATATTAGGCACCTGCTACATACTCAACCAGTCTAGAATGTGGCCCCATCTGATAGAATTTGTGATAATGTGCCTTAATCCATTCAATATTTGAAGCGATGTTCTCACTCGATTAGACTTTAGGGACGGATTTCACGGTAGATATGTTATTCCTAAAACTTTATCGTCAAATCTAAATATTGAAGTTTGCACAATGGTTCAATGAGCAAAATTAATTCGTGGTTGACCTAGAGAAGCTTATACGGTGTTACCTCTAATTAGATGAGTCATTCTCATTATTAACATCCTCGATTGTCAAAGGAAGCCTTTCATCGGAGCCGCATAGACTTGATGGTGACACGATGGTCCATTCCTAATGGATTGGGGATATTTTAATTGTTACTGCCCAATTGCGAGGAAGTGTAGACTTTTTTTACATTTATTTCATAACACGATAAAGCAAGAATTATATTTGGCAGGAAGCATTTTAAGCGAAGTTCGTGGTACAAGTGATGAGGTTAGGAGAAATGAAATGTTGGAAATGTATATAGTCCGAGAGGATAACTTGGAGAATTTGGGCCAATATTAGCGAGTAACTATATGGTCTTGGCTATACTTTGCGATAAAGGCACTTTAGTGGCTCTATGCGTAGTTCATTGGAGTTAAGTGGTAAGTATGTGCTTGCACACTAATGCACGAACGTTAGAGTCACTCTCTTGAACTCGAACTGATATCAATTAGTTTGATTAGTTTTACATTTAACCCGTTTAAATATTAAACTCCCTTCGCTAAACCCTTGATTTTCAGTTAATTTGAAATACAGACTCCTATTAGCCTCTCTGGTTATGTAACCTCCACAAATTTGCACTTCCGTAACTTCACCACTTTTGAAAGTAGAGAGGTTCTTGGAGGAGATGCCTTCGTCACATTTTGCTTCTAAGTTTTAAGTGAGTAATAATGAAATTGTGAACGAAAGCTTGACTTGCTTCAGCCTAGCAAGTCTTGCGCCACCTTTGCACTGATCGTGGATATCGAGTACACTCAGTTGCTTAGATAGGGCAAGAATCTCACTCAAGGCAAATTCTAGGCAGTGGGAAAACATCTCTTCGTCGCTATAACCTCCATGTTAACCAGAGGGTCAGATGAGAGCTTGAATGGAAAACGATTCCTGATTCTTTGGCCATCTAAGCCTTTATCCCGGCCAAAAGCATAGAAGAAGTCCTAGCCAATAATAACACTAGGGTATATAAAGTAAAAATACATACCCCCAGAGAGATTTATATTAGAGTAGTAGAAATAGCTTTTTGTGTACTTGCGCGAACCTGCATTGTAATAAAGAAGTGTGAAAAGATAAAGAGAGGCGAGCGTGAGAGCAAATTTAAAAATCAATATATCAAATAATTCATTTTCCGACACAAATGATGGGAATGATACTAAGTGATGATAAGAAAGGCGCGTGCAAGCGAACATAGATCTAGGTATGTAGGTGTATGCATCCACATTCTATTTTGATCCGTCGTACGTACACATATACACACGAGGTTATTCATTTCAATGCTCAAACCCCGTTTCAGGAGGAATAAAAGGAAGTCTTGCTATTTTGCGACGCGCATTATTGGGTCAATAACCTGTTTTGTTCGTGATTCCAACAATCCAATATGAGCCGTACGTCCTACCCTTATTATTATTATTCGCTTCAGCAAGTACACATGTACAGTCATGACCAAAAGTTTTGAGAATAATATATATATATAATATATATATATATATATATATATATATATATATATATATATATATATATATATATATATATATATATATATACACATATGGATATGAGAAACTTACAAAGTAGCGCGTGAGTAGAGCAATAAATTCAAAACATCTCACAGGAAAATGAAAGGTGGATTCCAAGTACTTTCGAACTTGTTCAGTTCATTCTCAAGGAATAACGAAAAAATTTACAAAACTGGTATATATATCAGAAACAACAGAGTAATGCCCCGCCCATGTACAACGAAAGGGCACAAAATAGAAAAATACTATCAAAGACGGATATGAACTATGAAACCAAATAGATAAGGTCTACTTCCGGGAATTCCAACTGTGAGAACAGAATGTAGACATTTATGTCACTAAACTAAATACATTCGCACCTAATTGTGAATACCTAAAAATAAACGAGAGAAACATACGAGTAACTAACTTAATAAATCAAAGGGCTAAGATTTAAAATGGACAATTTCGTTCTAAATAAGCCTTTTAATAACAGGCGACAGTTTAAAGAAACCGGGAGATACATTAAAATTAGGCGAATAATTAATAATGAGCATTCGATAATATTTATTTTAAAAAAGTCATTTTAAATCTTAGCTCTTTGATTTATTAATTTAGATATGTTATTTACACTTATTCGACACCATTCTGTTACCTGTGGGAAGTGCAAAGGTTTTGAAAGTCATTAATTTGGCTTAGAGACCACTTCCGAAAATTCCGTTTATTTACCATGCCATTCATGTAAACGTGATATTCATCACTGTAAATTCTGCTATTCTATACTAATTGTTTATCATCGCACATTTCTTTAAACTTGAGAGAAAATAATTACCGTTGCTTATCCTTCATTGAGATTTCTTGATGACATTGACTTTTGTATGTGTTTAAATTACGAGGTGCGGTCAATAAGTTTTGCAAATCGGTAGGGCAAAACAGAGGAAGGGGGGTGGCTGTTTGTGGGGGTGTTAGGGCAAGTTATGACAAGTCAGGACCTGCAGCCGCAGGCTTCTGCCTTGTATATTTAAAAAGCAGTAGCTGATCGCAGATCGTCAGTCAAAAATTTTTCAACAATGGAGAAGGTTGAGCACCGCGCAGTGATCAAATTTTTGACAAAGGAATGCAAAAAATATCCATGAACGCATTGTGCAGTGTACACCGACACCGCCCCTTCCTATGCAACCATTGCTCGCTGGAATAGGGAGTTCCGTTATGGTCGTGAGTCCCTTGAAGATCAACCCCGTCCAGGACGCCCATCAGACGTGACCAACGAGGACAATGTGGCCCGTGTGGCGAGGATTATCCTCGAAAATCGACTGGTGAAGGTAGAAGAAATCGAGCGAGAACTTAGAATATCACATGGAAGTGTTATCAACATCATCCACGACAATTTGGCCATGACCAAGGTCTCTGCCCGTTGGGTCCCTAGAAACCTCACGCCCCATGATCGACTTCAACGTCGTCAAAGTCCACAAGGCCAGAGTATCACAAGCTGCATTGCGCGAGTGCGGATTCGAGGAGCTCAACCATCCCCCTACAGTCCAGATCTGGCCCCCAGCGACTACTTTTTATTCAGACAACTCAAGGCTGCACTGCGTAAACAGCAGTCGGGAGATTTTTGGTTGTCGGGAATTCGAAAACTCAGGGACAAGTGGCGCAAGTGCATTGAAGTCGAGGGTAGTTATATTGAAAATTAATAAAACACTTTTCCTTATATCTCGTTTCCTTATATCCGAATTGCAAAACTTATTGACCACCCCTCGTAAGTCATTTTTGAAAATACTTCACACAGCTTTTCTATTTAAATGACGACTACAATGACTAAAAACACTATTAATACTGTTTTTAATACTAAAAATACGGCGTAGATCTTTTGAAGTAGGTCTTCTTATATGCAAAAATATAGTAGTCTCAAAACTTTTGTTCATGACTATAATAGTGTGAAAGCCTGTGTAAAGCACATATGATGAAAAATAACGTCAAACCCTAATGCAATCAGGAAATGCTGCGATGCAGCATATGGGCATACATTCTCCTTTAACCTTCCAAATACAAGCCGAGAAAGAACTTGACTCCAGTATGACATGTTCTACTCGAAGCTTTCAATGCCAACGCGACTATGCCAAAGTATCTAGCAATAACAGGAGTTTATCCTTCCAATACTAAATGTTCAAAATATAAACATTTACAAGTAGTTGACAAGCACATTTTGCCTTCAGGTTTCTCCTCGTTTGCTTAAGTGACATTATTCTACACTGATTAATTCTCTTGCACAATGAATGCATCTTTATCATGGCTGACTCCAACCTCTTTCCACCATTGTACATACAGTCATACACATTTTCGATAATTTCTTGAGATTCTAAGTTCAATATGGTTGCACTATCTCACAATATATTCAGCAATCTTTACATTATATGTTTATTATACCATACATTTTCTTACATATCCAATATTTATTCGATCCATTCTTATACTATCTATAAACTCCTTTTTATCCATTCTAAATTTCCCATTTTTTATGGTCTTATTCTTTCTGTTTTCGTTCCATGCATTTATGTTGGTGTCAAGATGTTCTCATGTAAAACTTTACTTCTCCTAAACCCTATCCATTCATAAATGTTCTTATAGCCACTGCTACCTCATTATATTTGTCTATTTTGAATTCACATTCGCCTACATCCATTCACTTACCAATCATAACCCTTCTAAAATAACGTAATTTATAAAAATATTTTGTCTACACCATTTAGAAAGAGATAAAATGCTTCCTCACCTGCATCATCAACTAATATAATTTACTTGGCAACATTTATACCACCTTGCGTTAAAAGTTTAATGTGCAATTAAGGGCGTCTTTCGTCAACTTACGAGCCAGGTGATGCTCTACCATATGCTGTGTCGCTATTGTTTTTTTAAATAGTTTCATAGGATGCCAAGGCAGTCGAGCCAAAGAGAATGATATGTATGCATGTATAATAAAAAGATCAAACTCTGAGACAGAGACGCTTGCTTTATAAACCTAAAGTCATTTGATTTTAAAGGCTGGGCAGCCCTAGAGTTCCAACGATGCTTGCAGGCACTCTCCCCATAACCTGGTTATACATATTTTTTGTTTATTCGAGGGACACCATATTTATATTAGACCTCGAAAAAGGAGATTGTTAACCGTAACATCAAGATTAAGAATCAAATGGACAAAATTCAACTTATATATACTATAAAACCACAAAAGTTAACAATCTCCTAATGAAAAACAACAGCTGCCAAAACCCCTCGAATCTAAAGTCAACCAACATAGTTTACGAGTTTAACTGCCCCAATGAAGACTGCAAGCTTCATAATAATTCAAAATATGTTGGAATGACAACCACCACCCTTTCAAAGCATTTAACCATGCATCTGAAAAGTGGAGGACCCAAAATTTATATGGAGACGCACATAACATCAACCTAACTAGAGATATTCTAGTTGAAAATACTACAATTTAAAGAAAAGATGGAAGTCTAAGCTAGGCTAAACATCTTAGAAGCTATCTTAATAAACGTCTTACGTCTCACGACTTGAAGAAGTTGGAAGATACAAGAGAATAGTGAGAGTAGACTGGACAGTAATCATTAGGGTAAAGTGGTGAAGGGGAATGAGTAAGAGTTAGTGCAGTTTGCTGGGAGACCAGCCATCACTTGGGTTCTTATCTTCACGTATTATAATCTTATTATTTGTTTAAATTTGTAAGGGCTCTCTTGCCTCTATTCTTCTTCTAATAACTTCTTTTGTTGTATTCGAGTATTTCGCAATGTTGGTGACTTCTTTGCTTTATTGGCAATTCTGTAGTGATTCTTCTTTCAAATATATATAGGTGCGGGATTAACTCAGTTTAACGGTTTTCCGCCCGTAAAGCTTCCCCTATTGTTCTCTCTATGTTCTGTTGGAATCTCTATCTTTCTTTTTTTATCTTTGTCTAGGAGTGTCTCTAGGTTATTCCATATTTTGACTGTACTTTTTGTAGGTATACATTAGTTGGCTCCATCTCTATTTCATGGTGCAGATCTCTGTTTCTTGTGGTCTTTCCTTCTTGAATTAGTAATTAATAGTACGCCTCTGTTTTGGACTCTGTAGTTTTACGTTATTGGTCTTATGGAGATTGCTGAGTAGAATTGCAGGATATAATAGTAGTGACTTACACAGTGGGTTGTATATTTTGATTTTATTCTTCGTGTTTAGGTTTTTCAATTGATATAGTTTTGCTAAATTAGTTTTGGCTGGTTTTATTCTTTCGGTAGTATGTTTTTGATACCCGTTGCTTGTTATCTTTAGTCCTAGTACCTTGCCTTTTTCTTGGAATCTGTACCTATCTTCGTTTATCGTTACTCTTGACGTTTTCCTTAGTCCCATTGGAATAATTGTAAACATGTTTGCGTTTGGACTTATCTTCGATTTTTTGCAGTTATTTTTATTTTCGATTTTTGCATCTGTAATCCTGGCTATGGCTGGTGGGTGCCTGTATGGACAACCTTGGAACGAAAATTGTAAAGCAAATTTTGCATTTTGCATAAGTAATTTGTGATACTCGCTTCGAGTAGTGAATTTAGGGATAGTCAAAAAGCGGGATACGCATTCGAAAAGTGGACCACTGGCTAAAGATCTTAGAGGGTTACGGAAGAATCCTCAGTCCTTCGTGGAGACGGAGACTGAAGCCTCACATGGTCCACACGCTAGCCTGGAGGAAGTTTTTTAAGTAAAGTAAAATTTTTGGGGACATTGGCCCCCTTTTTCTCTCTCATGCCTTTGCTTCTATAAACACCTTAAGTACATACATACATACACTTACATATAAATCCCCTAACGCATTATATGATGCAGGTGAGATGAGGAAAACCTTATGTGTAACTCTTCGGGTCCTCTCGGAGGGCCCGAAACCCGACCGAGAAAAAGTTTTTGAAAAGGTATACGGAACCCTATGCATTTCCCTTGGTAGACTAATTGACTCAAACAATGGATACTCAGCTATCTGCTTGAAAGAGGCCGACTGTGAAGCTTTGACCTCCGAAAAAGCTGTTGAATGCTTTAAGACAATTAACCTGAAACCGACCACACTGCCACAAATTAGGACTCACCGCAGTTTGATCTGCAGGCGCCTCGACCCCTGGGTTGGGAGCTACTCATCGGACACAATAAAAGAGGAAATCAAACGGAACCACGAATTGGCAAAGGTATCTGAGGTCATCAAATTCAAAACATACACGAAGGTTTTCAAGGTGGTTTTTGAAGACACGGCTATGGCTCAAAAGGCTCAGGACAACGGATTACTGCTCTTTTAACGGGAGAGTCTGCCCAGAACAGATGGAACGTGAGGAGTTTGATGACTTGCAGATGTGTTTTTGGTGCTACAAGTACAAGAAACATACCACTTCCAACTGCCCTGAAAACAAAGACCTGAAGCTATGCTCTATCTGCGCCGGTCGCGACCATTTTTGGCGTGACTGCAAGAATACTACAACCAAATGCTTGAATTGCGAAGGCCCGCACCGGACCAAGTCTATGGCATATCCAGTCAAAAAGCAGGAGATGAGCAAGCAAAGCAGACTCAAACGTGAGACAACGGAGTTAAAAGCCAATTCAACTTACGCTAAAGTTGCAAAAGCCACCATTGCCGAGTCTAACAACCAAAAGACATACCTAAACATCGAAAACGAGCACTCCACAAAAATAATGTGTTGCATTTATTATGCACACAGGGCAAACATAACTCACCCTGGTACCTTTACTGCAGAAGTCAACCGCATGCTCGTAAAGAACGGGCTGCAGGAGATGTGGTTCCCCGATAACCCCCCTTCAGAGGAGGTTATGCGTATAACCGTAGCTCCTCAGTGCCAAGACAAGTGCCAAAAAGTGACAACACAGAACACTGCCATCTCACGTGACCCCCGACTAAACAAGCCTAAAGAAACACAAACAAAAAACAAGCACCACTCACACCGAAAAAAAGCACACCAGTAAAAACAACAACACACACCCCCACTCCAACCAATAAGGCAGTCTGACCCAAGGAGATCAGATCTTCTAGGTCGAGGAAAATCTCCAAAACTCGTGGCCCAAGGTCTACCTCCTCATTATGCGGGAGGAAACACCAGTTGAAATACCACGCGCGAGGCTTCAACCTAAAACTATACGCCTATGAATCGACTCCGTTGCCAGCTGAAATTGATTCCCGCGAAGTATACAAGTGGGAATGCTTAGAGGAGGTTCCGGAGTGACAGGTTGAGGAGGCCTTAGCACAAAATAAGGTCAAATTGACCACGAACTGTTTTCACACGATCACTAATACCCAATTTCGAAAGAAAAGAAACGGCAGGGAGCGCACCCCACCCAGTACACCACATGGGGCTAAAGTAGATCGCGAATAAGCGTCTACTTTAATCCCACACACTAAAAGAAGCAACGTTACACAAAATGACCAATAGACTTACGATCATACAAATGAATGTCGATGGGTAGGACGGAAAAGGTTCCATCTATGGCAACATTCTGCAACAAAGTGACCCTGACATTATACTAATCAACTAACACGGAATGACCACACAAAAAGAATTTAAAATATTCCAATACGACGTCATTAGCAAAAATTATAGCCAGGAACGGTATGACGGCTGCGCAATAGCCGTCAAAAAAGGACTTTAAATACAAAAAATACCCGACTTAGATGAATCTTACCTTGGCATTGAGGTATGCACTACCCTGGGGGGTATGGTCGTGGCCACGGGGTATCAACCCCCAAGACGTGGCTATGTACTCTTGCACAACCTTCTACAGATCTTCAGCCATAAGAAAAACGTAATCTTTGCTGGAGATCTGAATGCAAGGTGTGCAGCGGCAGGGTATACCTCCTACAACAATGCAGGCAGAAACATCAAAGTATTACTTGACAGACAATACGTGACTAGAATCGGACCAGAATTCCCGACATACATTATAGGAAATGCAGCAACGAAACCTGATATTGTTTCATCGAGTATCAGGTTTCCGTACAACTACTACATTGAACCGGGCCCCATAATTTCGAGTGACCACCAGGCTATTAAAATTACAATTGGCGTAAATCCCATTCAGGTTGCAATCCCAGAACGCAAAAGCTATAAGCATGCGAACTGGAAAAGCTACAGAAATTACCTTCTAAATTATATCCCAGACCCTTTACTCGATGGCAATTTAGAAGAGATTGATGAAGAGCTGGATAAAATCACCCACCTCCTAATTAAAGCAGATCAAAATAGTATTCCCCGTATTAAATATAAAACCCTTGCAGCTCCCGTTTGGACCCCTTCCATGAAAGCCATGGCCCAAGAATATAGGGACCTGTCCAATGCGGTAGCGCTGATAGGCCCCAACCACAATGCACATAGAAGAATAAGACGGATTATAGACGAATTTCAGACACTAATTACGGACCAACAAATACAGGTATGGGACCAACTGATTGAAGGACTTGACATAGAAAGAGACTCACGCACATTTTGGCAGACATATAAACGATTAAAAGGACAACCCACACAGAAAAAAAATACACTCATACATGACGGTAAAGAAATTGATAAATAAAGAGATTAAGGAAATATTTAGGATTTTCTGGTCTTCAATCTTCAAAATTACCCCTGAAGAAAATGACAATTATGACATCGATTTTGAAAATGACATAATCCAACAGCTAAACACACAAATACATAAAACCTCCCCTCATCATTGTGTGTCGCAGAAAAGAGTGATGCAGGGCTATGGGAGTAAAATAACTGTCCAAGAGCTCTCCGTTGCACTAAAATCCTTTCGTCAAAGAGCACCGGGTACCATGGGGCTGACCAGGGCTTCTTAACATCATGAATGCCGCTCTGAACACGGGCTACTTACCCGATCAGTGGGAAGTGGCCAGGATGATTTTCATCCCTAAATCGGGAAAGCCCCCGGACTGCCCTGCCAGCTTTCAACCGATATTTTTCCTATAATTTGCTGGCAAAGTCTTCGAGAAGATATTGGCAAATAGGATCAACTGTTTTCTCGATGAAGCAAACTTGCATAATGAGCAGCAACACGGCTCCAGAAAGAAAAGAGGGACTGACACGGCACTAGCCATTAGTACGGAAAAACTTGAAAACATCAAGGCAAGCAAAAGGCATGCCGAATTGGTGCTCCGCGATGTTAAAAAAGCTTTTGATAAGGGTTGGAAGAGATGCCTGCAATTTAAGATCCTTCAAGTAGGCCTTAACCCCATTCTTGAGAGGATTCTATGCGATTACATAATGGAGAGGAGAGCATATATATAAAATCAGAGAACACAAAGGCCCCGAATTCGAGCTCAAATCAGGGATCCCACAAGGAAACTGTCTCAGTCCCCTTTTATACAACATTTATAAACACGACTTACCACAACCTCTCTCCGAAGGTACGATATAGGTCCAGTTCGCTGACGATATGTCACAAATTTGTACAGCCGCAACGTTCACAGGGAATTTATGGCGAAAAACACTGCTAGGGAGATATCTAACATCAACTCTTACGAGAGGAAATGGAAGATATCAACCAATGCCCCAAAATTCAAAATAATTCCCATGTTTCGCAAGAACTTCAACGATATACGGGTAGAGGGGGAAAGATTCCCCTACTGCCTGGAAGGGACGGTTCTGGGGCTCAAAATCATCACAGGGAGCTACAAGAGTCATATCGAGCGAACAGTCGCGAATGGCCAGAGAGATTTTAGGGATTTTTATAGGCTCATTGACCAAAATCGCTCAAATATACCCAAAATATTGAATGCGTGCATTCGCTCGAGACTATTATACCCCCCGGTGCCGTTGAACGCGAGTGCCAAGACCCACATTGCGAAACTTCAAGTCATCCAGAACAAAGCGGTTTTACTTATTACAAACACCCGAAGAAGAGAGCATAAACGACAGAGGGAGCTCCACGACTCGGTTGGATTATCTCCGATCAACGTGGCGCTTCACAAGAGAGCTAACAGGATATGGCAAGCCATTGGCGCCCGCTTGACCCCTAAATTCTCTCGTAGACACTTAGAAATCGAAGTAGACCGACAAGTAAGATCATTCAAAAGTAGCAAGTTACAGACAGACGATGACGTGACTCCGAAATACACTTGACAGAACTGACAAAAAACATCCAATGTAATGCGCAAGTTCCTTCAGCAAATTAAATCTCAAATTAAAAACTATTTTGCAAAAAAACAAACTAAAAATCTAATTCACTTTTTAAATTTCAATTTAAATTCATTTAAAAAGATAATCATCAAACTTTTTCAAAAACTCACAGCGGGAATAAAACCCTGCCAAAAATAGAGGCTTGAATGTCTAAAGATTAATAAGATCGAAAATAATAATTAAATTAACCATGATTAATTTAATTAAATAAACTATAAATTTATAATTTATAGTTTATTAAATAATGAAAAAACAACCCCAAAACACACAAAATTAACACATTGACAGAGCTACCATTTCACCCTGGACCTTTTTATTCTGTCTCCTACACATCATCTATTCTCTAAACTCACCCTTTAACCACTAATTCTACCTATAGTTCATCTCTCATTATGTCCAATCCAAAATGTCGATAATTTGGAAGGTCCCCTTTATATACAGTATACTATATAACGTCGGACTGAGACACCCCCTTTGGGAAACGCCTTGATTTATTTCGAATTTGGGTCCCAGATATCCTTCTATGCTGACTGAATGCTGTGCGGTCTGTGACGTAGTCACATATGCATTTTGTTAGGATAGGCGGCAGTCCTAATCTCTTTATTTTTTATTTTAGGCCTATTCTTCAGACCTTGTCAAAAGCCTTCTGCACATCTCTTAATACCAGATCTGTGTAATTTATTTCATATTTAGTTTTGACTATTGATTCTACTATATGGCCAGTGTCGTCTTAGTACTCCTACCTTTCCTAAACCCGTGCTGGTGGCTAGGAATTAGATTGTTGTCTTCTAGATATTGGCTCAATCTCCTGCCGATAAATTTTCCAATTAATTTAGCCAATGTTTCTAGTAAGGTTATCGGCATGAAGTTTCCGGGATGGACAGGAGCTTACCTGGTTTGGGCAAAAATATTACTTTTCCTCTTTTCATGGAGTCAGGAAAATACCCGGCGCTTATTGCAGCGTTGAAGACTTTTACTATTTTGGTAAGAAACACATCTAGAGGTCTTACCAAATTTTCTTGGGATATCCCTGTGTCTCTAGGAGCTCTTTGCTTGGTGGTAGAGTATCTTTTAGCTCATCTAGTGTTATTAAGTCTACTTCTTGTTCTATCATTTTTGTATTGGAAGCAGAGTGATTGGGAGTTATTTTTCTTCAACTATTCTAATTTCATGGTCGCGGTCGAAATCCTCGTTTGCTTCAGGTGATATGTTGAAATTGTTATACCAGTGTTCCCTAAATGCGGCCTTAGTTTGTTTTGGTTCTAGGGAATCTACTCCGTTGTATTTGATTGCTACTTTTGTTTTTGGTTTTTATTTCCTCTCACCATACTGATCTTTTGCCAAGGTTTTGTAGGATATAATTCGGACTCTATCCCTTCTACTGTCTGGTCCCATCTTCTGCCTCTTTCTGCCATAATTATTGTGTTCATTTCAATCCTCATGCTGTGGAGGCGTTCTCTATCATCTCTTTCAGGACCAACTCGCTCTATCTTTTCTCTAAGGTTTAAATATCTGTTTTCCAATCTGCTAATTGCGGTGTATATTGATGGTGTGGAAATATTCTAAGCCTTGTTCTGGGTATATGTATTTTATCTGTATCTATCAGGTTTTCCATCATGTTATTCGGTGCTTCATCTATCTCTTCTACGGTTGCTTCATTTAAATTTTGGTGTTGATAATTTATTAAGTCTTCGGCGTAGCCGTGCCAGTAAGCATTTCTGAAGCTTTTTTTCTGATTGGGCATTTTATTTGTATAGGGTCTGCGGACAATGTTACTACCACCATTTCGTGGTCGCTGATGGTGGGTGGGCCTCTTTCTATCAAGTAGTTATATTGGAATTTCGGGGAAGCTAGCACGATATCTGGTTTTGTTCTTATGTAGGGAATTCCAGTCCGATCCTCTAAACTATGCCTCTTGTTATTAGCAGATCCACATTTCTTCCGTTCTTGTTAAAACTAGCTGTATACCCTGAGGCTCTTGTTCGGGAGGTCAGGTCCCCTAAGGATAATACTTGTTCACTTTGTCCAAATACCTCCATAATATTATGTAATAATTATGTAATAATTATTACCCTGCCATAATTATTATTTCTCCTGTTCCAATCTTTAGTTTGATGGCTAAGTATTCCTCATCTAGTTCCTTCAGTCTTGTAAATTTTATAGCATTTCGAATGGTTATCGCTAGTCCATCGTAGTTCGTATCTTCTGTGGTCTTGTGGATTATTGTATAATTAAAGATTTTAATGGGGTTCATTTCGGGTTCGATGTTGATTTCATTTAGTAGGATGATCTCAGTGTCGAGTTTGAAGTATGAATTACGAGGGGAAAAAATACGGGCCCTCGAATTCGTACTTAAAAAGTCCGTTTTTAATCCCTATGGTGATTTACTTATTGTTTCCTATGGGTATGGGTCTGTCTTCATGGAGGTATACTCTCAGATTAATGCACTTTTTTATCCTTATTTTCCTTGTGAGTTTAAGCGTGGGTTTTCTCGTTTCCTGCTTCCTCTATTGCTTTGCCCCCTTGTTGTGTTTTGGAGCAGCTTGCCTTAGCTACAGGTAATTACACTTCCAGTTTCTCTTCTTTTCCCGGTGCTTGCTTATTCATAAGTCTTGAATCTCTCTGTAATCCTGGGTTGATATTAGGGAATTGGCTAGTTGGCTCATTTTCATCGCTGGTTTCCGGTGCCGGCGTTGTGTATTTAATGTTTATACGTCAGCTGATGGCGGGTTTTCCGGGAACCACATTGGTTAAACCCATTATTACTTAGAATTTTGGAATAGGTTCCAGGAATTTCGACGTTCATTACGTGTGCATGTAGTATGCACGCCAATATGTTCAATGATTTTTCTTACTTGAGCTCGATTACATTTTTTTTGGCACGATCTGTTTCGCCGTTGCCTTTGCTACTTTAGCATAAGTTAGAGTTTTCTTCTTCTCTTCGTCCTTGTCTTCTCTCTTCTCTTCTTCTCTATAATCTCTTTCTTAATGGAGCAAGCCATCGCCATAGTGCGATGGTTACCGTCACAATTCGCGCAAGTTTTCTTGGCTCTTACAATCCCTCCATGTGTGTAAAGTTGAGCTGCATTCTGAGTATTTTGTTTCTTCTTTTTGGAGCCAATCCTTAGACGTATGCTGATCTAGGCCAAGCCGCTAAAACAAGTGAGAACATTTATGAACTCGTTGCTTTTGATTTAGTCTTAGGTTATCTTGAGGTTAAATGCTAACAGTCCGTTCTCTCTCGTCTTAATTTCACCACTTCCTTTACTTTATCCAAATCTTTTCTTTTTTTCTATTTCTTCTTTGATTATCGTTGCCGTGTGATCACCTATACATGGTCTATCTTTCGACAGTAGATGGCTTTTTGATCCTCCAATTGTGGAGGAACTTTTGCTTCAACTCCTGTTTCTGGAGGCATGATGTAGCTTTCTCGCTGAGTAAGTTATCCATATCTTTTTCAGTTTGCCAAATGGCCACATAGCTTGTAGAGTAGTCTAGGAGTCTGATGGGTAATATTCCTAGTCCCCCGTATATCACGTTAAATATACGGTCCGGTTTTTGTGCTCCTTTTGTGGTCCGCAAAGGGACCCTTTTCGTTTCTTCTATTATAATAATCAATCTTCTTCATCTACAGTTCCAAGGTGAGAAAATCAGAGAAAAGGGAAGGGAGCAGAAAGATAGAAAGTGCCGATCAGATCCAGTTATTCGTCTGGCTGATTCCGCAGGCGTGTGAGTAAACCCTACCTACCTGCCAGTCACCTAACCCTATTAGTATTTGCTCCACTTAAAAGGTTCCGCCACTCACACGGGTACTAACCCGTCCGAGTTAAGCTTCGGCCTGCTCCGAGTAAGCCGCCTGGTTCAGATTTGGTTCCTGTCCTTATGATTATCTATGGAGGCTCAGCTTCCCTAACCCACACGCCCTAAGTAGAGGTGGGATAGAGAAGTAGAGGTATATACCGATGGTCAAGTCTTAGTTGAGTGAAGTCCTGTCGTTAATCAGTTACAAAATCTTCTTTTCCAGGAGGAAATGATGAGTTGTGCTTCGATCAGTTATGAGATTTGAGTCGTTGTCCGAATATCTTCCTTAGAAAATTTTCCAACATCAGCTATCAAAGATTATCTTAATAAACGAAGAAAAGCCGGCCCTCAACTCCGAGCTATGAGCTGGAATCGAACATTAAAGTTGTTTTAAAAATTCGAGTCACCGGATTGGCTCGTGTCCCTTGAAATTACGCTCAAGCGAAAGTGAATAAATATCCCATAACAACAAACAACAATACGGCTTCGGAAAGAAGAGAAGCACCAATGTAGCAATAAATGTCATCACGGAGAAGATTGCCCAAGCGAAGAAAAACAGGAGCTATATCGACATAGTCTGCCGGGACGTGTGGAAGGCATTCGATAAAGATTAGTTTGAGCGCAAAGCTTGAAAAAATCCTCTGTCATTATGTCATGGAAAGGTGCTCCTACATCAGTATAGAGCGCACGGACGGTCCTACCTCTAATCTACAGGCAGGATTTCCTCAAGGTGGGTGCCTCAGTCCAACCTTATTCTCGATATATACAGCCGACATCCCAAAACCAAGCTACCCCACTAGCATAAACATCCAGTTCGTCGATGACATAAGTCAACTCATAGATAGTGGATATAGAACGCGCCTTTGCAAGCTCGAATGACTGCCGAGGAAATAAGAAAAGTCAACGAATACGAATCAAAATGGAAAATCCGAACTAATCACCATAAATTCAAGATCATACCATTATGAAGAAGAAAAACAGTTGATGTGAGAGTGGGGGATACGCGTTATCCCTACACGAACGAGTGCAATGTATTCGGAATGAAGATCACTTCGACCGAGTACAGGAAGCACTTCACAGAATGGATCCAGAAATCAGATTGGCAGTCAGAACTCCCTATAATTTCAGAAACCTCAGCCAAGAGAATAAAAGGAAACTATATCTGGCGCTAGTCAGATCCATCCGCATCTATCCCTCAGCATTTCTGTTCAGCGTCTCAGAAACAGCAAATAAGAGATGCAGAGAATACAAAACAAATGTTTCCTATGGAGGAAGCAAGTGGATCTGCACAGAGTGGTGGACATCAAACGGTTCAATAAACTTTTAAAGGAAAGAGCGTCATATATGAAAGAGAAAATTACAACGAATAGCACCGAGAAAATTCGAGCACTAATCGTAGAAAAACAACGAGGTCCAAGTCACGCAAGACTCCCAAGTAGCGTCAGCAAGCTTGGAAATGCAATTGTCCCGTTTTTTTTTAGTCCATCTTGTAGATGGTAGATAACTTGTCCTATGTTCATATCTCTTTTTACTAAATGCGTTGGGTAAAAACCAAACTTAAATTGCATCATCTTCGGGGCGTCTCTAGGTATTCTTTCCTACTTTACCGATATTTATTCCTTTTTATTTCAGTTATATTCATATTATATGAAATACGAAGGAATAAATATCAAAAAGTTATATATGCCCCAAACAATATAAATAAATAAATAAATATATATATATATATATATATAATTTATTTATATTGTTTTGGAACATATATAACTTATTGGTATTTATTCCTTTTTATTTCACTGTTATATTCATGTAGTATACAAATAATTCTATGAGCTGCATTTATCAAATTCCTAAAATTTCCGAGGTATCCGAAATATTTTTGTCGATGCTCAATAATGAAAAACTCACTGAATCTTCTACTTAAAGTCTTTTAAAGTTTAGTAAGCGCCGGGGTTCGTATTTTAATGGATAACGTTAATTACCAACTTGACTCGCTTATTTGACCAAATGTATCTCAGCATTGATAAATATACACTAAAATAATTGTGTTTACTTTAATTTATCCATTTATTTTAGCAAACTCAATTAAAATTTAATATTTCCCCATGTGCTTTTGCTCCAAAAAATTGATTTTGTAAATTCTGAATATGCCACAAATAATTACCTCTCTTTTGTAAATACATACCCTGAACTTTATACAAAAAACATTTAAGAATATGAAAATTCTATAATATTAATTTTTAAAACCAATATCGTGCGTTGAGCTGTAGAATTAAAAGATTTAAAATAATCATCAACTGATTTGGAAAATATGACAATTCCAGATAAGATATACTGAATGTCTTCAGGATAACTTTGTATTGAGCAATCAGCCAACTCAGGGCACAAATGTAGTTGACCTGGTCCTAACCAATAAAGAATTCTTAGCCAGGGAACTTATAGTTTGGGAAATATTAGACATTAGTTGTCATCAGATAGTCCGGTTTACTCTGGGGAATAGGATAAAGTATAGTTAGGTATAATAAGACAAAAAAATCCAAAGTTTCACGAGAGGAATTACGACAGACTTCATGCATTATTACATATGCTAAACTGGGAGTAAGAGTTTCGAGATAAAAGTGCCTATGACATAAGATATTTGATTCGAGATTGGTTAACGATTGAGCTGTGAGTCTCTCAATGATCTTTGAAAAGGTATTTATGAGGTCTTTAATATTTGGTAAGTGGGAGGTAGCAAATTTTCTGATTGGAAGATAACAAATGTAATTTGTTTATTTAGGAAAGGAAAGAGAGAGAGAGAGAGAGAGAGAGAGAGAGAGAGAGAGAGAGAGAGAGAGAGTCATAGTAGCAATAGAAAAATAAGTTTAACTTGTATAGTACTTAAGAGAGTTGAAAAAATTATTAAATGCAAGACTTAGTACACTTAGAAAGTATAGGTTAAATAATGGAGGCACAACATGAGATCAGTTCGAGCATGTTTGACACAGTCATTAGAATTTTTCGACTATGTCACAAATCAGCAAGATGAAGGGGTATATGTGGATGTGATCTATCTCTACCAGAAAAGTTTTTCATAAAGTGCCTGATTTTGTCATAAATGAAGAAAACTATAAATGCCAGGGTTAGTCTTAAAATAAATACGAAAATGGTTAGCATTTAGGAAGAAGAGAGACTGCTAAATAGGGTGAAGTCAGAGTGGAGGTAGCACAATAATCAGTTTGGGGGCCATTACTAAGCTGCCTGATGAGATAGTATCCCCATTTTGAAAATATTTGAGCAAAAATTATAGTACTGTTTAAAACTGCAAAAAAACATACCAAAATCTGTATTCTTATTCTAATCTTTGCCAGAGATCTTCATCATTCGCCTGCTTACGAGCTATAACTTTCTCACCGAGTATCTTCCATAGCTTTTCTATCAGGTTTAAATCAGGGCTCTGTGCAGGCTAGTTCTTCACGTCGATATTTTCATCACCAAGGAATTGCCTCACCTTCTTTGTTTTTAGGATGAAAATATGCTGACGTACTCCTGATATTCCAAGAGAGAGAAGATCACATCCTCCTTAAGCAGATTCTTTTTGACCATATTGTTTACCTTGCCGCGTAAACCGACGAGCGGACAGAAGCCAGAGCTTTAAAAACATGTCACACAGTACAACGGTGCCACCTCAAATTTATTCGTCTTTTACTGCAAGTAGGATTTAATATTTTACATGTACTAGGCATTACATGCTGCTTCGCATCCGATCTAAACAAATTACATTTGCTTTCGTCTCTGCTAAACACTTTCCCAATTTTCAGCACTCCACAGGATATACTTAGTAGCGAAACCTAACCTCGCTGCTTTATTATTTATACTTATGAGTGCTTTCTTGCTAGGGGGGCGTGTTATAAGTCCTACCTTTCTCAAGCGAAGTAAGACATATTTAGGCACATGGAAACTAAACTGGTATCTACAAGAAAAGGATGATTTTGGATTCTCTCTCTAGTTCTAGGCAGTAAGACAGTAAGGGAATGAAATGGAGATTACCCAGGGAAAAGCTATAAATTTGTATATAAATGTACAAAGATTATCGCTACGTATAAAAATGTATTCACTCACGGTTATCTTAAACTTGAGCTCTGATTGGAGGATGAAAATCCTGAAATTTCAGCTGAGCCAATCAGCAATGAGTTCTGAGGCACACGCCAAGAGTTTCGTTTTCTTTTCCTATATCTATGTTATAATTCGGTTTTTACTTGGGCATTTTCTTGGTTTGTTTTTTCCTTCGTTTTTTTTAGTTTTGGGCACTTCGCCTCTTTTATTTCCGCTTTTCTTGTTTTCCTTCGTTTTTTTAGTTTTGGGCACATCGCCTCATTTATTTACGCTTTTGTTTTGTTTTGTTCTTCCTTCGTTTTTTAGTTTGGGGCACTTTGCTTCTTTTATTTTCGCTCGTTGTTTAGTTTTTTTCCTTCGTTTATTATTTTTAGGCACCTCGCTGCTTTTATTTATGCTTTACTTGTTTTCATAATTTAGTTTGGGGCACTTCGCCCCTTTCGTTTACTTCTTTACCTTTGTAACATCTTGTCGATCTTAATCTGAGCATTTTCCTTCTTCTGTTTTTAGTTTCTATATCCGTTTTTATGTTCTTGATTTTGTAGCATGTTACTTATAATGTTTTTAAGTACAAATAGGTCATTTTTCCTCTCGCAGTTTCTTCCGCTTGGGAATAATGATGTTATCTCGACTGTGTGTTGCTTTTGTTTGGGTAATGGGTATACCACAAACTTATTTCACCCCTATGAAACCTGCCACAAATTTTATCACTTAGTCCATAATTTTAAAAAATGAGAAGACTGTAACAACTGACATATGTAAATCCACTGTATTATTCGAAATTAATTGTATATATTGTAAAAAATGCCTAAAGCAACCAAACACGCTAATTCTCGAAGTGGCTCAAATAATGTCATCGGACTGTCTAAGCCGTTGCTACTCTCAGATTTCCCAACACAACGAGATAATTTAGCCTATATTTCCCTTCTCAAGGTGGGGGAAACAGCAAATTATATGTATTTTTCTGAGAGAGAGAGAGAGGGAGAGAGATGGCAAGATCTTGATAAAAATTGAGGATCGACAAGGTGAAAAAGTTTATTGGTCAATTTGTGACCTCCGTAGGAATAAACTCGGCCTTCGTCATCAATTCCAAACCCTTACGGACCTACCATAGGCAATAATTCTTTCAAGGCACCAATGGCGAAGTATTTGTCAAAAGTGAAAGAGTTAGAATGTGATGAAGACCTCATTCCGATCACAGGAGGACCAGAAATTCTGATGACAAACGAAGTGTTGTCGGATTTGTCTTGGATCGGAAGTACCTTTTCCTTGTCCCCAAATCCATTCATAGCGGTAAAATTGATCTACAATTACAACTGAAAACTCTGAAGCCAGGAGCGATTTCCCACTTCAAGTAGTTGACTTTAGGCTGTCACCTTGGCGCAACTTACCTCTTTATGCATCCTTTTAAAGGTAAAGTTAAGAAAGAACTGTACTTTCTCATCTTCTATATCGTCACCAACTACATTCATTGTTGGTTTGCGATCAAACCTCGACTACGTATTTCTGACGGCGCCAATCACATCCTTTTCCAAATCAAATGTCTCCGCCTTCTTCCTCAGTCAACGCGAGACATGATGTTCTCTTGCATCAAATCATGGAACGCACACCCAGAAAATCTGCTCGTCTCTCTCCTCTGTAACGATGATCCAAATTTCTGCCAATTTGCCGTTCGCAAGATTATGAATAGACCTTCGCCAAGGAAGCGATGTTGGTGACAAGTCGGTGAGAAAATTTGTTCCTTCTACCCTTAACTTCAATGCGAACAACAATCCTGAGCTCATCGATTGAGATTCAGTTACGATTTAAGAGTCTAACTAATCTCTTGCGATCTCACAAGTCGGTGACAAGTCGGTGAGAAAATTTGTTCCTTCTACCCTTAACTTCAATGCGAACAACACTCCTGAGCTCATCGATTGAGATTCAGTTATGATTTAAGAGTCTAACTAATCTCTTGCGATCTCACTATCACCGAACTTTAGGATTTGAGTGTGAGCAAATTTGAATTGTCATCCTTCCAACCCACTCCCAATTGGTGTAGCGCCTGATTCGCGAATTAACAAGTGCATGCGGTAAAATTGCTGGTCATGATGGGCATATTCGCGCGAGAATCGCTTCTATAGAATTTTTTTCGAAAGTTGACACGGAAAAAGATTTTGTGAAAATGATTAGTTAGTTACAATCCTTCTATTTCTCATAGTGATGGCGATGATATACATTTCTCCTGCTTTTAATCCTACTTGCATTCATTTGATTTGATGTTTCATTAAAAAAGATTTGTTCCTTGCTTGGAATTTAGTTATATTATAAAAACATAATTTAGAGATAAGATTAAGATGGAGAAAGGTAGGCATTCTTGGTTTTTAATAAACCCCTATCCAATGAGCGGCTTTGAATACAGTCACGTGACCAACGATTACCAATTAAAATGCAGGATATTGATTAGATTCCTAAATATGATAATATATTACTAAAAATAGCTCTATGGTTGAATTGGCCAGACGTCAGTTATTTTTTTTCATTTTGCAATATATTAATTATTGTGTAACCGATTTTTTTTTCGACAACCTTTTATCTTTAAAATAGTACGATTTCATTCTCCCCCTAATATACATATTATATAAAACTCTTAGTGATACTCTGGTTTGGTTTGTAATTTGTATAGCTTAGAACTTTTTTAAATAGCGAGTGCTGAGAATGGAACTGTAGTTAATGGTATTGGATTCTGTATAAATTGAACATGACTTCAGAGAAAAAGATTGGATTACTTTTTGCCGAAAGATAGCCTTAGGTGGATTCTGGTGTACCTTTGCATCTCACCTAATGTTTTTTTATGTTAGTATCAACAGAGCGCAAGGAATCACATCCGAAAAGAAAATGCAAACAAGTATTTAATATCCTAAATAAAGTTGTATCTAAGATCAGGTTGGAAGAAAATTTGGCCCGATCTTACCATGTATGATACTTTCCAAATAAAAAAATACCAATATTCTATCTGGTATCAAACTTACGATACAAAATTTATTACTTTCTTCAGATTTCGATTTAAAATAGAAGACAAACTCATTACCGACCTCAATGTTAGTCTAAGTCCATTAAAGGAATTTTGTGACCTCATAAACTATGTTATAATCGAAGCAGATGAAAAATGCCCCTCTACTTTTTGCTAAGAATGAATAGTTTTTGTTTGAAACTGTTTTCCAAGTGTTTGATTAATACTTATTTACCTTAATATACTTGACTTCTATAAGCCTCTGTATATATGGCCGTTAGGGGTTTTCTTAGGATGACCAGTCTTTACATTTATCTCCGCTTAAGCCTACTTCTCAGTTTATTTGCTTGTTTTCCTCTCTATGTTCGACCTATCAAATTCACTATTTTATCCTCTAATTCTCTTTATCTATGAAGCCTCCATCTGTTTATCCGACTTGTCTCTCTGCTCGAATTTCTACCTACCAGTGCCCGTATGTCACTTCAGTTTATCTACACTTACCAGTCTCTTCCCGTCTGTTTACACACCAGTTTCCGTCTACTTACCGGCTTAAAAACCTATGTCAATCTCTAAAATACTCTGTTCATCTACCTAAATCCGTCTACCCCTCTGTTCATCTAGCCGTTATATGTGTGCGTATTCCAGTGATTGATTGTCGATTGATATTGTGAGGATTACGGCGTGAAGTGTGTCATTTAAACTAAAATATCAGCTTCGGTCTACGCTTCTAAGAAGTGTAGCTAAGCTTAAGCTAGTTAGAGAGACCACAAAATCCACGATCGGGATCTAATACTCCTGTAAAAACGTTCCCACCTCCTTTTGAACGCTGAGGTGTAAAACCTCCAATATGTCAAAGAATGGCAGTCCATAATTGATTTCCGAGGATAATTAACCGATTGATATTGGAATTATCCGATGAAACCTAGATAATAAAGTGTCGTAGTTTTACTAAAGAATCACTTGGTGAGTATGTTTATAACAGTAGGGGTCTATAGTTTATTGTGAGATCCGAACCGAGGGTCACGTCGACATTGAGCCATCATTGTAATGTCAATCCAACACAAACTGAGTTCCTTTCCAATGAAGGGCTGTGCAAGATCTACCTTAACTTCACTAATAGTGAGAAAATATGTAGCCCTCCTCCTTCCACCTAGGGTAAGCCCCTGTTCGAGCCTAGGATTGATACTCTCAGGATGATGCAAGTGTGTCCCCATTGGTGGAAGCTGATGTGGAGGAGTCTTGTGGATTGAGGGCAGGCGGCGAGTCGTACTCAAAGAATACGTAAGAATAGGCCAAAAGGTTATAATTACAAAAAATGTCCAATTGTGATCAAAAGAACTCAGAAGAAATTTACATTCTATATATATGAGCTTAAAATTGACAAAAAATGATAATATATTGGATGATAGGGTTATCAAAATTGACAAATGGGAGTCATATAGGATCTAAAGAATCTCAGGACAGCAAAAAAAAGAGACCATCCGGGATCATATGATGGTCCAATTTACCTAATAGTGGCTAAGTTAGACAAAAAAATAACGTGATACTAATGAGGCCAAATTGACTAAAAGTGAGTTCAAAATTAACCCTCAAACGTTCGTAACTGAACAAAACAGGTAACTATGAGAAACACAAGATAACCAAATAGTCCCAAAACGCCAAAGTACACCAAAATAGGACAGAAAGGAACAAACTGCATAAGAAAAATATATTAGATTAAGGAAAGGCCAATGTTTAAAAAAAGGAAGCCCAAATTAACCGACTATAGTACAAAATGAGGCCAAAGAAAGCCTAAATAGAAGAGGCAAAGGTTACAATGGACCAATAAGGCGATAAGAGGAGGGGCAAATTAGGGCTCTTAGATAGGACTCACAGGATTAGGTAAAGATAAAGGGATCTTTTGTCGTCATGGCTCGTACTAAGCAGACAGCTCACAAGTCTACCGGAGGTAAGGCTCCGCGTAAAGAATTGGCCACGAAGGCAGTGTAAACCTTTTGTGTAAAATCGAGTGAAAAAGGCGGACGCATATAAAAGCGGTCCGCAAAAAGTGCTAAATTTTTAATTCGTGCAAAACTTTACGTATACATCCTCTCCCAAGAACAGCTACTAGAAGAGGGGCCCCAACATGGGGGCAGCCCCTCAGGATTGCAAAAGGATCCCCTTCCGTACCATAGGGGGGGGGGCACCAAAACCGGAAAAATGGAGGTTATACAAACCATCTATAAAAAAATCCACGTGGTGCTGATCAGACTCCTCGACACTCCCAATGGTTATGCAACCATCTGTAGCACAATGGGGGACGTCGAGAGGCTGGTCTCCGACGAGGCTCAAGCTCATCTCAAGAAGATTGGGCTTGGAGCAAGTGTACCACAGGAAATCCTGGCCCAACGAACCATCATTCTAACGAAGCTGGACCCAATCTTCACAAAAAATTCCTGTGAAGAAATTAAAAAAGAAATCGAAGCGAAACAAGAGTGGGCCTGCATCACAGCAGTGTACAAATTCGGAAAAGGAAATGGCCTGGTAAAGATAGTATTCACTACCATCGATATGGCAAACCGAGCCCAAAACGACGGGCTGCTCGGCTTCTACCTGAAGGTCAGCCCTGAGCAAATCCTAAAAGAAGAATACATTCAAATCGACTGCTGCTTCAAATGCTATGCAGTCGAAAAACACGCCACAAAAGATTGCACAATTGCCGACCCTGCATGCTCCAACTGCGCCAAAACCGGACACGGTTGGAAAGAGTGCAGGAAGAGGGTGCAAAAATGCGTAAATTGTGGGGGTGACCACAGGGCCCTGGCCATGAGGTGCCCAATCCTAAAAGAAGCCATCCGCAAAAAAAGAGATAGGCTGAGAGAAGAAAAAGAAGAGAGAAAAAAATCCACGTACGCGGATACGGCAGCAAGAAATACCACTCCGGCACGAACAGACGCAATGAAGTTGGTCATGCCTAAAGAAGGGCAAGAAGTCATGGCCATGGTCATGGTTGCCCACCTGGCAAACCTAACGAACCCCGGTACCTTCTCGTCTCACCTCAACCTTCTTCTTGAAAAGAATGGTTGCAAAAAATGGGTTTGGTTCCCCGAAAACCCAGACTCGGCGGGCCTTTTTAATCTCGAGTTTATCGAAGAAGAAAAAAAGGCCCCCTCAAGTAATGAGGTAAAGGAAACCGAAAAAGAAGAAGAAGGGAAAATAAAAACGCCTTCGGAAGGAGAAGAGAAGAAAAAAGGTGCAAAGAAGAAAAAGAAGAAAAATAAGAAGACACCAAAAAAAACACCGCAGAAGCTACAATCTAGTTCGGACGAGGAAGAAGAGGAGGACGAAAGGCACGAAGGGTTCCCCCTCACCGAAAAAAAGGAAATCCTCGAAAGAGGTCTCTTTTTCGACGGGAAAGACGTAGGTCTACGTGTCTTTGGCTCTCCCCTGTCGTCGGCCCCCAAAGACGACCTGGAACTACTCATCATCGGCCTAGCCGCGGGTGAATACAAATGGACGTACGAGGGACCATACTCCAGGAAAGAAGTGTCGGCTCTACTCCTAAAATCCCTAGTTTACATAAACCCTAGAGACGTGCATAACGTAAACATGACGACATTTAAAGCTATACGGAGTGGACAAAAAACATCGCAAATTAAATAGTGAATACGAAAAAGTGAGCAATTAAAGTAAATAATAATAGTGAATCATATTTAGTGAAACAAATCTAATTTATTAAAAATTAATATAATGAAAATAGTAAAGCAAATAAAATAAGTACAAATAAAGCAAAAAGTGAACAATTAGTAAAATTATAGACAGTGAGAGAAAATCTAGTTTTAACGTAAAGTAATGAACAATTATAGTGTAACTAAACTAATTTAGTGAAAATAAATCTAATGAAAATAATGTAGTAAATAAAATAAGAAAAAATGATAATTTTATATAGTGATAATAAATCAAATTTTAGTGCTAATCGATTTAATGTAAAATTAAATAGGCGAAATACAACAAACAGACTTACAAAGCATTAAAAGCTACCGTAAATTTAATGATTAGTAAATATAAAGTAAAATATAATAAACTTACAAATTAAATGAATTATAACAAGTGTATAATAACAGTAATTTTAAGAATTTATAGTAAATTATCCATATTCTTTCTATAGTATGTAAATTGTAGTTAACTTGAAAATGCCATTGATAATGATTTCCATGTTTCCGGGATGCTATCATTTCCTACTTCTACTCAGTTCTTTTACCTCCTCTGCTAAATCTACTTTTACCACTATCTTCTATCATTCTAACTATATATAGTGTATGTAATTACACCTTTTTGTATTTATAACTTAATAAACCTTTGACCTTTGACCTTTGACCTTGATGAGGCCAAACGTAGGCACAAGCCACTCCAGCAGCCAGAATGTTAGGAGGATAAACCGAAACAAAAGGTGGCAGGAATAAAAGGCGGGGGTAAATATTAGAGTGACGAGAATTCTAAATGATAAACAGGTGGGAAGAGAACATCCGAAAATTAAGATAACCTAATGAAGAATAGAAGTAAACTGAACAAGAATATAGACCATAACCAACAAGATGTAAAGAAGGTCACAAGGCCAAAAATGTCTACAAAGCCATTGAGTGATATATTCCTCTGCCTGTGACAAGTCTACCCTAAATTGGAATCCGGAAAAAGGCCAAGTGTGGCCTGGAAACAAAGCTCCGGAAAAGGCAAGATGTTGCCCCTTAGCTGCAAAATCCGGCATGGGAGACAATTAGAAGCAATTACGAGACATTTGTTTGTCTGACCACTAAAAGCAATTCCACGTACGCCACTTAATCCTCTCTAACAAAAACTAGCCAGAAATGAAATTTTATTTTGAATTACAGATCCGGGGAAAATTAAGGCCGAAGAGAAATCACGAAGGAATATTATGAAAGATCATCCTCTACAAAATCAGAATACAAAAATATCGGTGCCAAGCTAATAAAAAAACACAGCTTATATTTAAATTTTCTGCTAAATAAAAATATTAAAATTCCAACCATCTGTTAATTAGTTTAACTACCATGGTAACTACTTTGACTTTGACTTTGTATAAGTGCGGGTGCATGTGAGGGGAGACGATATGGTGTGGGGGGGGACAGAGAAAATAGACAAGTGGAGAAGAGAGAAAAAAAGTGTGGAAGAGGTGCAAAGAGATGCCTAGGGTCTGGTGATCAGACTTATCACTTTAATTTATTTTCTTGGTTGTGTGAATTCATTTTTGTTGTTTTTGGTTTTTGGTAACAATTATAAAGTTATAAAATTATAAAATTATAATTATTATGGCGTTCAAGCCATTTGTCTTAGCAGCTTTAGTATTTTTATGGTTTGTGTTGTGCATTGCATGTTTTGTATATGTTTTTAACTATATTTAAGTGCGTGCTTGTTGTATTGTTTTATTGTATGTGTATTTTAGTAGTATAATTGTTTCTTCTTTCTTCTTTCTTCTTTTGTAGTTAACTTCTTTCGAAGTTCTCTTCTTAATCGGTGAGTTTTTCAATTCTTGGTATGGTTGTCTTTATCGGTAACTTGTCGTAGTAAGGTTTCGAGTATCTTCATTGTTTTTGTGATTGATCTTGTATCACAGGTTTCTTCATTCTCATTTTACGCATAGAACGGCACTTCGTCTCCGCCAGCCACTCGGTTGGCGGAGCTGGGGAATCTGGGGCGACATTCAGCTCTTCTGTTCTGGTTAATCATCTGGGTGATTTCATCACTCAGTTCACGATTAACCAGATCCTGCATTTTCCGGGTCCGTTCTTCTATGACTTTGTTAATGGGAATTATCCCCGCCTCTCTGTGCAGGTCTTCTTGCCGTCTTCTTTCATGGCTGCGTGTACCCGTTATTAGGTACATGCATTTATTTTGCACTACTTGAAGACGCCTCTTTTGTGTTTTTGAGACACATGAGAGGGTGGAGGCGGGGTAAAGCAACGTAGATCTTAAAAGGGCATTGTAGATCTTCTTCTTGTTGCTTTCACGGAGATTTCTGAAGCTGTATAGAGTTCTGACAGCGGACGAGGCTCGAGAAATTCTTTCTTCGACGTGCTTTTTGTACCCGGTAGAGGTGATTTTCATACCGAGTACATTGCATTCGTTGGTGTAGGGGTATCGCGTATCCCCCACACGCACGTCTGCCCTTAAGGTGCGTCCGATGGGGACCACCTTCAATTTCTCTTGGTTTGTTCTTATTTTCCACTGAGCCTCGTAGTTGTTAAGGTTCGCGATTTCCATCGCTGTCATGCGAGCTTGCCACGGCGCATGCCTCCATGGAGATACGATTATTTGGCTGAAATCATCGGCGTATTGAATATTGAGGGAATTGGGGTACACAGGGTCTGGGACGTCCGCGGTGTATATCGAGTAAAGGGTGGGGGACAGACACCCCCCCTGCGGGAGGCCCGCAGTGAGCGGAAACTTTGGTCCGTCCGTGCACCCTAGACTGACATACGCCGCTCTCTCCATGACATAGTCACAGAGAGTTCTTTCTAAGTTTTCACTTAGACCCAGCCTTAAGATCTTATACTGCATGCCCCACTGCCACACCTTATCTAACGCCTTTGACACATCCCGAAAAACGATATCCACATAACTCCTGTCCCGTTTGGCTTGGGAAAGCTTTTCCGTTATGACATTAATTGCCATTTCCGTACTTTGCTTCTTTCTAAACCCGAATTGGCAAGGGTTGTAGAGGGAGTTTTCTTCCAGGTGAGACACCAGTCTTCCGTTGAGGATCTTCTCAAAGAGTTTCCCGCCAAATTCCAGGAGTGAAATTGGGCGGTAGCTCTCTCTCAACGTAGGGCCCTTTCCATGCTTGGACAAAAAGATCATTTTTGCCGTTTTGTAAGCATCTGGAAAGTACCCTGTATTCAGACATGCGTTGAAAATTCGTCTCATTCCTTCGATGATGTTGGCTGGTGCCTTTTCGAAGTTAAGCTTCGTAAGCCCCGATTGGCCTGGGGCTTTCTGTCGAAATGAGCGGAGTGCGCCAAGGATCTCTTCTTCTGTGATCTCGGCGTCTCCGTCACGCAGTCTATCCACCTGGTGATGAGGATGCGTTCGATGTATTTCCGTGTTAAGCTCGTCTACGATGTTATTTTTGAACTCTATATCGAAATCTTCGTTTTCATCTTCCGATATGCTGAAGATTTTTTCCCAATAACGCCGGAATATCACTTCGATGATATTTTCTGCAGTTTCAATGGATCCATCTTCTTTTTGGATTTCCATTTTCTTCTTTTTTCCAGATGATCCTCTGAGACTTTTGACTTTCCTCCAAAAGTCCTTGGGGGATGCATCTTGATCGAGGCTCTTGATCGCATCGTCCCATTGTCTCTGTTGTTGTTCGAGGATCAACTGGTTGAGCTCTTCCTTGATCTCTCTACTTCGTTGTAGCAAGTCAAATGTTGCATTTGTTATATTTAACTCGTACATAACTCTCAATTCTCTATAAAGATCTTTCATATGCCCAGTCCACCTGTATGAGGAGATGGTTTTATACTGGGTTTTGGGGATGCAAGCCCTATCTGCAATAATTAGATGTTCGTTGAGGTCGTCGAGTGCCTCCTCTATCTCCTCGAGAATTGCCTCGTCCAGATCTGGTGGGCGATAGGGCTCGAGGAGACCAGCGTACCGTGCCCAGTCGGCTCTCCTGTAGTCTTTTCTGACTGGAGCTGGGACTTGTATAGGGTTCCTATTGATGGTAAGTAGGATCCCTATATGATCACTACATGGTACCTGGACTGGATCCATGTAGTAATTGAACGGCAGCTGACGATTAGCCAGACAAATGTCTGGTTTTGTGGCACTTCTTCCTCGAGTATAGGTTGGGAAGTCCGGGCCTATTCTATGGACCATATTTCGGTCCATCATAGTATCCAGGCACCTCCCAATTCCATTGAAGGTCCTGTACCCAGAATCCCGACATCTGGCATTAAGGTCCCCCATTAATATGGTGGGGGTCCTTCTGCCAAATAGGCCAGAGAGAGAATGGATTGGCAAATATTCTCGTCTCGGCGGCTGGTACCCGGTGGCGATGACCAGCTTTCCTATATCGAGTTCGACCTCTATTGCAAGATAGGATTCTTCCAAGTTTCTTATGGGTCTATACTTGATCCCTCTTTTGATGGCGATGGCGGCACCGTCGTACCGCTCTTGAGAGTAATTCGTGATTAACACGTCGTAGTTCCAGATCTTAATTTCAGAACTACGAGTGTCAATCCCATGTTCAGAAATCAAGATGACATCTGCATCTATTTCCCTGAACACATTTCCGTAGAGAGTTCTTTTGGTTTCTCAGCCATTGGTGTTTATTTCCAGGATTCTTAGTGAGTTCCGCTCCATGGTAAAATGAGTTACCTGTGTTTCTTCTTTTTCTTACTCTTGGGGGCCTGTGGGGCGGGTCTGGGGTGCCCAGGCTTTACCTTCTTCGGGGGAGGGCTGGGAGTCTTTGACTGACTCTTTGTTGCCCTAGTGCGAGTGCATGGGCCCTCGTCACTATCCGAAGAAGTGCTTTCATCTTCTTCGTTTGCTTCGTCTTCTTCTTCTGAATCTTCCGACGGGGGAGATTCTATTACTTCTTTTAGTCCCGTGGCTTTTGCTTCGGCGCTATTGTTCTTGATGACACTATCCTTGAATGCCTTAGAGCATTCCGGGTCATCAGGAACGATGATGGAAGGAAGATTGTTGGCCTTTAGCAGCGCGTTCAATACCCGGTTGTAGCATCCGGGTTTGACCGCGTTTGCCACATTTGCATGAGTAATGCAAATTAGGATCTTCGCACTGAGGTCATTTGTAAAGATCACAGGTTAGGGGGTTGCCATTGTTGAGGCCATCCCTTCACTTTTCTTTAAAGTGCTCGCGTAGGTTTGACTTTTTTTCTTCTTTTCTTCCTCTTCCTTTTTTCTAATTATGTCCTTTCTCCTTGGGCAGTTCAGGGCCATCGTTCGATGGGGCCCCTTGCAGTTCATGCATTTCTTTTCCTGGCTCTTACAGGCGTCATAGCGATGACCCTGCGTGGCACATTCACTGCACCAGGTTGTGCCTTTTTGGGGACAGTTAGCGGTTGTATGTTCTTCGAGGGCATAACATACGAAGCACATCTGAATATTGTGATATTTTTCGTGCTCGATGTTTGATCCTGGGATCCTCATATTGAAAATGAGGAGTCCCTCGGTTGCCGCCTTGTGGGCCATTTCGGTCGTGTTGAAAGTCACCTTGAAAACATGGGTGTGATCTCTAAATTTGATCACCTCCCTAATTTTCGCCCAATTGTGGTTTTTCTCGATTTCATTTTTGATCTCTGCGGGGGAGTTTTCGCCAACCCAACTCTCTACTTTACGGCAAATAATACTTCTATTTGCAGAGATTGCTGGTGGGGTTTTGGCTTCCAGGTCCATTTGCTTGAGAACTTCGGCCCCTTCGTCAGGAAGGAGCCGGTCGATGTCCTTGGTTTCACCGCACATGGCGATGAAACCATTTGGAATGTCTATCAGTTTGATGAGAGCAATCCTTAAGTTTGCGAATAAGGATTCGCAAACGGTCTTCTTTTCGGGGGTCTTTTTACCGGGAGGGCCTCCATCGTCGCCGACGTCTTCTCTCTTCTTTCTTGAATTATTTTTATGTGTGAAAATTATAGGTGAAAATTTTGTATGTGAAAAAAGTGATATGTGGTAAAGGAGGTACAGTCAAGGGTTAGGTTTGACTCCGACGTGAGAAGAGTGCTCCCGTCCAGTTTCCTGTTGTTTCCCCGCTCGGATGGTGCCGGGATGAGGGGGGGGATGATGGATGGGGGATGGTTCTCGAGTGGGGACCTCAGAGGGTTGAGCTTGGTAGACTTAATGCATAGCGGCCGAATCAACGACCGCTAAGTTTGTGCCACCCCCTCACGGGTACATACGCCAAAACTGCATCCAACTACATAGAGACGGGTGTAACTCCCTCTATGATTCTGGCCGGGTCCCCCGGGCGATGAGGATTTCTCCTCCGTCCGGGACTCGCAGTTTTGCCCCAAATTCGAGAGAATTTCTGAATTGTGCTTCTGCTGTGGGATAGGCCTCAAACCAGTTTCCGCGCAAGCCCTTAATTATGCCAGTCCAAGTGGCCGACATAGTTAAGACGAAATTAATGAAGGGCAGTCATCCGAGCAGGTTCCCACGCAGGTCGTTGGACGGGAGCAACGAGGGTATTTAGCCCATCATTTTTCTTCTACTTCGCAGCGTAAAGATATGTTAAATCTTTGCAGATCGACTGGGCTCCTAAAGACACCCAGGACAGTCGCGTTCTTAGATGGCGAAGGCTCAAAAGTCTCTCTTTCTATAAGCACTCGTGAATAAACAACGCTCTTCAGGAGGTAGTAAGGCAGTGCTACAGCGTACGAGCAATTCGCCCAGCATGGTAACTACTGTATTTCGTCATACTAGATATACCACTAACATCCAGATAACTAGAGGAAAACAACACCGCTTTAAACCTATCCAAGTTAGCGAACACTTAAGAACAATATGGACTGACAAAATTAAACGACATAAGACATTTTAAAATTTTTTACCCATCTAAAACCGATAAGATCTATAAGTACGTAAGAGAAGTAAATCTGATTAAAGACAAATAACCAAATATTAATATCAAATATAAAGGAAGGAGTAAAGTTATACTTAATCTAACCATATTCCTACACATAATATTAATAATATATCGTCAGTACAAATAAATAAATATGAATAACTAACTAAAAGAAATTCAAAGCCGGCTGTTTATTTCTATCAATGTCCATTTGGAACAAATTAAAATTAAATTTTAAGTAAACATTTCGTGAACTAGGATTAAATCTGAAAAAGCAACATAATTCATATTATATATAATACATAAAATATAATAATGAGATGTTCAATTTGATTGTTTCTTTGTTAACTTAAATTAACTTGAAATTTAATTAATCCAAACTTTTACATACTTATTACTATTAGCAACTCAATAATAATAATAATATTGCTACTACTAATGCTACTACTAAAAATATTACTTAAATAGTGCTGTCATTTGAGACTGCGTGGCTTCACTCTTATAATCCACAATTCAGGAATATATAAAATTAGTAGCTATTATTTCATTATGATTGACTGCGCTTGTCAAATTTTTAAAAATTTGGACTGGATTTCAATTTGAATGAGGTTGATTGTTTGGATACACCGCCTTGTTGTGCGTAACCTGATTTTCTACGAGCAATGATACGTTCGGAAGTGGCTATTTTTTTCCTTGACTGGCCTTGTTGAAGGCTAGTTGAAGGAAAGGAATAAGGAACGCTGTACGCTGCCTGAAGGTAAAGTGGCTATTTGTTCATTAAACAATTTTTCCACCTTTTTCATATACCATTCCTCCTTATTTTTCACAACGAATCCCGAAACTACATACACACAGGCACAGCTACACACACCTACAGACTCAGGTCCCACAGATTCCCTCCCAACTTACGAGCCTGGGTGAAATGACGTAGAGATGAGGGAGACTCGGCGTATTGTCCTGAGGACCTTGCGTGGGCGGCCAAAGCCCGAGAGCAGTAATGTCTTCGAACGAATATACGGTGAGCTCAACATTACCCTCGTACGACTAATTGAATTGCCCAATGGCTAGGCATCTCTCTCTGCGAAGGAGGCAGACATCGAAGCCCTCCCCTCCCAGCGTGTAGCAGACAGCTTAAAAAAAATAGACTTGAAACCACAAACACCGACACAAATACGATCACACAGGAGTGTAATCTGCCGCCGCCTCGACCCCTGAGTGGGAGGTCACTCTACCGACCATATAACGGACGAAATTCTTCGGAACCACAAGTGGGTGATAGTGGTCGAAGTTATTAAATTCAAGGACTAGAAACAGGTGTTTAAAGTTGTATTCGCCGAGACCACAATGATAATAAAAGCAAAAGAAAACGGCCTTCTCCTCTTTAATGTCCGCATATTTCCTTAGCAGATTGAACGTGAAAAGTTCGTTGACCTGTGATTCAAGTGATACAGGTACAACGAACGCACCACCGCCACTTGCCACAACTCTACAATTACAGTTTGTTCCTGGCGCGAATGTGAAAGTTCGTTCCAGAAATGCCTCAATTGTTGGGGGCTACACAGAACCATGGCGATGATATGTCCTATAAAGAAAGAAGAAATAAGTATTACAAAGTACAAGGGCAGAAAAGAGGAAGTAAGGAGAGCAAATGCAACCTACGCGTGGGTTGCCAAGGCAACGGTCGCAGAGAGTAGTGTGGCCACAGCACCTACATACCTGCAAGTAGAGAAGAAAACAACAAAAATAATGCATTGCATATATTATGCACACATTGCAAACTTGACCAAGCCTGGCACATTCGCAAAGGAACTAAACACCATGTTCGTGAATAACGGCCTCAAAAAATGTGGTTGCCGGAAAACCCTCCGTCGAACAAGGTACTAAGAGTGAACCTGCAACCTCAGAGCGAAAAGAGCGGCCAAAAAGCTCCGGCAGAAAACACAAACTCACTCACACACACATAAAAGTACTCCAACAGAATCATAAGTCAAGAAGATGGAAGCCGTTGCTCTGAGGCTTAAGAAGTTGGAGCATTCGCCCCGCCCTCAAAAGGCTTCGTAGTCAAAGAATCGGGCTCCCAGGTACATGTACTACTCGAGGATGTTAAACCTCGGAGTATATGCTGCTGAAGGAAACTAATTTCCGGGAGAGGAGGCCCCAGAGGATATTGTCGATGGCCTTAGGGCCGGACAATACAAATGGAACTAAGAGGCTGACATACCTGAACATCTGGTAGAGCAGGCTCTCTTTCGTGACCTTGTGAAATTCTCACGGAGACAGAATTCCATAAGAAGAGATCCGGCAAAGAGAAGACACCTCCGTTCTCCCCCGAAAGAGCAAAGGTTGACAGACAATGAACACTTTTCGTCATAACACCTACGCTACATTGCGAGCGTAGTAACAAAAGCTAACCGTTACACTAAAGAAGCCTTTCCCTGAACAAAAACATAGACCTTAACATGTAAACACTTTTACCGATTATAACAACCCAAATTATGACAACATTTTTCCGAAATTCCACCTCCAGAGTTACCCCTTGACCAGGTATCTTTAAATTTTTGCCTCAACTGTGTTATTGTAACTCCTGACTACTTTTTGCTGGAGATACCCTTACAACAGGGAACAAAAACCTTTCAAACTCATGCTAAACTTATCTTTACTATCTTTTTCAAAACCATTTCACCACTATACTCTCTCTCTCTTTTGCTCTACTAATCTATAATTTCTCTCTTGATTATGTCTGATGTCATTATGATCACTTTATTCCTCTATGCGCAACTCATATATGCTTGTCTACAGAGTTGATCCATTAATGAAGGATTTCTGGTCATTCCCTCTGACTTCTGTCATGCGTTTATTTTTGTTCTCTCTAGACTAGGGTTTCTCAACCATTGGAAAATTTCCCAATACTGGAAAATGCAAACATTCCAGGTGAATAATTTGCTAGACGTTAAGAATTCAACATTGTTAAGTTCTTACTTATATTGTAGACCGAAAATAACTTCAAAAATCTTATTCAAGTTTTTACTCAAAATATTCACTGTACAATACAATGTTTGTCCTTTTCTTTTTATTCTGTGTGTTGCACTATATTTTAATAATTTTGTAATGTAATTTCCAACCTGGCAGTTATGAAAGTATTATAATTTTAAGCACAAATTCTTTCCCAAAATATGAATTGGGAAATAAAAAAAATATTAAAATGGTCATGGGAAATGACCATCATAAATACATATATAAAGTTTGTTTACTGGAAACTGTTTTATCTATGTGTTAAATTGTAAATATGGTGAAGAAAAAAACGAAAATAAATAAAATAGGCCTTACGTTATATTTTATTGCCATGTTTTGTAATGTTTTGAGGAAAACAATAGTTTTAAATTTTTGACGACGGAGTTGTACTACTAGTAAATATTTTTTACTGTTTGACAGTTTTCAATATATTTACAGTGATTCCGAATGAGTAAAGTAAATAAGATTATTTATAATATTTTCAAGAAAAGCAGAGAAAATGTGGAAACAACATAAAACATAGCAAAAATAAAGTTTGTTTTCCTTAAACTGTTTTTATCTACTTAACGAAGGGCGGTCAATAAGTTTTGCAAATCGGTAGGGCAAAACAGAGAAAGGGGGATGGCTGTTTGTGGGGGTGTTAGGACAAGTTATGACAAGTCAGAACCTACAGCCGCACGCTCCTGCCTCTTCTATTTAAGAAGCAGTAGCTGATCGCAGATCTTCAGTCACAAATTTTTCAACAATGGAGAAGGTTGAGCACCGCGCAGTGATCAAATTTTTGACCAAGGAAGGCAAGAATACAAAAGAGGTCCATGAACGCATGGTTGCAGTGTACACTGACACCGCCCTACCTATGCAACTATTGCTCGCTGGAATAGGGAGTTCTGCCATGGTCGTGAGTCCCTTGAAGATGATCCTCGTCCAGGACGCCCGTCAGACGTGACCAACGAGGACAATGTGGCCCGTGTGGAGAGGAGGATCCTCGAGAATCGGCGGGTGAAGGTCGGAGAAATCTAGCGAGAACTTGGAATATCACATGGAAGTGTTATCAACATCATCCACGACAATTTGTCCATGACCAAGGTCTCTGCCCGTTGGGTCCCTAGAAACTTCACGCCCATGATCCACTTCAACGTCGTCAAAGTCCACAAGGCCAGAGTTAAACAAGCTGCCCTGCGCGAAGTCGGATTCGAAGAGCTCACCCATCCCCCCTACAGTCCAGATCTGGCCCCTAGCGACTATTTTTTATTCCTCCAGCTCAAGGGTGCACTTCGTGGACGCCGGTTTGGGGATGATGAAGATGTCCAGCTCGCCGTCCAGGACTGGATTGAACAGCAGTCGGGAGATTTCTGGTTGTCGGGACTTCGAAGCCTCAGAGACAAGTGGCGTAAGTGCATTGAAGTCGAGGGTAGTTATATTGAAAAATAATAAAACACTTTTCCTCATATCTCGTTTCCTTATATCCAAATTGCAAAACTTATTGACCGCCCTTCGTATGTACCCATACTGGCTCTAAATTTCATTTGATTTCTTCAACAAACCCAAAAGTTATAAGAATATTAAAATCGGCAGAGATAGAAGGCCCATCCTATTTTTATTTATAGAAAATATAGATTTATTTATTAATTTATTTCACTATTACCACTTAACTAATAGTAAATAGGAACAATAATTACCAAAGTATTGGTGTCACTTTTGACCTCACGTATACTAGTACATATAATAGAATAAGAAGAAAAATTAAACCTTTTATCGGTGAAAAAATAATTAGAGGCAGTCAAAAAAAAGAAATAGGCGAATGAATTGAGAAAAGAGAGAGAGAGAGATAGAGATGTTGATGGTATTTAGGTACGAAACAAATGGCCTGCTAACTCTTTCCAGTGTCATTTACCACGATTATCCTTTAACTTAGACTCGAAAAGGCGATGAGTGGGTCATGTAGGGGAAGGCTAGGAATGAGGTAGGAATCTAACAGAGGAAGAAAGAAGAATCAGAGGTCTAAAATTCAACGAGGCCATTGATACGAGTGTAACTGAGCATGAGGTAAATATGATTTATTCGAACGAGTTGCTTTTTTAGAAAAATAGAAGCACGGTACCAAGCATTAATTGACTCAGATGCGCCTATTTTGCGTACATAGGAGAAAACAAGCATGTAGGTAAGGACAAAACAAAGAATTGAGTCTGATTCTTCAATGGCGAAAATAGGTAATAAATACAGTTGTTTGAGGGAGGATGAAGTAATACTTCAAGAATACTTGGGGTATTTCGAATTACTGGTCACTGACCCCAAATGAAACAGTGACCGTTAAACATTGGGAAGGATCATTTGTTCAGAGGGTACCTTAAGCAATATATTAATAGTAAGGCTTTATGCATTGCGCTATTCAAAGTCATGGGCCCTCACAGAGCGCAAATAGTTCGATTAAGGAAAAACTTGAGGGAAGAGGTGCACCTACAATGGTAACAAGGAGTAACAAGGAGTAACAAGGAAAGGAAGTACCCTAGGAAACCTTACGGTCCATTCAAACAGGGTACCTTTGGACTAGAAATCGAGCGAGCACATGGCTGCTCAATTGTTTTGCGTCCCTAAACGGCCACTTTTCAAGACTTTGTCTAGTCTTGACTTGAACTGGTCAACAAATTCACTGTTGACAACTTCCACTGGAAGTGCGTTCCACTTACCGCAAATACTGTAGGTGAAAAAAATTCCCCAGAGATTGCGGTTGTAACGATTTAGTTCAAGTTTGACGCCGTGATTGCGCGTTCTGTTCTCACTCAGTGTGAAAATATCCCGGTAGTCAACATTGTCGAACCCTCGAAGTATTTTGAAAACTTCGATGAGCTGACCACGCAGTCTACGGGTTTCCAGCGAGAACAGATCTAATTCCCTTAGTCTATCCTTATAACTTTTATGTAAGATAGAGGGAATCAGTTTGATGCCCTGGCTTGTACGCATTCCAACCTTGCGATATCCTTTCGAAACGAAGGACTCAAAATTTTACGACATACTCCAGGTGCGGCCGAACGAGGGAGTTGTACAGACAAAGTACTATCTCCTTGTTACGGTATCCAAACTGGCGCTTTATGTAGCCTAACATCCTTTGGGCTTTCTTCTCTGCCTCGATGCACTGTTTCGAGAACTTAAGGTCGCTAGTAATAGAAACACCCAAGTCCTTCTCAGTGTCACAATATTCAAGACCAGTGCCCTTAAGGATAAACTGAGATTGGGGGTTTCTGTGGCCGATATGCATTACTTTGCATTTGTTCACGTTAAAAAGCATTTGCCACGTGTCCGACCACTCCATAATCTTCCCAAGATATTCCTGCATGCTTGCAGTATTTTCATCCTTTGCAACGTTCATACCAAGCTTGGTATCGTCGGCAAATTTGGAAATCTTGGCAACTATGTCACCGTCCATGTCATTGACGTAGATGATGAATAGTAGTGCTCCCAAGACAGAACCTTGAGGCACCCCGCTAGTAACGGGCACCCCCCTCAGAAGCCTGTCCATTCACCACCACCCGTTGCCGTCAGCCACTTAGCCAGTTCTCGATCCAGCCGGCTACTTCTCCGTCTATACCCAGCGCTCGCACTTTCCGGAGAAGGCGGCGGTGTGGTACCTTATCAAAGTTGGGAGAAGGGTGAGAGTATCGCGACAGGCAGATAAATCCACGTCCTTGAAGCAAATATAGAGAGAATATGATCATGAATGCAGCGCCGATAACTTCTTAGGATAATAAGTAGTAGAGCGGAGTTCGAGGCAAGTAGGAGCGAGAAGCAGAATTTATGGTCTTTTATGCAAGCAGAAGCACCTTAAGGGTGATTTTGAATCGAAGGCGGAGCCAGTGTTGATCGCGAAGTAGGGGAGGGAGTTGTAATAAAGAACCGTCCCCAGTAGAGAAGAGACGGGCTGCAAAAGCTTTGAGAGGTCGAAGTGTGGAAGTCTGTAATCGAGAAGAAAGGGAGGTGACGAAGACATGAATGGCAATCTCAAAGGTATAGTGGTTAGAGTCAAAGAGGATGCTGCGGGCATAAGGAGAAAACAGAGAGATGATTAACAGACTCTAGCAACATGAGTATTGGAAGATAACTGTCAATCACTATGCCCAGTGCCAAGACTTTCAGCCCTATCAGAAACGATGCATGGGAAATGAAGGTTGTTGAATCAGACTGTGGTTTGATTATCGGAGCGAAAATCAGCCGAGGCCAATCAGAAAAGTCCTTATTAAATAAGCAGTTTCCCAAAATATATGGTGAAAATAATTCTAGTTTTATCAGAAAAAGATAAAAGAGCCTTGTTTCAAACAAGGTTTTAGATTATAAATAGAATTACAAAAGGATCACTTTTTACATCAATACTGTTTACATGTCAAATGACATCGATTTAAGGAGGGATATATCTAAGTTGCCGGCAACCCGAAGTTTGATGCAAACATTGATAATGTTGAAGGCAAAATAGGCCGTAAACGATAATGATATATTTGTTAACGGAACCCAAATCATCAAAATCGTTGAAAAAAGGTCAAACTTCCCCCGAATGCATCAAATAAAGGAGGTATCAGAATGAGGATGAGTTTGGGGTAGTAATCACAAAAGAGGAATTTATCCATCCTTTTTTGAAGCCCATCTGGCGACTGCCTGCTAAGGCAAATGTCGCCGTGATCAACTTACAGCTTGATGCTAGACTAGATATAAATTACAAATATTTCAAAGACCAAAATCCTTCCCACCCAAAAAAAGGAAACAAAACAAAGAAAAAGAAAAATATAAGCTAAAGAGAAAGAAGAGGAAAGCACACTCCGGCGTCGGGCGCAGTAACATGAGACCTACAACAAAGTTAATTAAAATAGAGGAGGCCAGCCACCTGAATCCAATATCTCGCAAAAACTCAGAAATAATTTTTTTAGATGTCCTTTCACCCCCATGTTCTGAAGAGTCTCTATGATACCACATCGCTATACAGTATCATAGGACTTCTCTAGATCGAAAAACACATAGTGCTGTCTACGAAGGAAGGACTCGCAGACGGCAGTTTCCAATTTTAGTTAAGCGGGCGGCGCTTATAGAGCATGTAGGCATAACGCTTCTGTTTGAGGGCAATCTCACACTCGGCTGACCACCACGGAATCGGTCTACGTGCAAAACGGCCAGACGTTCTTGGAATAGTAGTTAGGTTCACGCCGATGAGGTTGCCGAAAAAGAACTTGACCTCTTCACCATCGACCTAAAATCCTCGACTGACACAGAGAAATCATTCATTTTCTGAAACGTGGACCACAGCACCCGCGCCAAGGAGCACCGGGGATGTCTTACAGGTGGCAACGTTCTATAAAACAATATTTGAATGGGAATTGATCACTACCATGGAGGTGATAGACCACCACCCATCCAAAATCAGGTTGCGTATCCTGATAGCAGAGGGATAGATCAAGGTAAGAAAATGAATCGATTTCATCATGTGAGAGGAAGACCTGGAAGGAACACCTTGACCCCCTCACCTTTTTCGAGCAGGGGCCACATGGCCTTAAGTAGGATTCCAAAAAGCGAGGAAGCAAAGAAATTCTCGCGTGAGAACAGCCAACTGGACTGTCCACAGCTGTTTCCTTAAGCCGGCCGATCCCCCGCTGAGACGCCTTCACCGAGAAACCCATGCTCCGCGGACATACTAATCCCCTGCAGACACGAGTCTCCAGCTAACCCTCATATCTTGAAGCCAAGATCAGCGCCAGAACGAGCGTCTTTCTAAGGTCTTATCTCATCTTGGTAGATGAAAAACGGCGCCACTATGTTCCTCCGGGACTGACATGTCCTGGAGGCGTTCTAGCAAGCAAGCCGATAGGGTATTTAATCTGAGTTTTCCTGTTACTGAGAGAGAGAGAGAGAGAGAGAGAGAGAGAGAGAGAGAGAGAGAGAGAGGAGAGAGAGAGAGTGTACCGTCCACTTTTCGTGAAGATAAACAACCCTGGTCTCGATTCGAACCACGGTGTTAGGAGGTTTCGTCGGCTAGACTAATTACCGTGACTTTTAGCCACAATCAATAGGCAAATTCGCGAAGCGGCATTTATTCGAAGAATTGTGCGACCCTCATCTCATCCCGTTTTGAAGATTACTTCGCTCCCTCATTCGAGATTACTCATTTCCGTATCGCCCCGAGTTAAAAAATATCTCGCCTCACTTTTCAAGAAAAATTCGCCCAGTATTCAAGATTACCTCACTCGTGCCTGAAGTAATCCAATCCCGCCGTTGAGATTACTTGGCCCGTGTCGCAATATTATCTCACCCCGTAAGAATCCGAGCTTTGTTGTTCCCCATCCCCCTCACTAAGAGCCAAGTCTACAAGTTACAAGCATTTTCAAATTTTATACTCCATCCCGAATATTATCCCCTTATGTCATTATTTTCCTTTCTGACCGAGTCAAGCATTTATCCCTGAGTGTCTCTTTAGCCAATGAGTTATTATTTCCTTTGAACCCGACATTATTTCTTCTCAATTTATCCCTATGTGTATAAATCCATATTTATCTTGTTTTTATTGTAATTAAACCTTTAATTTCGGTTTTAATCTTTCAATAAACTTAAATGAAATCTAGCATTTAAAGAACTCCCTGGCCAACAATTACGCACTCGCCTAGATTTAATCGCTTTAAACTCCCCCGAACCCAGGGATGATTTACTTTTCCACTTCATTAGCTTGGTACAGCCGGTAATCTTTCGGCCGCCTACCACGTGAGTGTAATTGCTTTCACAGCTGCTTAGGTATAGACTTACGATACCACGACATATATATATATATATATATATATATATATATATATATATATATATATATATATATATATATATATATATATAAGCTCACTGGACAAAGAATTAGCCAATTGTAACCATAGTGAGGGCCACTTGCACGCCACTTTGCTCCCTATGTTCATTCCATGGAATTCCATATGTAATGTTGTTTCTGAAATGAGTGATGAAGGACCAGAATTGACATTTTGTAGCAATTCCTGCCTAGAAGCAAATCGATTGCAATTACAAGCCAGGAGATTCTACGACGGTCCCTATCTCTCAACACCTTCTTCCGTCCGCAATTCTGGCGAGAGCTTTTCGCAGTTTGGGAGTTCTGTCTGCCATTGCTTGTAAATCAGGCTGACCATACTTGTTGAAACACTGCCAAATTCCCACCCGCTCTTCACATGATGACCTTTGGTACGGCCAAATGCAATCACACTTTTTTGACATTCCTTGACGTCGCTTTTCCGACCCATTTTAATTAGAGCTGATTTGCTATCTACAGACCTTCACGCCGTTCGCAACACAAATAAAGCCTAACTAACGTTTCGACGTAAAGTAAGCTACGCCTCTCGGCTCCCTAAGTTTCTTACACGCTTCAGATTTTAAATTATGTTTTTTTTCTCCCTAGGTGACTAATTCTTTGTCCAGTGAGCTTATATATATATATATATATACTTTTTTTTCCCTTTTTTGTGTGTCCGTTTTAAAGACGACTCTCTCCCAAAATCAGGTTAATCCCCAAGTACGATTAAAAACCTCGAGTCTCCTTTGATCGTATAGGGATTAATTTTATTTTGCAGTTCAGTATAAGAACTCTATTGGGTAATTTTCCTTTAAAACTTTGTTTTCACAAGAACTCCATGAGCGTAACCGAAGGTTCTTTTCGCCTGCAGCGGTTAAACAAGCTTTCACGCTAAAAAAATTTCGTCATTTTAACGCTTCAAGATTCAAAAACAAACCTTAGGATTATTATGCAAGGATTTAATTGCATACGTTCATCAAGGAGAAAGAAACGAGAGGGCAGACAAAATAGAAAGAGAGCAGCTGGAAGAAGGGAAAAGAGTTCGGCAACACGAACGTGAACTTAGTGGCAATCAACTAGAAATCCTTCCCGTCCATTCAAGAACTAAAGCCCCACACTCTCCCTTCGTCAAGTTGCCAGTCTTCAAAGATGGTCAAGATTTTCGCACATAACTTAGGCATTTCGAAAAAAAATTGAGGTCAATCACTGGGACATTCAGGCAGACGGTGTCACTAGGTTGCTTCTCCTCCTCACTCTCCAACTCCGAGATATTTTTATTTACCTTCTCGCCGAAGCAACAATAGATTATTCCACCCTTATTCGGAACTTCTATTTACAGTAGATATGAACCCCGAATTTTATCGATCTAAATACCGTCACGACCGAATTCAACCTGGACCGAAATTACGTCAGTTTGGTTTAACCTGCAAAGAAAATTTAGTTTCTTGCTAGACTCATCCCAGATTACCTGCGAATATAAGTCTCTCGTCGATTTCTTCCATAATGACCAGTTGATGGCGACGCTGCCCCCGGAAATTCGCGCAATCGTGAAAGATAGGCGATGCACTACTTTCAAAGAATGTATTGAAGTGGCGGATGTGCACTCAGTCAGTCACAACCTGTTTTTAGAGGATCCCAAGAAATCACATCCTCCATCCCAGAGAATCAATAATAGTAACTCCCGGTTTCCCCCTAAGAACCCTCCCAAATTTTTGGAGGTCCCCGGTCGCTTTAAAGCGAAGAACCTTCTCGCGCCTGAACCGAGGGATATCAAGCTCCACTTTTCAACTTACCCTTCGTCGGCGTACCCCAGAAGGCCCATCGTTTGTTTTTCGTGTGGCGCGGAGGGCCACCTGAGAACTAACTGCCCGACAAATTCACACTTCTGATCCCCTCCCAACCACGAGTTTATCAGATCAGCGCTGCTGCAACTTCCGTGCCTTCTCACCCGAAGCTCCCGCAACTCTTGGACGAATAGTCTCTCGGGACACCAGGTGAACTCTCTGTCTAATAAGAGCTTTCCCGTTGGATCAAAATTCGAACACGGATCCGTAAATGTAAATGGATGCAAGGTGTCCACCCTCGTAAAGGACACTGGTTGTACCTGTATCGTGGTGTCGAAAGAATTACTTCCCCAGTAGGCCCTGACCATAACAAATACGCTGTGTTCCAAGACTACCTTGGACGAGTAAACCATTTCCCCGACGTTCAATGCTACTTGGAATGTCGGTATTTTACTGGATGGGCTGAGGTAGTCGCGGCTCCGATCAAATTCTGTGCCGTGTTGGTCGGCCAGAGCCCCCAAATAACATGTGATCCGGTGGCTCATCCCATCATTAACCGGGCCCAGGCTCAGAAGAATTCCGTGCCTCCCGTACCCCTAGAGGCCCCCTATGACCTGGAATTCCTAGCACTCCATAGCGAGGCATTTGTACAAGGACAAAAAGGATGCGCAACTCTCCTGTTCCTTTGGGAAAAAGCGAGGAGTCAAGAACAAGGCTCTGCCCGGGAACAAAGGGATGTCTCATATCTCATTAAGAAAGGCCTACTTTACCGCGCCTGTTCGTATGAGGTTAGCCCTGCGACTCACTCTTTATGTATCCCCCGATCTCACGTACCCCAACCCCTCAAACTCGCCCACTACGGTCTGTTGGCTGGTCATTTCAGCCTTAACGAAGCGGGACAATGAACATTATCTTGAAACTGTTTTCGACGCAGAATCAATTCCCCTTATATTTGGATGATTTAGTCTCCTGTGTATGTATATTATACCTTTGGCCAGTTTTTTTACTCCGCTCCATTACCCTTTGCCTGTTTTATCGTCTATGTGATTTTTTTTGTGTTTCTTTGTATATGTAATATCATTTCTTTTATTTGCTTTTATCAGCTCAAAGACATCTGCATCAATTGTTTTTTTCACATACATTAGTACCGAAAGAAGAACCGTCGGCCAGGATCAAGAGAAATCCCATAGTCATTAATTGGTTTGCCTCAGTGACGGCTCAAATTAAAATCCCTTTTTGTAGCGACTACCCAACTCATTTCAGTCAGATAATGATACTATGTTCACCTGTTCGAAAGAGGTTAGAAATCCCACGTTCACATCCGTTGGTACGTTCCGAGCATGGCCCCTTTCCAATTTGGGGGGATGCCCCTTTCTCTCCCCTTCGATCCAAGAAAAGGTCATCTTTCGGAAGATGGGGGTGTGACAGGACGACCTTGAAGGACCACCTTTCGAGCGGAGGCTACGAGGCCTTAAGCAGTGTGAGGGAATCCCCACGGGGAAGCTCTTGAGCAGAACGGAACTTCCATCCGCGGCAGAACGCCCAGTTAGGCCTAAATTGGTAAGCCTACCCCCCGCCCCTTCCACGAGCGGTAGCCTCAAACCATGTCCACCACGACTCACTTTTTTTACTGGTAGAATAGCCTCTTGAAGAAGATTCGAGGCCATTCGAGAGTAGAGCTGTGTCCCGCTTACCGCTTCCCCCCCACACTCCGGGAGAGCCTCGGACATATATAGAGCTCGACTCCAATGAAGAGACACAGAGTTGAGAAGTCTCGCCGAGACCCCGAAGATTCCTCATGGTTCCAAGTCAAGTGCTAGCAAACAAAGCAAAGTGACAGCTGGACTATTTTGTGTATTTGGAATTAGCCCCAGGCAGGAGGTAATTCCACTGAACGATCGCCCCCGAGGGATTTTCCCGACTTCTCTCATCAACTCCTGTCGACGCCCTCCTCATTTCGAGTAACCGAAATACTCTCCCCTGAACCGGAAGTTACCCCCCCTTGTTTTTGGAGAACCGTCATCACTCCAACCTTCCACTCAGAAGTTCCGAACGGCCTCACCTCACGTGCAGAAGACATCCATAAGCCAACCCTTCTCCCCCCTTCAATAACCCAATTAAGTTAATATTCCCCCATTTACAATGTCTCCTCCTAGAATACCTTAAGTTCTAACTTCATAGCCTGATATATAACTACAATTCCCCCTTTCATTTACTGATGTGATTTTGCCCGTCAATTCTCTGAGGTAATTTTACCCATCAATCCTTTCATTATTTACGTGTAAATAAAATTATATTTTTGTGTCTGCCTCTTTAAATAACCTTGAGCTTTGCCCTTGTCCATAATTTACCTGGCCTCGTTGCACTCTCTCACTACCCAGCCAGTTTAAATCGTGGTTTTCCATCCCTTTTGTCGGTTCTCTTTTAATTTATTGGTCCCTCCCTCATATATATAATATGGTATTGATATAATTTAATGTCATACCACGACAAGCAGCATTCCAAAAAGCGAGGAAGACAGGAACTTCTCGTGTGGGAACAACCAACGCGACTGTCCAAAGCTTTGTTTGCCTATGGTGGCCGATTTCCCGCTGAGACGCCTGCACTGATCTCCCGCAGACACGAGTCTCCAGCTAACCCCCACGCTTTAGGCTAGGATCGCGGCAACAACAAGCGTCTTTCCAAGGCTTTATTTTGTCTTGGTAGACGAAGAAAGGCCCCACTATGTTCTCCCGAAACTGCCATGTTCTGGAGGCCTTCTATCGAGCAAGTCGATGGAGCATTTAATATGAGGTCTCCCGTTACTCGAGAAAGAGAACCGTCCACTTTTTGCGAAGATACACACTCCTCATCTCGACTCAAACCTCGGAGTTAGAAGGTTTCGTCCGCTACACTAATTACCATGAATTTTGGCCATAGTCAATAGGCAATTTTGCGAAGTTGCATTTCTTCGAACAATTGTACGACCCACTCATCTCATCCCGTTTGCAAGATTCCTTCTGTCCCTCGTTCGAGATTACCTATTCCTGCATCCAAAGCATCTCTCTTCACTTTCAAGAGTAATTTGCCAATATCCAAGTTTACCTCACTCGTGCCCAAGGTAATCCTATCCCGCCGTTGAGATTACTTCGCCCGTGCCGCAATAGTCTCTCACCCCGTAAGAATCCAAGCTTTGGTCGACCCTCCTCTCACCAAGAGTCAAGTCTACAAGATTAAAGCATTTTCTCATTTTATACTTCGTTCCCAAGATTATCCCCTTTTTTCATTATTTTCCTTTCTGACCGAGTCAAGCATTTATTTCCTGATTGTCTCTTTAGCCAATGAGTTATTATCTTTGATCCCGATATTATTTCTCAATTTATCCCTATGTGTATATTTCCATATTTTTCTTTTTTTCTTCTGATTAAACCTTTATTTTCGGTTTTAATCTTTCAATAATCTTGAATGAAACCTGGTATTTAAAGAACTCCCCGGCCAACAATTACGCACTCGCCTAGATTTAATCGCTTTAAACTCCCCCGAACCCAGGGAAGATTCACTTTCCCTCTTCATTAGCTTGGTACAGCCGGTCATCTTCCGGCCGCCTGCCACGTAAGTGTAATTGCCTTCACAACTGCTAAGGTATACACATACGATACCACGACACATTAATTTAACCAAATGACCCAATGATTACATTAATATAGCCAATGCACCCTATGATTTCATAAATATAATCAAATTGACACCATTATTTCATCAATCTAAACAAATAGACCTCATGATTTAAAAAAAAAATTCAAATCGACTTAATAATTTATTTATTATATTAAAAATCCACACAATAATATCATAAATATAACTAAATCCACCCAATGATTTATCACTACGTATTACCAAATCGAACCAATGATTTCAGTTATATAATCGAATCAAATCAATGATTTCCTCAATATAAGCAAATCTACCCAATGACTTCCTAAATATTGCCAAATCACAAATAATAATTTCATCAATACATCAATTACATACAGTGATTTCATCACTATATCTAAATTCACCCAATGATTTTATAAATATAAACAAATCTACCCATTGATTTCATCAATTTAAGCAAATTGACTCAATGTTTTCATCAATATAATCAAATCCACCCAAGGATTTCATCCATACCATCAACCAAAATGTGAGTCCAACCAGCGCTAAAATATTTGAAAATGAGTCAACTCGCAGTGCTCAGAAATGAGAAGAGGTTAACCAATAACAAGCCCAAAGCTAAATCAAATCTTCCTTTGGTCTACAGCAGCACTCCTAACCACAAAATTTCATCGAACTTTACTAAGAACTTTTTTAAATGTTTTGTCACAATCAGAAAATGGCTAAGCGATCAATAATTCCAATTTCGATTTCCATCCGCTGTAAAATCTAATCAAGTTCGCCGTGCCTTAAGGCCTAGACCGCAACTCGTAATATTGGATTTGAACAATAACTAGTACTTCCTACTGAGAAGAGCTAATCACTAGCCCCAACCTCTCCAACTCATCCGATAATACCAAAAGTCACATCATCCTAAGGAGCTCGATGAGGACTCACCCCAAATGGAGTTTTGAACGATTCGTGAGGGGGAGGTTGGGTGGAGAAGTAATGGAATCTATGTGTACTCCTTGAGATCCAGTCAGTCCCGCACGAGCGTATAAATACGAAAACATGGACTAATGTATTACTTCTTTTATTATGGAATTTCTCCATAAAATCCTATCATTGTCCTTCTATCTCGGCATGGAAGTTCGCTCTATGCATGAATGCTTGCATGAATGTAGTTATGTATACATACATTGCGCACGTTTTCGTTTTCATTAATATAGACCTCTTCAAGAAATTCCATGCACAAACAACCACTCCCCCACGCACAATATACACGATAAATAAACTCTTTCCACCACACAAACGCACAAACAAACTATTAATTAGACAAAACGCAAACAAACCCTTCCTTCCCTTGTGGTGAAGAGATCTTTTTTCCATTTGGAGACGATCTGCTACCAAGAAAGCATTGACCAACTTCAAACTCTTTCATGGAATTTGTGTCACAATGAGGGAGAAAGGTAGAAGGGAAATAAAAACCACCGTTTGATTTCAAGATTTGTTTTTAACCATGTTCCGGCAGAAAAGGGTCTCCTATGCGTGCGTAAGGAAACCCATTCGCCATCCGTTTCGTGCATTTAAGCGCGTCTTCCGACCGTATAAATAAACCCCAAAATATTCGTATGATAATCGAAGGCAAAACCGTGGTCAACAAGGGTCTGTTCTCATTGGGGTGAGGTAAGTAACAAGACTTGGTATACTGTTGCTTTTCTTACGCCAACCAGCAAACGAGAGAGAATCAAAGGCAGGGCCAATCGACTCTCCCAAACCTGCCCAACCCTCCCAAAGGATAAATATAAAATATCCCCTTAAGGAGAAGGAAATGTCTTGATAAAAAAAAGGATTTAATTTTTTACTAAATTTAATCCCTGAATTATTCACAACACAGGATCCGTCCCTGCTATAACCTTAAAACTTAATTAGGTCTTTCATGGTGAAGCCATTGATCCCTCGGTCCTTCGAGAATGTCAGTGCAGGTAACATGTACCTCCTCACCATACAAATCCCCCTATACCTCCTTTAATAAATACTCCCATAGTGCCCAAAACAGATTGTTTCTGTGCGATGTTTGTTTGTTGCCTCTACACGGATAAACGAGACTGATGCTTGCTGCAGTTCCGCCGCAATATTGCGACCAGAGTGGCTCACTTTGTGCTCCCCACCTGGCCTCGTTCTAGGGGTGGGGATAGAGCCAAGGCACCCAACCCAATAAATGCGGAGAAAACGAAAAGCTCAGCGTGAGACAAACGATGAATATCACACCCATGTAAAAAGTGATTCTAAGTGCTTTTGTCATTATCAAGAATTCTTTCATGTTTACGAGTATGTTGGTTGTGGTGGGCGCGGGGATGTATTTGTAATTATGACTTATGTGAAAGTATTTGATTATACGCTTTTTCTTCAAGTTTGGTAACTATTAGTAGAGTTGCACACTTTTTCGGCTTCGAAAACCCACGAAGTCATCGCATCTAGATCTTTTGAGATATGTATCAAGTGTCCAATAAAGTTAGCTCGTTTTACCTAACTCGCATGGATAAATGAAGAAACAGTTAAAAAAATATAATTTCTTCTAATAATACTTTCCATCCGCTCCAGGTATTTTTTCTAAAATAATAAAAATTTTCTATGACTCTTGAATAAAACTCAGATTTTAAAGAAAAAAATTGTTGGTCTCCTTTCGTGTGCCTCCTTATTAAGTCAACTTCATTTGCGAGTCTGATTGACTAAAGAGAAAAAAGGTGGCAATCCGAAGAAAACATCTTTCGGGGATAAGGTGGATGAAGAAGCAGCTCCAATCCTAGACCATTCAGTGTATCTCGTAGTATACGTGCTATATGTGGTCATGTATTGTCATGTAGAAACGACTTATTTACAGTTGATTAGCGAAGGATCTTTTTGAACAGATAATACAACAGTTTTATGTTTCCAAGCCTATGAAGTTTTATTCAAGGGACATATGTATATAAGCTTTTAATTTTTTGGCAAAGGATCTGTAAAGCGGTTAGAAACTATTTTTGTTACAATAAATTATATTGTTTGAGCTATGAGCCAAAAAACGAACCAGTTCAGCCGAAAAACTCTATTCTGGCCACTCAATACTTTAATCACACTGTCACTTCGTCAATTTTCACCATTTAAATAATCTCGCCTTGTGAACTTTCTAGCGAAGAAGTCCACTTTGGTTTTCAATTATTATTACGTAAATCTTACTATTATATAATCTACTTAACTACTGTATGGATAGAATAAAAATATTATGCGGTAGAAAGATAAAAAGGGTGGAATATACATACATTCATTCAAGCAACAAAATATAAAGGACTGGGATCCAATTTGACACAATGAGGATTAAAAGGAATTCCTGAAAGAAGAACCGTATAATTGCGTCCACATCGAGTGTAGAACAAAAGTGTTTCATGTACATATTTACATAGAGATATGTATAAGACAAACAAACAAAGGTGTTTTCGTGGCCTAGTGAATCAACCGCTGAAGTCCATGCCCGATATTTATTTAATTTCTGTCGACAACCGACACAATTAAATTCTATACAGGTCGGAAGATCTCGGCCAAAATTAAAATGGATGGGTGGTCTAAAATAAATAAATAAATAAAATATTAAATCGTACTGAACTAGGATGGCAACTAACAAAGAAGCTTGAAAGCCAGGTACAGAATTACTTCAAGTATGAAGATTGGTGAAAAGTCAAATTGTGTGAAAGTTACGTAAATCGAGAAATTAAAATACTGATTATTTGGGGCCAGAGAGCCCATGGGACGCAATCTCGCGCACCTGTCTAGGTTATGTAACGAAAGCCCTTGCAGGGAGTATTAAAGGTGAAATCCTTACACATTCTTGGCACATTATCATCAGATTGATCACATCTGTGGATTAGCAATTAAATCGAGCTCACGGGATTGATTAGGCTAATAAACACCATTAAGTTATTTTTTTCATTAGTTTCTATTAAATTCTTATTTTAAATTATGTAGTTAGATTTCATGATATTTAAAGACTGTCACGTTAATACGGGGGTTTTCATACAAATGGAATTTGGGCCCATTGGCTGGCATACTCAAATTGTCTGATTATTGATCTTTGTATCAATATAGTTCTACTGTTTCTACATGACACTAAATTTTACTAAATTAGGCGAATTAGGTTAAGAATAAAAATAAATGTTTCACTGCTTTATTAGCAAAATATTAATTTTCTACTTATCTCAATATTATTTAGAATGCACCCTGTGAGTCCATCTTAGAAATGGGGGAAATGACACTAGCTTATGTGTAAAAGGGTCTTGGGGGTGGGGGGAAGTTCAGAATCACTGATTAATCAGCATAAATCCAATGTTTAAAGAGGTGAAAATAATAGTGCGTTCTTTGTACATATTTCCGAAAATGATCACTTAATTAATTGGGATTCGGCAAAATTTATTTATCGCTCCAATGACGCTATAGAAAGAAATGTTGTTGAATGTACATTTATAAGTCATTCCCATAACTTTAACATTTCGCGTGGCCTTTTCAAAATGGATGCTATAATCAAAAAACATATTCTTAAAAAAATGAGTTTGGACATATGTTCTTAGTTTTGTCTGCAATATCCATTGTTATAGGTACCCCATTTGTGACTTAAATTATTTCATTGGTCTTGTATTAACTTTGTTCTATTACTCTACCTCTCTCCCTCACTCTCCTTGCCCCCTCCTCTAACGTAGCTGCTTGCTTCTCCTGTCACTCCTAATCTTCTTTTTTAGACAATCTCCTTTTCTGTTAATCTTTTTATCCCTTCTGGCTCTGTTCTTCACCCTTTCTGACTCTTCGTTTGAGCTTGCTACCTGTTCCGGATAAATCTTGATTTGAATTTACTCTCCCTCTTCTACTTTCTCATTGCTGATTTCTTGTCCTCGAGGGGGGGGAAGGGTCTTTTATTTTTCACTGTCTTATATATACCTTCATTATATTATTTACACTTGTAGTTATGTTGATAAGAAACTGAATAAAGTCTGAAAGTACTCGGAAACACCTTTTTCCTACGGGACATTGCATTCATTGCTAACCTCACTTGTTATTTTGTGAGTTATTCATTTCACCACAAGATGTATTTACACGAATTCATCATGAATGTCGAAAACTGTAGGTATTTCTAAAAAAAAATATATAAAATTATGGATGGCCAAGACGTTTAGGCATATAGTTCCATTTTTGAAAAAAAAGAAGAATCATTTCCATATCTGTATGCGGACTACGGAAACCCTGTATATCCAACGAACTTGTACATGCATTGCTAAGAGAAACAAAAGAAAGGCCAAATTTTTTTAATTTACAGAACGAAAAGCTAGGACATTTGACCATTGCATATGTCCCCCCCCCCCCACAAACAATTTGGCGCACATCAACGTCTAAATAGGTTCATGAAATCATGAGAGGAGAGGTTTTAAGTGGGCGTCTTTTTATTCAGTGGTCCCTTATCTGGGTTTAGTCGTTTTTAATGACACGTGGCTAGAAAACAGCATGGTTGTGTCTAGACCAAAACTGAGCCGAACTTACCTCGTTACGAAATGAAGGCACCTTCCCTATGATGGTATGGATCAAATAAGGGTTTGTGTCCTCATAGGAGAGGACGAAAATGGGAGAAGGAGGGAACCACGGACGAACGAGGGAGAAAGAGAGGTGAGGGAGAGGGATCACCCAATTTATTAGGAAGACAACCCAACCATTCGTTTCTCCTATTTCGCTGCGCCAGAAACAAATCTCAAAGGTTTGTCTACTCCAAACCTGTCTAGGCTATTTTTTCCAGCCTCACTCTCATTTCTACAGGCTTATATATTTTAGTTCATTTCCCTCGACTCACTTTTCCAGATTCAGATCTCCCACCTTAATGCTGCAGGCTCGTGTTTGCACACTAATTACTAGACGTCTCTATTTGCAGACTTATGTTATCAGACTAATTTCTGCAGATTATAGGTGCAGATTAATTTCTCTAGTATTAATTATGCATGCTTAGTTATTCATGGTTAATGGTTGTAGGCTCATTTTTGCAGTGTATGTTCGCATACTTGTCTATGCAAGATTCTGTATGTTTATATTTGTAGAATCACTTATATAGTCTCACATATGCAGGTTCATTTCTTCAGTCGTATTATTACAGTCATTTCTGCAGGCTCATTTTCTAGCCTTGCTTATGCAGATTCATTTCCGAACACTTCTGCATGGTTATTTCCGCAGGATCATATTCGCAGGCTAACATTCCAATGCTTATTCTGTGGGCTCATCTTTATATTGTAACTTCCTAAGCTTATTTCATAGCTTTTACATGTCATCTGTAACCACCACACTTTTATTTTCCCAGGACCGTCAAAAAAGAGTGATCGAGAAGATTTTCGCTCGTCTTTATGGACTCTTAAATAAAAGTTTCATAAAAAGCACCTATCATTTATCAATTTTTCATTAAAATGTTCTCATAATCAACTAAAATTGTCCTTTTGGTAACATTCAGGCAGGAACGAAACAAAAATGAAAATAGCAAGACAAGAAGATCCGATCTTCCCCGAGCATGTTTGTGATGAAATTATAGTATCTGGATAGAGAATAAATTGGGTTTAGTCTAAATATGAGATATTCAGACCAACTTTGTTTTGCCGAAGATATCATGTTATTTTCCGAGTCAGTCTGAGTGTGCGACAAAAATGAATTTTTGAAAAGGTATAAACGATAATTTTGCTTAAGATAGAGCAATCAAAATTAATAATCAAATATTATAATATATATAAGAATATGCCTATTAGAAGAGATATTACCCCTGACTAATGCAATGACTGGTAAATATGCGGGGCTACCAAAATTAGGTCATAGCTTGGTATGAAAAGTGAGCTACGGAATAAAAAAAACGTAATGCTTAAAATCTAAGGATTTTATTGTTTCGTTTTACCTTTTCTAACAAAAGCAAAACTCATTGAATCTAAAAATCATTCATCTTAAGCAAACATCAAACAGATAGCGATCGTTACGTTACAAATAATCCCCAGAGAACCTAAAAATTCCGTCCTTTTTTGTAGGAATTTTCAATATATACCAATGTGCTAGAGTGGCACCCTTCAGCGCCACTCAAACTACCTGCCACTACCACCTGCTTATTGCCCTATTAAATAGAAGGCCACAAATAAATTTTTCACTCCGAAGGCACTTCATCTCTGATCGATAGGCCCCAGCACTTCCCTTCGCAATTTCCCCATACGCAGTCCTCCTCGGTCAGGACTTCTTTCTCTCTCAAACATACATTCATATAGTCAGTCCACCTTTTACACGCCCTTCTAACAATTCACCAACCATAAATCTCAACCTCGTATATTTTATTTAGAACACTTTGAGGCAAAACTGCATTCACGCTTTTCTAGTTTCCAGTGCGCCACACAAAGTTAGCTTGTGTTGACTGTTGCACTTTGTACCTGGAGGAGCAGCACTTCCTCCCGGCCCGAGTGTTCACAACGAGGGGCTCGATCACATTGGTTGCTTTCACTCTCTCCAGGTCTGGGGAAGCTGGTGCGTTCCCACGGTTCCTTTATGTACCATTTTGATTATTATTGTATTTTTCTTTTTTTTTTCATTGCTCCCATCTCCTAACATCTCCTAACTCCCTATCTTTAATTCATCCATGGGTTCCTTCCTGTTACACTGGATTTCGGTCATAGAGACCCTGACCTCTCTGAGGTCTGCCTATCACTCCATCTGTAGGAATAGGTCTGGGGTAACCAAAGACTGGTAGTGAAGGCGTATACTACTCATCCTAACGTTATTAACCGAGGAATTTAAGAGGCCCAACTAGGAAGACCTACTGTGGAGGTCAACGTTGTGCCGCCGCGGATAGGGACAGTGAAATTTTACATAAAGCAAATGAACGACTACGTCCTCATTGGAAAAAACTTGCCAAACCTTTGTATTGGGGTAGTGAGAAAGGCTAAGACACGTCTCTGACTGATGGAGCGTCTCTCTCCTCACAACTCTCCATTGAAAAGGGATATCCCTTTTAGCACTCTTAGAACCGCCTTCGAGCAGCTTTACAACTTTTAAGGAGGCGGCCGAGCTGTGCATTCTTACAAAACCCTCCAAATTTCTCCTAACATAGAGGCTACACTCTTCTTCACCTTTGATAGGGACAGTCTCTCTGAGTCAGTGTGTACAGGTTGATATTGTTACCACGCCGAAGCATTGTGCCATTATTTTTGATATGTTACTACTGCCACCACTTTGGCCATACAAATCGTTCATGTAGACGTGCAAAGCCAAATTTGCCAGAAGTCTGTAACAATTGATCCAAGATTGCACGCGATAAGTCCATATTGACTAATGTCAAATTTGTAAATCACAAAAAGCCACACCATACTTCATCGAAGCAACGCCGCGTCTATTCCTGGGAAAGGAGGTCCTGACCTTTCAGACTGCTGACTGACTCCCTTTCTGAGAGACTAGGGGCTTGCTCCTGTCACGTTCTGTGCGGTCTCTGAGAACCCCTATGCCACACAAGTTAAAAAGGACCCTTTTGAACTATTCTTTTCCATCCTACGATCTTGGTTGACTTCGCTCCCTTCGGAAACCTAGTGTGTGTTCAACTCTATTCTCCTGAGTCTTGCTCCGGTTAATCTGGCTGCCCAGCGAGCTCACGCTCCTTTCCAGCCAAAACTAGTACTCCCATCTTCCCCCCAAACTGACCGCTACCCGTAAACCAAAGCCACTTCGCACCTACACAAAGACGTTATTATTAGAGACCCCTGTAGATGGACTCCTGACCACCTTAGAAGTTTTTAAAGACTGTCCTCTGATAGGACGCAGGAAAAATGAGCCTCGGTTTCAAAGTCCTCTCTCAAGTAGGGAAGGGGCGACCCAATGAAGTTGGAATTTGCAAAGGACGAGGGACGACGGCTTTAAAGTCGCTCTGCTTGCTATGGTTTCGAAGCAGAGGGAGTAAATATTCACACCTTGAGCCCAACCTTCCTAATTAATTCCACAAAGGCAACTGCGCCTTCAAGGTTTAACATTTCGCTGAGTTCTGGCTCTGGAAACCATAGGGCTATTCTCCTGAGGGTCATCACCTTCAATCTAGGCGTGTCGTGAAGTTTAGTTTAGTGGATGAATCAGTTGAGTTCTTCTCCAGCAACCTCATTGTGTTTTGCACGACAACGATTCAGAGAAGGTCTGCCCATTTTTCCCGCAGTCCACTTCCTTGGTGGTTGGCCGAGTGTAATACGGCCTTCAGAGAGAAGCAATATGCCTACATGAGCTATATGTGCCGTCCGAACGATTTTACTTCCTGTGAATTCCGTGGATCTAGGGATAGGTTCTACTATGTCTCAAAGCAAGCACGCCGCTCTTCTTGGTGAGAATACCTGTTTTTACTTAACAAAAACACCCATCTCGCAGAAGTGTGGAATTGAGTCAAAATAATTCTGACCAATTATCGTCCACTTATCTAGCCAGCTTGATGCTCCGCCAGCATTCATTGCATGCCCTAATGTCGCTGAAGGCCATCCTTTGGATTTACGTCCAGAACAGAAAACCCTTTAACAGGTTTGCAGCCCCATGAAGGATATATCCTTCATTTGGTAGCTGTATCCTATTGAAAATTTTCCATGTCAGTCTGTACTATATCATAAGCAATGTAATAAAATATGCATGCGGAAATATACGACATAAGCCTTTGGATATACCCAGTTTATTTGCTGGTCCAATGATGGAAATATCCGTCGATCAATTTATAATGGCTATACTGAAAAAAAAGACATTTCAGTAAGAATTTTTATTTTATAAAGAAGTGATAACAAAAAAGAAACTAAAAAAAATATTATAAATTTTTCCTTCCTGATTATTTTAAAATCAGGCTTGAATCATTCTAATTATTCAGGTAAATCATCATATCGATCCTATGTGTTAGGAGTTGAGTAAATTAGGGTTCTTCTGCTAATAGACTTGTGCTGCACCCCTCCCCCCCTCCGCCCAATTCATGTCAATTAAGAAATGCCCCCTTTGTAAGCACTGCCATACCCTGTATGGGTTGTTTATTTATAAGCACTTATTTTCCTATTTACCCACCTTCATTACTAGAATAATCGGAGGAAGTTTCAGAAATGTGACTCCTGCCACTACTCACACATACCCCATTGAAACTGCTGAAATCAGCTTCTAAATGATTTCCAAGTTCTTGATTACACCTACGTAATTTTGACCGAGAGGCACTTATTTTGTGAAATGGAACACTAGCCCTTGGTATCAGCCTACTCTCAGATGCCCCAAGGAAATTTGGTACTCTTAAAACTGTAAACAGAGCCAGAGGTACGATAATCTCTGTGAGTCTACGCACAGGCCCAAGCTTCAACGTTATCAATAAAACAAATAGAAAAAATTACGGTGATTTCAGTCATGGCCCACAAATTGCCTCCCTATAAGTGATGGAAAATTCCGTCATGGCCCTACAGATAGAGAAGGCAGTTCGCGATTGGGCTGCGAACGTGTTAACGACAGGTTTAAGCTGAGTTAGTTCAGTTACAATCTCGCTTCAAGTGCGAATACCATCTCCGATCCCTATGATGCCCATATGTCATACTTCGACCACTAGGTGAGTGAGTCATGCATTTTTGTTAGATTTGTTCAACAGGATTTGAAATTAGGGTATCCTTCCAGATTCCTGGCGAATGGCTACTGTGCTCGCTTATTGCAAACCTTGGAGCGATCGCTCTACTTCCACTAATTTACGAACTAATTATCTCTTTTTCTGCTTGTAGGTACAAGTTCATGGAGAAATTGGAAATGTTAGATTAGTCTTTTTCCTAGATGCCGAGGAAACTTAACAATGTGTCTTTCGCAACTTTCATTCCACTTTGGATGCTCTGTTCTGGCTGGACAATGTTATATACAATGCCCTCCTTCATAGATCACCTCTCACAGTGTTTTTTGATCTGGAGAAAGCCTATAATGCCACGTGGGAATACAGTATCATGAAGATCCTCCTCAAGTTGAAAGCTGATGGATGCCGTCCAATTTTTATATATGTAGGAATTTTTGCAAGATCTAAATACTTTTCCACGTACTGGTGGGAAAAGTATGTAGCAGAAATAGGGTACCTCGCTAGGAACTGTCCTCATTGTCACACTTTTTGTTATGACCATTATCGCTATCATGTCGGTGCTGCCGAAAAATGTAATCGCTACTCTCTGGTAGGTGATATTTTGATCTCTTTTGGTGTGGCCCAGATTGCAACTCTGGATCATCGAACCCAACGGATATTGAAACGCATCTCTCGCTCTATCAAACGCACATATTTTATTATTTCTTGAATAGATTAAAGTAGTGCACTTCTCCTGCTATCCATGGCTCAACTCCAAACAAACTTGTTCGTAAACGGGGCCCATCGCCTCAGCCTTAGGTTCTCTTGTACCTGTGCCATGGACATTCCGCGGCCTTCAGCACTTGGGCTGTTGGTAAGGATACTGGATGTTATTTTACCGATCCTTTGCTTGTTCAAAGCTTTACTACAGATGTGAGTTTTGCGTATCCACATGCCGAACGAAAATTGTTGAAGGTGGACTTGATCCACCATACCAGTCTCCATCCGGCCATTGGTGCCTTCCACACCACTCTTTTTGAGAGCCAGCTTGTTGATGTCAGGGAATGCCACTTGATTTGTTCCATACACATTGTTTAATGCGTTTGTACGCGCGGATGCAGCATCTTCCTCAGTTGCAGACGGCTCTTAATGCATCCGTGGCCGATCTCAATGATGCATATACCGCCTTGGGTTTCGGTCTATGAAATTTCTTCTAGTTCTCGATGTGGCTCTCGGACAGGTGTCTCCTGTGGTGAACGGTACCAACTTTGACTTTTTGTTGCCACGCCTATTCTCTAAAAGCTTTTAACACACCATGAGTAGCGCGTTCGGCGTTTTAGATAACACCTCTCACGCTGGAACCGCGCCATTTTAAACGGATGGCTCCAAAATTGTAAATGCGGTCGGATTCCACTGAAAATTTAGGATAATATTCGTTTTAACACAATTTCGATCTTTAATTTTCAAAGACGAATCTGTATTAAATTCTTAAAAGGATGCTCACCGATGTTATTTCTAAATTTCGGAACGTAATAATAACGATGTTTTTCACTTTTCAAAAAGATATTTTTACTCTGCGAAATTTTAATCTTTCCGTGCTAATTGCCCTATTCCCTTCAAGTTTTGGCCTGACTAGTTAGCAAAATGCAAGCCTTGCTATATCTGCAGGCGATCTGTGCATGCGTCTTTTGGCCATTAACCAATAGTATTATTTGTTATATTTTCGTATATTTCGGATGATTCGCGGATGTCCATGTTTTCAGTTCATATGGTATAATATCGTGCGGTGGCTGTGCGAGGTTGCAATATTAACTAATACAAGAAGATTTTGATGCCGATTGTCAGGCATTAGAAATAGGCTGGGCTCAGAGTGTAATCCCACGAGATATTACATGCAGCAGTATTTGTAGACTTAGACAGGATCAGAATTTAATTTGCTGTGTTAAAATTTTAAAGGATTTGAAAGGGCCTAAAACCTCCATGCACATTTTCCGTAAGTTCGTTTAAGGGCACGTGGGTTCCTTATGCCCGCATGAGACCAAGTATCGGCATTAATTTCAAGACAAATGAGGCGAGTTTTACCCCAAATTTCTCTCTCATTCTATTAGGGTAGGTAAGGTTAGGTCTGGATCTTTTAAATGATTTTTAAAAGGTGTTTTTCATATGCCGTTTTGTGTGTACTTTTCAGATCCAAAACTCGTTTTTACTGGAAATACATACTTTTCCTATTATGGACCTTCAGTCGATTAAAGTAAAAGTGTGCATTTCTGGCAAAAACGAGTGTCAAATCTGTAAAGTACACATAAAACTGCATTAGAAAACACATTTTTAAATTCATTCGAAAATATGTGTTAAAACAAATCGGTAGCTAATTATCCCTTTATTCAGCCAAATTTGAACAACTTTTACCCAGAAAAAACTTATATCAGAGCGTACACCAATTTTGTAAACCTCGAATTTTCTTTGGCAAATGTTACGGATGATTTTCTTATTTAAATACCAGTTAATGGCTTCGCCCCTTTCTCCTACGTGGAGAACTTGAGCTTCGCTACTAAGATTAAAATTTAAAATCTAAAAAAAGCAGCCATGGTTAAATTTTTATAAATTTTCTGAACTTCGCCAATTATAATAATTTTAAAAAGGATCTCTAAACTAAATTTCCCCCATTTCAAAAAATCACGTTGCTAAAATATAGAGTTATAGAAGAAGAAGATATATCAAAAAATAAATTTTCTGAACTTCATCATTTGTAATTCTTTGGGTTTCAAACAATTCACAAAATTTCGATACTTATATTTATTTCTGAACTTCACCATTTTGTTTTTTGATATTATAAAAGAATTATTATAAATAACTTTGATAAAAAAACAAGTCATAATCAAACTAAAATGAAATTATTATTCAAATACTCAAAAAAATCCCCTTCTTAAATTATAGAGTTAGTGAGAAGTGATGATGTTGATAAGTGTTCTCGTCTGTTTGGACAGTACTGTGTTTTCAAATGCATATTTGTTTCCCTTATGTTTGATCGTAATAATGTTTATATATTTATGATGTATGTTTAGCAAAGTCATATTCCTGCACGTGTATACCCCCCCCCCCTCCCCTCCTTCAGTGTTCATGCATCTGCGTGTATTTATATCCCTACTCGAGTGTGCGTTTAAATGTTACGTGTATGTACGTGCGTTTATTTATGCTCACGCCTATGCTGCACATGGACGCGCTTATTATGTGTATTCATGCGCGTTTGTTTTAATTCATACTTAGTGCACTTGTACGCCTGTGTGGTTGTTATTGGTGGCTGTAAACCACATGATAGTGAAAAACACAAGCGGTAATTAAGTTGGTAAACGGCCAGTGAGAACCCAAGTAAATATTTGGCACTGAATCCGCATTGTAGCTGCACTAACATGCATACAGCTGCACACGATGAAACCCTCACATGCAGAATGTAGCACAACCTCCACCCCCCATGACACACACGCGAAAGACAGTTCATTACTGTATGTGAAGCAGGTCTAGGGGGGGGGGAGGTGTATTGGATAAGATATTGTAGACACTGAAGTGACGTGTCTCAATACTTCGAATATTGTAGGCAGAAGAAGCAGGTCTTATCTCTTTTATTTTTGTAGTTCTCATAGTTGCTCTTGGATTGGGATATACGGAATTTATGATAGCAGCTTCCAAGTCTCCATCGTAGAGAAAATAACCCCCGCCCCCTTCTATTGAGTAAATGTGATCCCGATGTGTGAAAGCTAAGCTCCATTAAAGATAAATTTCAGGAGAAGAAGCACACATACAGTAGTGTCCTTGGTTCTCTATGTAAAGCAAAATACGCACACATTGTATTGAAAATGCTCGTTTATTTTACATGAAAATTATACTATTCTTTGAAATTTTCCTCTGATAGTGGCCAAGTTTCATAAATTTCCGGGGAAGTTGCTGTGCACACTATGAAGGAAAGTAATGTGTATATGAATAAAGGATGCATCAAAAACTAGAGAAAGATAAGTATAAATAAATATAGCCATAGAAGGAAAATACATAATTATCTCACAGTCAATTTAAAATTTTTTTAATAATACGTAGGCCCGTGTTCTTAATGATCTGAACGCATTTTCTACCTCCAGACATACGAATTTGTGGTATTGTTCGGGTGTAATTTTACTTCATTCTTCTTCCAATCTTCACCAGAAATCCTGATAAATGGGAGTTTAACGAAAACCTTATCTACAAGTATCTTTCATATGTTTTTAAGTGTTTTTTTTTTTATATCTTTGCACAGGCCTGTTCATCACTCGATATTTCCCGCATCCAAAAACAGCTTCGCAGTTTTTGGTGTTTGGAACGGAACATGGTCCTAGTGCATGAAAACTAACTCATGTGCACCTGCAGCGTTTAATTTTTCACGTAAATTAAGAGGGGACAGAGACCAGCGCTTAAATGTCGGGCTTCAAATAACAATCATAATCGCAAAATTAACTTCATTGATAAAGCTAAGAATAAAAGGGCTATACCAAGGTGCCACAAGCAACGACCTAAATCATAAATTAGGCTTCCAAAGCACGTACGTATGTAACCAAGGTATGAGTATTTCTTGCTTCAGATGTTTAAAACTTGTTCAACGATTCAACGATCTTAAAAGATAGAAAGTGTGGGAATAGAGTGTAGAGAATAGATAGAAAAAGTGTTAATATAGTGGGAGAATAAGTGTGCCAGGTTGTCTGGCTACTTCAGTATTTGTTCATATTATTATTCCTGTTATTGTGATTTGATTGTTTAGCACTGAAGCCTTTGCATTAATAAATGGTCCTCTTGGAGATGTTAATAGATGTGACTTTGCACTTTGTAACTTGCTGTCTTCCGATCTGGGATTCAATCATTCACTTGTACGATGCCTTACATGCTGTTTTCCATCCAATCTGAACAAATTAAATTTGCCTTTGTTTCTCAAAGCACTATTCCACTTTCAGCATTCCTAAGGACATGCTCAGTAGCGAAGTCATGCAGATTCACTTTATTCTTTTTAGGTATGAGATGTTTCTTAGAAAAAGCGTACTATGAGTCTCATCTATTTCACGCAATTTGAGACAGTGTGGATGAGATATTTTCAGGTTTAGGGTCCGACAATATGACGTGGAATAAAGGCCATTGTCTAAAATCGATCCTTTATCGATATCCGTTGTATCGTGCGATCTTCCCTGGGTGTTTTTTTTCTAGTGAGACTCTTTTGCTTCGTTGACTCTTCGAACTGGATATCCCTATGCGTGAAATCAGATTTTATGGCCGATTACAATGCTTTGAACTTTAAAACAGTGTCATTCCATTACTCTTCCCCTGGATATCATGCTTTCTGAAGGACATTCAACGTTAATTCTTCTTGTCATCCTGATTACTGAGTAATATAAACAGTAGCACTATACTATTCACGTAGGGCAGCATTGCTATACTGTAGATACGCTACGAATTTTTATCTCTACACTGAAAGTTATAAGTTATCGTTCTCTAATTTTGTACTCACCCTTTATTTAAATACATATTAATTCCCTCACAATGTTTTCTATCCGCTGTTCTATGCAATGAAACTTGGAGTGTGAGATGCAAGTTACAAAGGATATTCTGTAAAATTTTCATGAGAATTAACGAATATATTCAATAAAATTTCCATTTTGGTATTTTGCTCTTTAGTTTTGGACGGTACACTCGCCCTATTTCTGATTATTCTGGTTTTGAAATCGGCTATCTATTTCTACCAAACAACCTGTCAATACTTATCAATCTTGTTTTGGTGTGTAGGATTCGTTTGCTCAGTGAAACGGCTTTCCGAATTGACACAAGTTGTTGTTGTTGTTGTTGTTGTTAATCGGTCCCGAGGAGTAGATGACCTACGCTACCTATGAGCCTTTGGGAGATTAAGGGAAAAAGCCTTGGAACCTACAGCCAGCGCTGTAGAGCGTTACCACAATTAAGTGGGGGCCGCGCCTCCTGTGAGGCTGTCTTGAGGGACCAGGTTAGAGCAGAGGAAGGCTGTTGTATGCTGGGGGAATTTTATAGCAAATCCCTGTGCTAGCGGTGCATGCTAGAGCCAGAAAAGAGCAAGCAATCAGATATATAAACGACTGATGATTTCATAGAGAATGTAAACAAGTTAACGAGAAAATGAGTACAAACTCTACGGTTTGTGGTAATCCTAAAATTATATCGAGGAAAGAATCTGGGAGGACTTGGCGATATGTGATTAATGAGCTTGAAAGTTGATGCCGCAAAGATTTTTGTTTGAGGATTGATGGCATCCATGTTTTAGGAGCAAAAATATTATTAAAAGTTGTAGATATTATTTTATTAAGAACATTGGGATAAAAACTAAAGTTTCAAAAGATTAGTCGCAGCAAATAAAAATTTCATTGGTTCAACACATTTCATCAGCTCCTTACACTCCACTGCGGAGCAAAAGCCTTTCCTAGAAATTATCACTACTAATTATAATCACAGCCAAGTGCTCGAGTTTGGCTGGTTACTAGAACCGTCGAGCGAAATTCATCTTGCTACCTTCTGCAGGCTCGTCCTTAGAATTTTCTTATATATTAAGGTGTCCAATTTAGAGCATCGTTTGTCCATCTTTTTTTTCTGTGCTAGCATGACTATTTCACTTCAGAACTTTTATTTACTTCCTTATATCCGTCACTTGTGTTCATCTTTTTGTCCATATGTTATCGAGCGTCTTTCGTTTTTCTACCTTCTACGACGTCGTATTCGGGGTCTTTTTTCTCTTAGATTTGGGGGAAAACCTACCCCGATGGGTTCTGTCCCTTAGAGTGAGAGTGGGAAGAGAGGTCCTCCCTCTCCTGCCCCGTTAGGTTCTGTCCCTTAGAGGGAGAGTGGGAAAAGAGGTCCCCCCTCTCCTACCTCTAACAACACGAGGCAGTAGAGTGAGGGGAAAATTACAGCTTTCCTTCGCTCGCTGACGGAAAAGTGCATTACTTGAAAGCTCCAACTCGCTCTATTCCGTAAGCAAGCACTCTGCCTAAATGAATTTAATGTTGTGTGGGTGAATGTATGATAGCGTAGTTGTGTGAGACAAAATGAATTAATTTCGTGCAAAAGGGAAAAAGGGAAAACATGATGAAAAATAAAGCCGTGGAATGGAATGCCATGAATGCGGGAAGGAGTTGAATTCCTGCCAAATTCACGATTTGGTTGCAGGTGGGGATGAATGTGTGGGAAAAAAGATGACATTATTTCTAGTGGAAGGGATATCTGTTAGAGTTGAGGGGAGCTTGGGGCGTGATGAGGTGTTTTGCAAGCGACAGATGCGGAAAGCAAATGCCAGTTTATCAACGAGGCAGAAGGGTGAGGACCAGGCTGCGTAACATAGGAAAAAATATAGTAGAAACGAGATAAAGGGCACATTTCAAGAGCAGGTTAATCTCTTTCTCTCGTCATTCTTTCTTTTTATCTCTCTCCTTTTATCAGTGTTAGTATCTCTCTCTTTCACACAGCTTTCTTAGTGTATATCCATATTTATTTCTGTGTCTCCACATCATAACTGTATTGACCCGGTAAGGGGGATCTTCCTTAAGTGTGAAAGTTGTGGATGAGGTTGTCATGTAAAGAGTTTCGCCACTATACACGCTTCAACATCACAAGTAGTCTCTTTCTTAGCCAACTCGGCCTATGTATCTTACACTCATCTTACTTTCCCACTTTCAACACTTTTACTTTAATTTCCTAGTTACTACTGCTATAAATACTATTAGTAGTAGTAGTACTATTACTATTGTCACTACTACTATGAATAAAACATACTTTTCCACCTCCAACAAAAAAAGAAAATATCTTTATCCCTCCCTCCTCATCCTACCGAGGTCCCGAGGGCGCGAACTGCACTCCTAGAAAGAGGAGGGAAGATGTAGAGGTCAGGCATTGTTAGAGAAAACTAACGAGGGCATTCATGGTAGAAAGTTCTTTAAAGCCATTCCTAAAAAGGTAGTAAAATAAGGGAAAGCCTAAATATGTGAGGGGTTTATGGCTTGAGTATTCAGACAAATAGAAGTGGTAAAAAAACTGTTCAAGATATGTGGGAGCATGAAACTCAATACGCTGTTATCACACATAATTTCTCTGGTCTAGACAGACCAGCGTAGCTGTGTTTGGTTTGGGGTGCTTTATCACCCTTTTCCCCCTCAGTTTGATAACGCTGCCCCGCTCCCAGGTGGTAGCCGTGTCCATCTTCTCCCTCGTGGGGTAGAAGGGAATCTCTCTTATTTTCCGTTCGCCTCCTCGATGCCCCAAATTATCTGGTCCATGTTTGCTTAAGCCTCATCCGATTTTTCCTTGGGACGCCCTCAATACGCGCAGCCCTCTGTCGACCATAGCTGTGGCTCCTATTTAAGCTTCTTGCCGTCCAGACCCTACTATCTGTCTCTCGTGAAGTGGTCTCCTCACCCTTGCGATCTCGTCAGCAGATCGTCTTCGTGTAATCCGCCTTGATCAGAGGAAGATTACGGAAACCAGTTTACGCCCCGGAAGATTGTCTTGAGTTTCTCTCGCATCACTACATTGGTTGAGACTTCCGGCCGCCCCGCAGACAAACCTCGATTTGTGATTACTTCTCCCTGGAGGTGAGGTAATCTCAACCCCATTTAGAGTCTCTCTGGACGCCGCCGCATCGAGACCCCATCGATGAAGATATGGCCATTAGTACCCCTCCCCCCAGTTTATCCTCAAGAGGTATCCAGGAGTCCTTTCCTCGTAAGTCCCACCTCTTCGTTTCCAGTCCTAAGAAGAATTCCACATTTGGTGTAACGCCAATAGACTTGCTAAATCTCTCATTTAATCCAACTTATTGGATCACATATATTTTCACGGACCTAGTTTCCTTAATATTTGCCTGTCATGATATTCTTTTGTCGTACTGATAATTATCTAGATTTTAATATTTATCTGTGCCTTTGTTCTTATAATTTGTATTAAAGTTTATTTTTGTAGAGTTGCTTATCTTTCGAATAACCCTTGGGACGAACCCGTTGAACGTATTCCCATTTAAAGAGTAAACCTAATAATATCGCACTCAAAGTAGAAGGTCCTTACCTTTCCCGAATTCAATTGTACCCGAGCGCAGCGCCGATAGTAGATGCCTGGCGCACAGTCGTTTGTACCTTTAGAAACCTTTTGGTCACACGCCTTCGTCCTTCGACAAGATACATATTCCGAAGAGTTAAAAGCGGAGACTTCTGGAGAGGTCGTGTTCATTATGGCGCGCTACTCTCCTGAACTTACCCCCCCTCCTCATTCAAAGATGATTGATAGCCTTTAGTGTAGTTATGGAGATTACCTGTTCCAAGTACAAAGAATTTCTTGGAATTTTGTTCCCCTGTGCCGAATGATCAAAGGATAAGTGTAAGTGTAGCAAGGGAGAGAAGAAAGTAGTTTTAAACACGAGGGCATTTAACGAGAGGAAGAAAAGGGGAATATATGACAGAAGAACCAAGATAGATAGAGCTATCGCCCTCCTTGTACATGGCATAAGATTTCTGAGGTCAATGTAGGGGTGAATCCCAGCGAGCACAGACACTAAACCCTGAGCGGCGTCATGAGCAGCCCTCCTCCGCCCACTTTCTTAGGCGGATGGACTGTTCCTCACCAGTGCAAGGACTTAATTAGCTCCACATGCATCAGCAAGTACATAGCCAATAGCAACACTGCTATTATTTCTTTACCTTCATGCCGCCATTGAACGGCCTCACTAATGTATTAGGTATTTGTTTGATGTTGGACAATGGAAAAGGAATAAAGGATCGGAAATGGAATAATTCCGCTTTGAAAAAGATGGTTGCTTCTTCAGAGGAGCCAGCAGACGGAACGGGAAAAGAAGAGTCCTACCCTCAGCAAACCAAAGGTTTAATATCGCACTAAGAAAAGAAGGTCGACTAGGACAGGTCCATTGTAATTTTGGGCTTACAAGGGATGGTTATTTTGCTCTTATTGTACAATTAATTATCCTGGTAGGAGATCTCATCCAAGATGCGAGAGACAAATGGTGTTACCTACAAAGATGGATAAAAAGGAATAATGGGAATAATGACCAATATTTGAGTAATAGATAAATAGAAATCGTGACCTATAGGACCTCCCTAAGCTACCCTGTCCCTTGAAAAACACTTTAATATTGTATAAAAACACACACAGAATAACGACAAAAAAACTTACTTATGTTGCTAGAAAATGCCAGGACGCCTACAACTAACGCCCCTTACACGAACCAGACTCGTGGGGGCACATACCCACCCAAGTAACATTGAACCCGAGAACTCGAAATCTGAAGACCTTCATCTGGTCTCTCTTAGAATGTTTCTCCCCTTTGCCCTCAATCTTTTGCTGCATCTTTTTATTTCATCCCTACTCATTTTTTTTCTTATCTTCAAAGGTCCTTCAGAATCAGGTCATTGACTCAATTTCAAGTCATTTTTGTACTATTTCTTGTTGCCGCTCAGTTCTTCCATCAATCTTCAAAGTTGGAGCCCTCCTAACGTTACCCTCCATTCGAGTTGCTCTAAACCACTCCCTGCCAGACATCCTTTAAATTGTCTCGAGTTGGAGACGGCTATCGGCTTTGTCTCTTCCACGCGCAAAAAAACAAAGGCAAAACAAGACCAGGACATCGGACACCAGATTGTAGAAATGAGTTAATGATGCATAATTGGTAGCAAATATTCGGTGGTAATGAACGGGAGAGAATTTAATGATAATTACATCTACGATGTGAATGATACTCTCTTTCAGTCGGGTCTTTGATACTTGATAGATAAGTATGCTGCACCACCCCTGCCTCAAATTTCAGAAGAGATACCCTGATCGGATAATGAAATTTACACTAAGATTAAAATGACAAGTGTCGGGAAACCAGAGGGCACCAGAGGCCCATCCTCGTACCAGGTAGTATTGTGCTTTTGACACCAACTAGCGATTGAATAACTCTCCATGATTGCGGGTAGGGTGGGAGGTGGTGTGGGAGGTAGGGTGGGCATCTGCTTGTCATAGATGTAACTACAACATCGGCAAGTTTCGGGACGGAGGAGAGAGCGACTATGTTCTGGTGGCAATAATCCCCTTCCCCACACCCACCTTCAACATGCAGAATCCCATTCTTCCAATGCATTACATCAGCTCGTGTATATGAAGGTGATGCCTTCATGTCTACGTGTACCACCATTATCTCTATCCCACAAAATGCTTCTGCCTGAGATCATCCACACTAGAGATCGCATGCCCCAAACTATTACCCCATAACGAGCGATTTCCTCACGGTTACGCTGGATTCAATTCTGTAGGGGAGGCAGAGGTGCGTGTGAGATAGTGAATTTAGTTAAGTAAGCCAATGAGGCAATCTTCTCGGAAATGCACTATAAAAGACGTTCATAAGGAAAGTGGCGATGGTAGGAGACGTAACAATTGTGTGAAAGATATATAGCCCGAGAGGCCGTCGGAAGAGACTACCTGAAGAGAAACCGAGCACCCTGTGTGGGTACTTATCGCAGTAGGGACTTAGTTAACGTGGGATCAGACTCATATCGGGATTGCCATCCAGTGACTAACCTTACTTAATGTGTTTTAACTTAACTTTTGTAGGATATTTCTTCCCCCTTTTAATCCGTAGCCCCTCATCACTAAGTAAGCGGGCGTATAAAACCCTTAAGACTAGCGAGTTGTTTCCTATTCGTGACTCGTGTTAGGAGCACAGGGCACCGGCATTTGTAGCTAAAAAAAGATAAAAAATAAGTCTGTTAATTTGAATTAATATTTCCTTAAAGCTAAGATGCTAAAACCAACGTTGGTGTCTTCACCAAAGGCTTTTGATTTTTTTGTGCAAAAAGTCAGGTTAGGTGATGTGAAAAGGTGTGAAATATATAGTTGAATGAGTTGTTACAGATCTTAAATAATTTCAGCTTGTATAGTTTTGCCCAGCTATTTCGTCGTCTAGTGATGGTTTATCCTTGGACAGAAGGACCGAAACACGTAGTTTCACAAACCTTCTTCATAAAAATATCCCCTATTTGTCCCTCTCTCAAGCGCATTTGTCTTAAAGGCACACATATGATCACTCCACCGTTTAAGAATTCTTTCAACCATTTGCAAACCAGGACCTTCAGTCTCGTACAGGGTGGTAAATAAATATTCAAATCAAGCTGAAGGAAGTTTGTTGATTTTATTGCTAGTATTTTCTTGGAAATTTCAGACACGTACTTTAGTTTCTATGCAAAATAAAAAGAAAAGTTTCATCGAATCGTTATATTACGGTCAATGTGTGTGATGGCGTATGTGGTTGAAAGTGGAAGTGGGAGATGGCGCTTTCCTGCGATTCACAGCAGTTTCCGAGCTGTAATTTTTTTTTATATCCGCTCTCACGAAAATAAATTGGTTGATTAACGAAATTAAATGCTTTATTTATAATTAAATGAAGAAGAGATTAGGGATTGATATATATCCTTTGGACACATTATTGGAAACGAGATCCAGGGTTAATGTGTAGATATCCATTGAGATCGGCACTAGACGTTGCTACTCGGTGGTAATAACGTCAAAAACAGTAGATTAGACTTTAGGCGTCATGTCTGCACCTCTCCTTATCTTTCCTCGATGGGTGATCTTGGCAAGCTAATTGTCGTGGTTTAGTGCTTCCCATTCGTCTTATCTTTTTCCAAAATTCTCGGAGCATTAGCTCGTTGTCAATATTTTGAATGGCTATGTCCCAGTATTCTCTTTGTTTGTCCGATATTGCGCTAAGTAGTTCCCGCCTCTTCGTTCTCACATTACAGTATTTTCTCTCGATATTCCGTTTGTTATGATGTCCTCGTTTATCGTTTAAATTTCTGCATCCGTAGCCTTTATTTCGGCTGTCGATATAAAGTATTTAATAGTTTTATAGGTGTTTCTGGGTATAGCGATTTTGTCGGCTGTTTGTATCTGCGTCCTTATTTTCTCTAACTAATGGTCGATTTATTTTCAGGGAGCTTCATTTAATCTATTCAGTTCATAGTCATTTAATTCCTGTCTGTATTTTCCACAGTCACCTGTATGATAGGCCTTCCACTGTTTAGCGGGAATTTGTATTGGCTGCTGGTTTATGATCAGTAGCGTTGCTGTATGGTTGCTGCCGAGAACATTGACAGGTTCCATATGGTAGTTGAATGGTAAATTGTAGTTTGCAAGCAGATATCTGGAGTAGTTGCCGTTGTGTTTCTGATATATGTTGTGAAGTGTGGTCCCAGTCTTCTTAATATTCTTCTTTCTATAAGGGTTTGTAGGTCCTTTCCTATTTGGTTCTTCCTTGTGTAGCCGGTATCTGAGCATCTCGCCTTTAGATTACCCATACACAGAATTGGGAGTCTGTTATTGAATATCCTTGAAAAAATGTCTCTTGGTAAATTTAGGCGTCGAGGTGGTTGATATCCCGTGGCTATTATTATATTACAGAGTTCCATTTTCACCTCGATAGTGACGTAAGATTCGGTCAGCCCTTGTTGCGTTTTGTGGTCTAGTCCTCTTTTTATCGCAATCGCTACACTGTCGTGAGGTTCATTGGTGTGGTTAACTGTAATTACATCGTAATTCCATAATTTCGATTTCTCTGTTTCCGTGTTTAATTCCTGGTCAGAGATGAGTATTACGTCTGGCTCAATTTCTCTAAAAATGTTTCTGTCTATGCTTTTCTTTTCCGTTTGTATTTGTTTCTAATATTAGTAGTTTACTTCCTTCCATGTTTGGGTTTTAGTTTAAAGTGGTTGGTTTTCCATTGGCAGAGTGGGGTTTTGCTTTGTTCTCCTAGTGGTATCCTCTGGTTGTTCTTCTTTTCTTCTTTTCCGTTGTCTCTGAAATTTGCCTTTGCAGTGATCCAAGGTTGGGTGCTGGAAGTTTGGGCGTTACATTGTGCGTAGAGTTGTCTTAGCTGCTTTACTTTTTTTATATTTAGGTGGTTTTTTTTATTTCTTGTGTTTTTTCCTCGTTTGATTCGTCTGTGCTATTTTCAGAGTCAGTTTCTTTGGTTTCCCTTTCCTCTTCTGGTTCGGTTTCGTTCTCTCTTAATGTTCTTTGGGTAACTGATTTTTTTGTCTCTTCTGATATGTAAATGTTTAAGTTAGCAGACGAGCCTACTTCTTTTCGGAATTTCATCTGGCCTAATCCGTTTTCCTTTAGCATTGCGTTCAATGCGTTTGCGTATGTCCCGGGTTGAGCTATATGTATTCATGACGTGCGAGTGAAGGATGCACGTCAGTATCTTTACGTTTAGAGTTTCTTTCTATGATGATGTGGGTAGCTTGGTTCTGACATTTGGCGGCAACTGGTGCGTAAATGTTTTTATTTGCCTCCTTTTGTTGGTAGTATTTATTTTCCTTTCTCTTTATTATTGTCTTGTATTGTGGGGAAGTGGTAAGAATGTGAGTGTGAGAGATAGTGGTGTACAAGAATAGTGGTGAAAATAAGGAAGTCTTATGGTTGCAAGATTTGCAAAGGTGCCTGTAGATCAAGTTAATCTCTTTCTTTGTGTATTTTGTTTGTTTTATTAATGTTGTTTTTATATATGTATGTATATATACATAAATATATAAATATATATATGTACACAAGTATGCATGCATATATTTATATATATATATATATATATATATATATATATTACTAAAAGGCGTAAACATTAAATCTTTATGAAGAAACTGGAGTTTTTGCTTAAAGAAGTAGAGCGCGCTTTCTAGTTCTTCTAGCGTCACTCTTTCTTCTTCTCCTTCTTCCCTGTTCACTTGGTGGTTAGGATGCGTCCTTTCAATGATTTCGTTTAGCTCGTCTATAATGTGATTTTCAAAATTAATGTCGAAGTCTTCTTCTTCTTCTTCACTGATAATGAAAATCTGTTCCCAGTGTTGCCTGGGAATTTCCTCTATTTCATTCTCCTCTGATTTATTTTCACCTTGGTCGTCTTCTAATTCCATTTTCTCTTCTGGGGCATTACCCTCATCCTTTAATCTTTGCCCAGAATTCCTTCAGTGATGCTTTGCTATCTAGTTCTTCGATAGCTTTATTCCATTTCTCTTCTTGTTGTTTGTAAATTAGAATCTTTAGATCTTCCTTTATTTCTCTCATACGTTACATTGTCTCACGGGATGTACCCGTGCTGATGATGCTTATTTGATGCAATCACTTCAGCTCACGGTGTAAACCTTCCATACGATCGGTCCATTTGTATGCAGAGATCATTTTGTATGTAGTTTTGGGAATTGACTCTCTGTCAGCCTCGATCATCCGGGCCTCTAGCCGCTCCATTTATTCGTCTATTCCGTCGAGTGTCGCTTCGTCGAGGTTCGCTGGGGTGTAATTTCTTAGCAATCGCTCGTAATTATCCCAATTTGCCCTCCTGTAATTCTTCCTTGTATGTGATGGTAGCAATATATTGTTAACGTTGATATAAAGATTAATCCCTATATGGTCGCTACAAGGTATCACTTCAGGGGTCATGTGATAATTAAAGGGTAAAAGGAAGTTGGCCAAGGGGATGTCCGGCTTGGTGGTGCACCTTTCCGTGATGAAGGTTGGGAAGTCGGGGTCCAGTCTCTGGACGATATTCTTATCCAGGAGAGTATTCAAGGATCTGCCTATACCGTTGGTTCGAGTATACCCGGATTCAGCACATCGTGCGTTCCTGTCTCCCATCAATATCGTAGGGACCCTTCGCCCAATTATAATGGTGATGATGTGGTTAGACAAATAGTCGCATCTCGGGGTTGATATCTCGTTGCAACGACGATCTTTCCCAGGCTTATTACTACCTCTATGACGAGGTAGGATTCTTCCAAGTTCCTGAGTTGCTTAAATTTTATTCCCTTCTTAATCGCAATAGCTGTTCCGCCGTATCGTTCTTTTCGTGTTCCATCCGTCGGTGTTGATTCTCAAAATTTTCAAGCTGTCTCTTTGCATTATGAGGACTAATCGACCGCTTCTTCAGTCTGGATCCCTGTTGGGAACCTTTTTGTGAGCAGGATGTGGAGTTCCAGCAATTTCTTCCTGGATTACTTCTATGCGCTTGTTCCTCTTTGATAATTTTTTTCTAGGGGATCTGGTAGTCTTTGATTTACTCATGGAGGCCCTCTGGGATCATGTTCTTAGTTCTGTCTCTTTTTCTTCTTCTTCGGATTGCGAATCGCTTGAAGACGCTTCTTGGGTAACATCTGAATCTTCCTATGATGTTACATGCTGCCCTTCTCCTTTTTGTCGTTTGGATGAGGCTGTACTCATATTGAGTATTTTTAATGAGTCCGGAGATTTAAGTACTTTAATTATAGGTAAAGTGTTTTCTTGTAGTAGTGATTGAGTTCACTTTGATAACTTCAGGGTTTCTTATATTAGCAATGTGGCGTAAATGATACATGTGAGTATCTTCGAGCTCACTTCCCTGTTGAGTTGCATCGTAGGTTGATTTATGGTTGGGGTCTGGTTGGGTCGTGATGCAGCAGCCACGTAGCTATTGGCACTCTGGGCTCAAGCTTCTTCTTCTTTCTTCTTTATTACCTCTTTTCTTCTGGGAAAATTTAGCGCCAAAGTTCGGTGGTCACCGTTGCAATTTAAACACTTTTTGGTCGTTGAGGTACAGTCTTTAAACCTATGACCTTCCTCCCTGCATTCAGAACATAGCTTCTTGTCCTTGTTGGGGCAGGAGTGGCTTGTATAATTTTCCAGTTTGTAAAAGTAAAACACATTTTTATATTGTGGATTTTTCCTCTTCGATGTTCTCGGATGGGATCCTCATGTTGAAAACTAGGAACTCATCTCTTTTGGTTTTTTGTGCTATTTCGGGGGTCTGGTGCGTGATTTTAAACACATCGGTGTGGTTATTAAATCTGATTAATTCCTTAATCCTTGCCCATGGGATTTGATCTTCAAATTCTTTCTTGATTTCTCCTGTTGTTCTTTCGCCAATCAATCAAGTTTTCAATCTTACGGCAGATGACATTCCTATTGGCCGCTACCGTAGGGGGAAGGGGCGTTCTTGCCTCAAGCCCGATCTTCTTTATGGCTTCCGTTCTTCGGGTGGACAGTATTTCGTCCATGTCTTCAGTTTCTGAGCAGAGAGCTATGTACCCGTTGCTCATGTCAATTAGTCGGATCAGCACAACCTTAACTTCTTCAAACAGAACTAGGCACAGCTGAGCTTTTGCCGGAACTGCCTGACCGGGAAGGGCTCTCAAGGGGACCCTCTTGGTCTGGTGCTCTATTCTCCTGGGGCTCCTTCTTCTTGATCGTTCCTTATTTCCTTTTCCTTGTTTTTCGTCTATCTTTAAAAATTATTTAAATAAAACGTTACTCGTGAGTGATGTGTTATGAGAGATTTATCGAAAAACAGATGCAAAGAGAGGGGCCCCCGCCGTAGTGTGACCCCGTGCCCCGTGAACTAATAGTGCAATTAATAATGGGGTGATGGATGATGAATTGATGGGCCCGGGATGCCGCCCCTTTGTTTTTTTTTTGTAATTCGTGACTGCATCCTCCGTAGCATAGAGAAGGTTGCTTGTCCCTTTATAATCTTGGGCGGTAAATCCCCATCGATAAAACTAAAAAATAAATCAACGGAGTTTGCAGTCCGTCCCTTTTCCCGGTGAGCCTCTGAAATTGATTTCTGCTGTGGGCTACTCCTCAAACCAGCTTCCGTCATTTCCCCCAATTATGCCATATCACAGTTAACTGGCATAGTTGGAAAGAGGGTTATGAGCAGTCCAGGTCCACGATTGCAGGGTCTTCGCCGGTGGGAAACGATATGGGGAGCTTAAGCGCTCATGTCAGTTTTACGTGACCGATGAAAATAAGCAGTATTTTCTCTTTCCAAAGAGACGCTCGGGCGTCCTTGCTTCAAACGTAAAAATTCAGAAAAGCACGAATATTATTTGGTAAGAAACTTTACGTATGTACGTCAAGTCTTAACAGCGAATAACGTTCTGCCTTCTTTTTTATTTCCCTTCTCTTAGGGCAAGATATACTCATCGTTCAGTGGCTTCCGGCGGAGTTGATACATCTTTTGCTACTGCTTGTGCAATTTCTCCACTAGTGTGGTCCACTGACTTCCGAGCAGATTTCCTGTTTGATAGAAGAGTTGGCTGTGATATTCTCTTCCATCTTCCTAATCAGCGATAAGATTATACAGAATAAATGTTAAGGATAAAGAAAGGGAAATGGGATATGTTTGAAACCTATAGTTGCAATTAGATGAGAGCGAGAGAGAGGAGACATATGGATAAAATCAAAAGTCTTTATCCATCGAGAATAATGCGATTCCGGGCTAAAATTAGGTGCTCATGAAACTTAGAGGGGGATGGA
>OZ018322.1:115917277-115937277 GCA_963969495.1 Ceratothoa steindachneri
AAAATGAGATAAAGAAACCTGTGAATATAAGATCAAAATTAAGCAAAATGAATAAACTCGAAAAATTACTACGACAAATTACCGAAGAAGATACCCTACCAAGACAAGAAAAACCCCCCGATTACGACAAGAACTTCAATAGAAGAAAACACCGAAAGAAGAAAGAAGAAACAATAATACTATTAAAACACACACACAATAAAACAAAACAATAAGCACGCACTTAAATATATTTAAAACATATACAAAGTAAGCAATGCACAACATAGACCATAAAAAACTAAAGCTGCTAAGACAAAGGGCTTGAACGCCATAATAATTATAATTTTATAATTATTAACAAAACCGAATACAACAACAATGAATTCACGCATCCAAGAAAATAAATTAAAGTGATAAGTCAGATCACCACACCCTAGGCATCTCTTTGCACCTCTACCACACTTCTTTCTCTCTTCTCCACTTGTCTATTTTCTCTATCTCTCCACACACCCTATCGTCTCCCCTCACATGCACCCCCACTTAAACAAAGTCAAAGTCTTCCTTGAAAAACAAGCCAGAGTTACTTCCAATTAGACATTCTCGAATTAAATGACTCTACAATGGTATTTCCCAGTGCGCATTCCCGTCATTTACTCCCTTCCACCCATTAATACACGATATTCCTTCTTACCACGACCCTTACATGGCCACACAAACATAGTCTGATGACTTGGAAATTATCTCACAACATATAAAATACAATAGAGACTCTGTGATGATGAAAAATACTTGTGTTGTCTAGATAATTGACGAAAGACTAGAATTTTATAAGAACAACTCCAAAACATTATACTAAATATTATCCATATCCTGTCTATAAACACCCACAAAACGTCGCTTAACCTTCGACGCTACATGACGTCCTCACCCCACCTAGCCGACTCTAGCAGAAAATGATCCGAACAGTTTATCTGGCTATGAGCATTTACTTGCTCATTTTTCAGACAACAAATCCCCATTTCATCAAACTGCACAAACAATTCGTTCGCAAACACTCAACTACGCCTCCCAAGCCTGGCATACAATACTAGCCAGTTCTACTGTCAACATATCAAAATCATAAAAACCATTGTCTTCCATGTAATCATTGAAAACACCCAATCCAACCCCCGTCTCCCAATTACTTACATGAAGAATTACAAATACACCAATAGAAACCTACTTAAACATGATTGCCAAACAACTAAACACTAGGTCAGACGACCCTCCCTCTCGATTCCTCAGACTTGGAAAAGAAGACTACACCATCATCTCACTTCTCCATCTCTTTTCACTAGCTCTTTGTCCTCCCAAACAGAGAGAGCACGTGCATGTACAACCATTTTGCCGCAGAATACTTTTAAAATATCCCAAACAACCAGTACTACAAGCAAGCTCACTTGACATAACCAAATGCGAGAAACGAATAATTATACACGCCAGATTTACTATATCCAGACTTAGGTTTGGCATCACCCATCCCTTCATTTTCACAAACACCTAACAGCAATTCAACAATCTGAATTGTCCAAGACGAAACCAAAACGCAAAATAGCACAGAACACCTGATAGAGCCCTGCCCAAACTTCGAACCCATCCGACAAATACTCAACTTTTTGTCAATCTAGGACTTGTGTGTCTGGTACACCGCGGTTCCGGCTTTCCTCCATGGGAGATGTGAGTTAACCTTGAAACCAGCTGGGAGCCGAAACCTCAAGTAATTCATGGGCAACCCATGCATATGAAGACGCTTCTTTTGATTTCTAATCAATCGTGTGAATTTCAGATCAAGGGAAAAAAGATTAAACACAAATCGATGGGTAGAGACATATAGGCAAATTTATAGGAAGAGAGAAAATAACAAATATATGAGAGTTAGACAGCCAGCCTAATGGCACAGAAGATAAACGAGAAAAAGGTAGAAAAACAGTGTCATGCAGTAAAGGATAGAAGAGGAATTGATAAAATAGAAGATAAATTTAGAGATGTATTGGTGGTCAGAATGGCAGAAGAGTGTTAGTAAGAAGAGATTAGAAGCGAGATACATATGGTTTGAACTGGTAAAGGAGAGAGCTTAAAAGAGATATGCATATATAGAAAAAAAATATATTAGGAGAGATGGATAAAATAAGACATAAATAAGTAATGCAAAGGGATGCAGCTGTATAGATTTAGTGAGAGAGAGGTATACAGATAGACAAAGAACAATAAGGAAGAGAGATACATATAAACAGAAAAGTAGTAATAGAGAGAAATAAGAAAATAGAGGTAGTAAGTGAAAGATGGAAATAGAGAGAGATAGTAAGGCAGTGAGATGAAGACAGAGGGGTAGTAAGTGAGAGACAAAACAGAACTAGTGAGAGAAAGAGCTGCAGTTAGATGGAATGGTTACAAAGAAAGTGAATATCTCAAAATCTTCTTAGTTCATACCTAGGAAATATTTATGTTTGGTAACTAATGATTTAATTCAATTGTCGGAGGATTAGTAAAGTAAAATCGAAGTCCCTCATTTTCTACCCTAACGCAGAAAGTAGAAAATTAACAAAATTACCTGGTTGGGGTAGTAAGGAAAAGTTGCACAAAGAGGAATTTTTTTATACGAGAGCAGTAAACATAAACCACTTTAAAACATAATAAATCCATTAGTAAACGTATTTTATTATATTTACATATTGATTTTGATATTGATGCTTCGGATTATTCATTCCAGAGAATGAAAATCTAAAAGGAGAAAAGGAGCATCATATATGAAATCAAAATATTTGAAAGAGAAAGACTTTTTTATTATTCACAATTAGAGGACTAGTTTCGAGGCACCACGTTACATCCTTCAGCTGTACCAAGAATGACAAAATATTATCATAACACATTCCTTATATACAAATGAAAGAGTAAAGCAAATTACTTCAATAAGAGAGAGAGGGCGACTCGTACAAAATGATGTGGAGGCAATATTTATAAGGAGGGACTGGCTCTTCATATGGTTCAGGTGATGCCTATTTGAGGTGCTGTTTCTTTACTGCGATTCAAATTGTCTATTTCTTTTAAGATTTTATACATTACAATTCCTGACCTTTTTATGTATCTTGTTTCTAAACTAACGAGATTTCACCTTTCTAAACGGTCCTCAATCCTATACTTTCTTAATCCAGATATTATCTTAGTCGATATCACCTGTACTTTTTCTAATCTTTCCTCAATGGTTACTAAAACTGGGCACAACATTCTAAGTGTATTATAACCAGAACGTCCTATGAAATGAAGATTAAGGATTCGCCCTACAAGCAAAGTTTTGCTTAATATATAGTAGAATATTTAGAGGGTTGCATCGTAATTCAACACAGTACTGTATAAATTTAAGATTATTAGATACACAAATACCAAGGTCATATTAGAGATAGATAGATAGCTATTGAGTAAGGGATATATAATGAAGTCAACGCGATCAGGAACATCCTATGCCTCTCAAGTGCAATTTTACCCTCAGCAACTGCCCCTTCTAGGATTTCGATTGCAGTAGCTCCCTCGTCACTAGGAAAGCCTTTTGTGTGTTCTACTTCTCCCAGGCATCACTTTGGTCCAAGTATGAGGGAGAATGGCACAAAAGCCCTACTTACTCTAATATCGGAGATCTCTTTACCCCAATGTGACTTGGTTGAGGAATACGAAACAACCATACTCCTACAATGAGTTGCTAGTATTTAAAGAGTTAAAACTCAGGAGATGGGGGATTGATCATCTATGAAAATTTTTAAGCCTGGAAAGACGGTAGCAACAAGAGAGTGGAAGCTCTATTGCCTCTGTCTAAAGCTAAACAGGTTTAATGGGGAGGACGGTCCACTTCAAAACCCTACGCGAAAGCAGAAACACCAAGAGCCACAACAACCGAAGGACTCGAGAAAAGAGAAGGAAAAGCTCTAGCCCAGCGGCGGACTTTTTCAACTCTGACACCATCTTAGCTGCGTTTTGCAGTTAAAAGTCATCTTAGATTTGTCACCCATGGTCTAAAGCCATCCATATTAGTATACCCTACCGATAGTTCCACAGGTTAGTTAATCCAGGCTAACTGGAATAAGTTGCGGAGACCTATCTCATTCGGTTCCCTTTTAGGCGTCTGCCTGGCGCATACCATGTTGGGTATATTCCGTCTGCCAAACTCCCAGGGCTATAAAGGGCTCACAACTCACTCTTCAGTGGATTGATCCGAGTGGGTGCGTGCGGAATTTATATCCGAAGTGATCTCTTCATTCTTTCATTACATCTAAATTTTTACTTTCAGATTATATCAGTATGTTACAACTGGAATAAAATGCCAGTGCTTCTCAAACTGTTTACGCTTCCAACCCTTTTGAATCGGAAAAACGTTTTCGCGACCCTTCGCTGAATGTCATAAATCCTATTAATCAGTATCAAAACCTTGAAAGAAGTAAATATAAAAGAAAATTTTAATAAAAGTTAAAAAAAGCCCAATAATAATATGATTAGTTTTAATGGAATGGATGTGTTTGCTTGTTTTGACACAATAGTTAAAATCGTGGTTTAATGATCCATACTGGTGGTCTCATAGCAATTTCGATGTTCTTAATACAGAGCGGTATCTTTTTAATTGCTGTCAATTTTGAAAATGCCAATTCGCACAAATAGGTGTTATTAAATGGTAGAAGAGCTGCCATCTTTAACTTTGATAGAACTGGAAATTCAATTTGTAGATTTGAATCAGACGATAATTCAGCAAATTCTTCCTGAGCTTTCAAGGACAAATGTTTTGCTCTCTCTGTTTCCAGGATATATGTTTTTTTAATTAAATCTAATTGATTATTGTGTAATTCCGATAGAAAATATTTAAGTAATCTTTTTTCCAAGCATATCACATGAGTCATTATAATCTGCTTAATCAAATCAAAGCTCAACATATTATCAACAATAAAAGCTTCTGTAGATGAAAACATTTCAAAAGAGCCACTTTCCACTTTTTATTTCCATGAATGTTTGAAATTTAGATTTCAGTGTAAAAATATTCTTATTTTCCTCTTTCAGAAACATTTTAAGTTCAATGAATTTCTCAAATAAATCTGGCAAATAGCATAATTTGCGCAAACAACTTTCTTCATGACATTGATTTGAACTAAATGTGATTTATTTTCTGAGATAAATACTATTAGTACATTTATAACACTAATACCCGTCACAAAGCTTGTTCCATTGACAGCTATCACACTTCTGTATGCAGTAAAATTATGGTAAAACTGGATCCCATTTTATCAGATATATTAGCACGACTTTGAATAAAGATAGGATGAGAATTTTAACTGCATCTTGAAATACTGTCTTTAAATCTGCAGAAATGAAATTTTATTAGCCACCCATGCCTTTAGATTATAAAATAATTAAAAATATTCGGTCCATTGGTGTCCAATTTAACTTTAAGTTAAAATCCACCTATTCTTCCTTTATTGTAGTTACTCCGTCCTTATATACTTTAACACATTTCTTCCATTCTAGCCGTGCTTCCTTAAAAAATAAATCAACTTTCTGAAAAGTTAACCTCACCCTTCTCACGTCCATCTAACCACTGACAGAAGAGAAAATTTTCATGAACACTGTTATCGTACCAATACATGAAATTTTCTAATAGTTGCGGCAAATTTATATGTCAGTCGATTTATCCAACTGAATTGCAAATTTTGAAATTTCTGTAATTCTCCCAATAAGTTGTTTACACAGGACATTAATATTTTTTCAAAATTCGTCTACTCACATTATCATTTGACAGTGGAATTTTTCTTTATTTTTCTGCATATTTTTGCCCGTGAATAATTTCATTCATTCTAATTGCTACTGGTAAGACAGGGTTTTTTTTTCTCTAATGGTGTAGGTATTTTTAGCATTTGCAATTAAGTAAAAGACTTCATAAGATGCTCATAAGTACTTTTTATGAACCATTATATGTGTTTCGAGAGATCGTGTTTTTGTTTTATAGATGATTCCAATACCCTTCCACGAAACTATGCAGGTTTATTGGCATAGGATGCATGTCTTGTATTAAGATGTCTTTTTATTTTTGCCGATTTCATGCCTAAGAGTTGTTCAATTTCATATAAATACCTTGGCCTAAATCGCTATTAATAATTGACTATATAATTTTAGAAGATCACAAGCACACTTCCTTAATACACTCACGGATTGATGCAATTGAGTCTCAGTAGCAGCCTAAGACGTCCGCGGATGTGTTGCACATCCAGATTTCCCCCAATCTGTGAGAAACCGGGTTTTTCCAAAACATAAATATATATTTTAAAACTAAAATTCAAAAGAACAAAATACATTACTAACCCTTTTACAAGTGTTATGGTTATAATAATATTAAATTTATTACTCAATCTGACGTAATTTTTGAGTTTCCAATGATAAATAGTCTAGTCTTACTTATTAATATGTGTCAAAGATTGTAACTTATTTATAATTCATTATATATTTAATGGTGTTTATTCTTTAAAAATAAATAAATAGGGTTTTATTAAAAATATATTATAAGAACTTAAAAGGTAAATGCCTGAATAATTGGTGAATTCTATCGAGACATTTTACAATATGTAAGTATCCTAGGTAGATTTTGTATATACAGTACATAAAAACTAGCTAAATTATTTATGATAAAATAATAATTTCATCTTTTCTCTAAACCCAAATAATATTTACGCAACTATCTTAGGGGTGGGGACCCTCAGTTTGAGTAGCACAATTCTAAGCAACCTAAATAGCACATACGCCATCCGAGGGGCTTAAGCGGAAATGGTCGAAGAGAGTTAGTCGTTGTTCCTAATATGAAAAAAAAATCGTTAACTTCTGCCCTAGAATACTTTTGCTTCATTTCCCTTGAACTCTCCTGTGCTTTTCGGATGCACAATTGGAGTAAGGAGGAGAGAGGTTGGTTGACGACCTTCATTGTAGCGATCACTTTCTCATCCAAAACTCTTTGCTTGGGCGCTCTGCTCGCCAAGCCCCCTCGTCGTGTGTGGATTAAGAATGGCGGTCAGGACTCGAGGAAATGAGTGACATCTCTCTCTTTCTCTCTCATATCGAGGAGCTTAGGTCAGTTGATGAGTCCTTTGAATTTTTATTTGGCATTCTCCTAACTATAGCCTGGTTTCTATTCTGTTTAGGCCAGGGGTAAAGAATTACACTCTTTTGATAAATTTCACTATTCTAATGTAAAAATGGACACAAAAATGTTTGTCTTTCCAATGGTTTTTACATGCAATAATGATCCAGTTTGACCTATTCCATTATGTCTTGTAGGTTGCAAGCAACATTTAAATTCTGCAGTTCTTCTAGTAACATTGAAAAATCATCTTAATTTACAATACATATAAAAAACAAAGGTGATGATTTTTACAAGACAAAATAACACAAATTATATATTTTGTGAGCAAAGTCTGTATTTATAAAAAATCTCAAGAAACAAGATATTTGGCAGTAGAAATTATTGAACAAATATTAGAAGTCGTCACTTGGGGAGAAATCTAATAATGCCAGCATTTAAAATTATAGTGGTTTAAAAACCAGGACAAGATGCTTTCAGGATAACTAAAAATGTTCCACTCTCAAAGATGATAAACCAACATATTGATGGCGTTTCACATGACGTCGAATAGGTATTACGTGATAACTTTAAAACTAGCAATTTTTCTATTCAGGTTAATGATTCAACAAATCTTACAAATAAATTTCATATTGTAGTTTTTGAAAGATGACAATGAGGGTGAAATTCAAGCAAAATATTTCTGTTGCAAAGAATTGCCTGAGACAAGCAAACGAATAGATATATGTATTTAATAATTTTCCTCATATCTGAAAACAAGAAGTATCTTCTGGAAAAACAGCTTTGATATCTGTATTCATGGTTGATTTCATAAAATCTCTTCTTTCTCTTGGAAAACCCCAAAATCTTGAGGTTTCCACAACACACTTCTTACTTCATAGAGTGGTTCTGATTTCAAAATCTATTGAGCATGAAATAAAAAAGTTTATGCTCATGCTATAAAACTAGTCAACTTTATTATATAAAGATCTGTTTATTCTTTCAACTGAAAGATGAATTGCAAAGGTACCTAAAAATAGTAACCTAGATTTTGTCAACGGCTTTATAAAGATACTCGTATTTATTGATTGCGAAAGCTGCTTACTTGGCAAGCAATTTATATCACATGAATCAGTTTAACAGGTCAATGAAAGATCTTGGAGAGAATAATTAACTTTAAGGGACAAGATTATGATTTAAAAGTAAATTGATTCCTTGCAAAAATCATGTTGCGAAAGGAAATATTTCAAATATTTCGACTACTGTTTGGGCTTGAGATTGAAGACGGATATTCGCAAATTTCAAATCTTTTTGAAACCTACCGAGAAAAACTGGATATAAAAATCGGACATTATTTCCCTTAACTTTCAACACTAGTGTATGGTTGGGTCAAAGATCCATATTTAGAATCATTTGCTCTCCATAGAACTTGACTTTAGGAGAAGACTAAGAGCTTAGTAAAATGAAATATGATCATACACTGAAAATCAGATTCACTGACCCATCTCAAAAACAAGTTTTTGATTTGTAAGAAAGATAAGTATCCTGCCATTTATATGAAAGTAATAAATAGATTACAGTTTGTGACTTGTTCATGTGTGAACAAGACGTTTCTTATTTAAATACATAGTATCAAGACCAAGGATGAAAATCATCTCCTCTTAGTTGAAAATGAACTCCGTGTCTGTTTATCTAAATTTGACCTAGAATTACGAGAGGCGGTCAATAAGTTTTGCGAATAGGTAGGGCAAAACAGAGAAAGGGAGATGGCTGTTTATGGGGGTGTTAGGACAAGTTATGACAAGTCAGGAACTGCAGCCGCACGCTCCTGCCTCGTCTATTTAAGAAGCAGTAGCTGATCGCAGATCGTCAGTCACAAATTTTTCAACAATGTAGAAGGTTGAACACCGCACAGTGATCAAATTTGTAACCAAGGAAGGCAAGAATGCAAAATAAATCCATAAACGCATGGTTGCAGTGTACATTGACACCGACCCTTCCTATGCAACCATTGTTCGCTGGAATAGGGAGTTCCGCCATGGTCGTGAATCCCTTGAAGATGACCCCTGTCCAGGACGCCCGTCAGACATGACCAACAAGAACAATGTGGCCCGTGTGGAGAGGAGGATCCTCAAGAATCCGCGGGTGAAGGTCGGAGAAATTTAGCGAGAACTTGGAATATCACATGGAAGTGTTATCAACATCATCCACGACAATTTGTCCCTGACCAAGGTCTCTGCCCGTTGGGTCTTAGAAACCTCACGCCCCATGATCGACTTCAATGTCATCAAAGTTCGGAGGAGCTGCTGCTCCTGTACAACCAAGACCCGGCAGGATTCGAGTCACGCATAGTGACAGGTAATAAAACGTGGGTCCATCACTGGGATCTCTAGACCAAAACTCGAAAGCATGGCCTGGAAGCCCAGGGGATCTCCGACCTCCATCAAGTTCCGGACCCAACCCTCAGCCGGGAAGATCATAGCCACCATCTTCTGGAATTCTGAGGAGTGTTGATAGGGGACTCTTTGCCTCGTGGAAGAACCATCACAGGCGAATATTACGCCAAAAAACTGGCTGGATTGAAGAAGTGCATCCGTCAGAAGCGGCGTGGTAAGTTGACACGCGGTGTCCTGCTCCTCCACAACAATGCCCCTGTCCGCAAGTCCAGAGTTGCACAAGCTGCCCTGCGCGAGTGCGGATTCCAGGAGCTCAACCATTCCCTCTACAGTCTAGTGTTGGCCCCCAGCGACTACTTTTTATTCCGCCAGCTCAAGGCTGCATTGCGTGGACGCCGGTTTAGGGACGATGAAAATGTCCAGCTCGCCGTTCAGGAGTGGATTGAACAGCAGTAGGGAGATATCTGGTTGTCGGGAATTCGAAGCCTCATGGACAAGTGGCGCAAGTGCATTGAAGTCGAGGGTAGTTATATTGAAAAATAATAAAACACTTTTCCTCCTATCTCGTTTCCTTATATCCGAATTGCAAAACTTATTGACCGCTCCTCGTAACTACATGCGTATCAAAAGAAAATCTGTGTTTACATTTAAAGAGACACATGTCTTTTTCATTATATTGTCTTGATTAATTCTAGACATTTACAAAATTGTCAATATATAATTAATATTTGTGCTAGTTATGATTAGTTTTTGTTCTGTTTAATTAAGTTATATATGATGTTGATTATTTCCAAACTTTTGGTTTCAGAAATAGTACATTTTTGTCTTATTAAAAATCTTCATATGAGATCACTTAAACAAACAGTTTGACTTAAGGTATTTTCATCCATTGTCAATAGTCTTGAGGAATTCCTTTTGCTTAAAACAGTTATCCGAGTGATCCATTATGTTTATTTGCTAAATTTTAAGAAAGATTTTATAGAAAATACATATTTTATGTGTCGACTACATGAGGAATCAAAACTATTTAAGAGTTCCACAAGATTGAAAAGGTTGCACAACGCTGTTCTAAACCTTTCCCATTACTGAAGCAAGGTTTATCGTCCCGTAATTGCTTGCACAGCTTCATTGTCATTTTTTATAGACCTGTGTAGTATCAGTTCTCCCCAAACAAACGGAAAATCACCACTTCCCGGGTACCCAATGGAGATCGCGGAGAGGAGGAGTGCGGCCTCTTTTTTTTCTTCTTGCACTATTCCTAGCAAGAAACTGCCAGGACTTGACGATTTGAATAGCTTTAACTGTCTCAAGCTGGATGCTACCTTACCCTCATCAGTTATTATATCCTCTAACTTCTTTTCTTGATCCACAAGTCTCAGGGGTGCGCTCGGTATCACTCCTTTATTTTCTGTCATAATAAAAAAATAGTTGGAGTAAACGTCAATGACGTTGAATATTTCAAGGTCCGAATCCCTTACAACGCCATTGCCGTTTTTAAGCCTACAAATTGCAAAACATACTTTTGCTTGTTGTGACGCGCGAAGAACACCTTGGGGGTTCTCTTTGCAGAGCGACAAAGCTACAGATATTACTAAAGAAACAAGGACCAACAAAGACCCTAAGGGCTGTTTAAGGTCAGTAAATACTGAGGGAGAGAAGGATAGAAAAAGAGGTAGTGAGCGGAGAGATATAAATATAGAGCAATGTATTGAAGGAAAGATATATAGTGTACATGGCTAGAAAAGTAGTGAGGGAGATACAGATAAACAAGGGTAGTATGATAGATATATAGATAGAGAAAAAGATAGTAAAGGAATTAACATAGTGAAGTGAGGCAGATATACAGGGAGATATTGAGAAGGAGAAAAGAGAATCGATAAAGATGTAAATGAGGGGTGAGTGCCACCTCTTTGGGGAAACACTAGTGCCAAGTTCACAGCATTTACTGAAATCAAGGTAAATTTAGAATAATCTTGCGCCTCGTTCACACTTTTGGCGAACGATTTATCTCACCTCGAACCGCCACCGCCACTCCACCAGTAGCCAGGAATCTACTCATTTCCGAGTTGAGAGCGATATCTCACATACAACAAGCAACGAGTGTATTTGGACTGTAAAATTGAAGAAGCCCATATATATGTATATAAAAAATACATGTAATTAATTTGTTCCTTGGGAATCTGGTGTGGAGTAAGAATATGATGACACAGGTGATTACATTGTTTACTCTAGTTAGTTTTAATTTTTGATATTCAAGTCAGTTTATGTTATAACTTCACTTTTTTCTATGTTTTCAAAATTATAGTGGATAGTATCAATTAATTATATATATTATTATTTTTCAGCCATTATATAATGCATGCTTCGAACTATTTAACTGTTATCGTTAATTTTCCTTCTCCTCCTCATTAGTCGATATAGTCCTAGTGAAGGTCCGAAACATCTGGCCAATAAATGATTAGTGTAATCACCTGGGTCTTCATATTTCTACTATATATATATATATATATATATATATATATATATATATTTATATATATATTTATATATTTGTACGGAGCTTGGCCGTGAAGCCTGCATTTGATATTGAGGATACTGCCTAGAGCCACCAGAAACGTTTCGAAAACTGCAAGTTTTCATCTTCCGGCTAAAAATAGAAGGTTACTAAAATTAATACATGAATAAAACATGAAAAAATAAGACAGTGAATTGATTTAAAGGGTAACAATTATAAAATATCAGTAAAATATATAATAATTATAAGTTAAAATCTTTAAAATATAGCTTGTCAATAATTACATTTTCTTTAAAACTTAAAAGTAGTTAAGATATATAACTATAATAACATTAAATTTAAAATTTGTTTTGAAATTTGTAAAATTATTGAATTAAAAACTGTAAAATTAATTGAACTGGCAGTGGTTAAATTTGAATTAAAAATGACTAAAAATAGTTGAGATTATAGGGTCTGAGTAAAGTATTTTCTCTCTTCTAGATTTTTAGACTGGGTTAAGTGATCAACCGCATCCTTTTGAGATGAAGGAAAAATATATATAATCATATATGGATTCTTTATTCCTGGGTATATGGCTGGAATAAGCTTCGAATATGGCAAAAAGGGAATATAACTTTTCTTCTTAAATAATAATAATTTTTCTGACTCTTCTGACTATCCTCTACACAAAGATACACCTATATAAATAGTTATTTCATCTACACTTAACACTACAACAATTCAACCAATCTGGATTGATATACATTTACTAGTCATTCTTACGTTCATTTATGGAAAAACAGCCTTAGAGTTGACAAATTGGCCAATCAGCTTTTAGACATAAAACTGTAATGATTGCCCAATCAGCGCCGTGATATATTTAAATGTTACTAACGTTCCAACCATTTACACATAAATAAGGCTAAAATAAATTAGCATAAAGATAAAGATATTTACCCGACTATATACAAACCCAACCAACGAAATAACTAACCAAGACACCAGATTGATACCTTAATAAGACAACCGAATTTAAACAACCTAAATAGGAAGAAACAACCGACTAAGAAGACAACACAGATTAAAAGTGTAAACAGAAATAATGCGAACAAAATGAACTAAAAGTCTAATAAGTGAAGTATATTAAAAAGTTTAACAAAAATGATAGTGAAGTGAAAGTTAAGAGTAAAACAGAAATAAGACGAACATAGTAATCTAAAAGTGTAATAGGTGAATTATAGTATTAAAAAGTTTAACAAAAATGATAGTGAAGTTGAAGTTAATAGTAAAACAAGTGAACAAAGTGAAACTAAAGTGAAAAAGTGATAACAACAAGAGAAAGTGAAAAAAAGTAAGGAAAGTAACAACAAGTAACATAACAATACATAAACAAAGCTCAGAGCTAATGTAACTCAAAACGGCATGAATGCTACAATAAACACATAAATGAAAAATGAAGAGAATAAGGAAACAGAGATTAGGCCGTATGAGGAACATAGGTGCTAAATTGTGAGAAAGGATGTAAGAATGATGAATGATGAGTAAATGCATGACGGTGGTTGGGAATCCACGTTAATTAGCAGGTCCCCCTTGTCCCTCGGGCTAGGGTATTCCACCCTTTCCACCTTGGACTACCGAGGTTGCTTAATCTGCCTCTTCACCAATCTGTCCCCTTTTAACTCAAAACTTTCCGTCTCCCACAACTATAAACCCTCTTCTAAAACTTGTTACGGACTTCCCATTAAGCACTTCACTATCGGTTCACTTGAACTAAGAGTCAGAAGTGTGGGGAGTTTCTCCAGGAGCAAGTCGGCCGCGGGCCTCCTCCTCTTCTGTGCCCCCCTGATCGTGGGAGGGGTACAGAGGGGATGAGAACCGCGAGCCGTACCTTTCCTCCCCCTAAAAAAAAATTCCGAGTTTTTAGACTTGGAGGAAATCTACATGAAAATTACGCTCACCAAAATGTTCACAGCCGGCAAAGGAGGAATAGGCGAGGGAAGTCACCTCAAGAAAACGCCATCGATTTTTTACCTTTTTCCCACGGGGACTTCAAGAACAAGATCTATTTTGTACGGAGCCACGTATAGCCGAGCCATGATATCGTACTGCATACTGGGGAGTTTAACCTCCTATTTACGAAAGAGAAAATCTAAAAGTGGGAAGTTTATCTTACTATTTACGAAAGAGAGATACTAAAAGCGGGAAGTTCATCATCCTATTTATATAGTTCAATATGTGAACCGTTTAAATTTTCATACAAATGTTTACTAATTTCGACCCCCACAAGATAATTAACTATAGTAACAAGAATTAATTAAAACTTCGTTTAAAAAATTGTAAAAATTAATTAATTAAAAACTGTAGCAGTAAAAAAACTTCAAACGTAAAAATGGGTTGCTATTGATACTTACTAAAGTAGATTCATCCTAGAGAATGAATGGTAGGTTTAATAAGGGGCTAATATTTATAGGTTACAGTGACGCTTGAGAGAGACGAAAAAAAAAAAAAACTAACCAAACATTAGTTAAAATTTAGTTAATTAATTACGATATTGCACTTATGTCTTCATTGAGTGTAGGTTTGTAGTTTTTGATATATAAAGTTTCTAGAATTCTAAGGCGTTGTTGGTTGTTATTAAAGGCTAATACTTTAAAATTAGCAATAGAAATGTCAGTTTTACATTTATGGCATGTTTCCTAATAGAAGACGTCTCCTTCTTATTTAATATTTTGCCTGTCTGCCAACTAATCCCCATATGATCAGGGAACCTAGCTCCAAGAGATCTGACAGTGCTTCCAATGTAAGAGGCTCCAGTACAACTGGGACATTTAAATAAATAAACAGCATCACTGCGGAACTCTAAAGAGATCTTTGGTGCTGAAGAAACTCCCAATTGATAATTTGTTTATAAAAACTAATTAGAGGTTAAGTGGGGAAAAATATCTTTAAAAATAAATAAGAGTTTTCTTTTAAAACTATGGTTTAAAAAAAACATCTCTGAAATTAAAAAAAATATATGGGCATTTTAGGAACTCTTATGGAGTGTTAAGAGGGATCAATGAGTTTAATGAGCACTTTTGTTAGAATTCTATCGTACAGGTCAGAGGGAAATAAATTCTTTATAAAATATTTTTTTAAGAAAAATAAATTTATTATGAATTGAATGGTAGGTGGATGCTTAAGAGAAACTCCTATGTATTAATGTTTTTATTTTGGATATTTTATTTTTAAAATCACAAAAACTAAAGTAATTTAAATCTAGTCCTGTGAAGATCTTTTCTCCGTAAATGGTCGTCTGAATTTTTCTCTCCTCCTTATCAAAGGTGACCAGAAGATCAAGAAAAGGCATCCTATTATTTGATTGTACTTTAATGGTGAATTTTATGTTGCGGTGTAAAGTGTTAACAAATTTAAGAAAAGTTAGCTATGTGCAGGGTTATCGAAAATTGCAAAGGAATCATCAACAAAGCGGCGATAGAAGGAGGGTTTATAATTTTAATTAGTGGAAAACATTTCATCTTCGAGATGTGTAATAAAAAAATCAGCTCCAACCGGTCCCATTGGAGAGCCCATTGCAACACCATTAATCAGGCAAAAAACTTGATTGTTAAAGGTGAACCAAAATTCAGAAAGAGTTACTTCCAGCACCACTTTTAAGTTTTCAAGCAAATTTAACTATTGCCAACTCATATTTTAAAGTTTATAACTTATAATTTGTATACATTGTTACCCTTCAAAGCAATTCAATGTATTATTTTTTCATGTTTTATTCATGTATTAATTTTAGTAACCTTCTATTTTAGCCTGAAGATGAAAACTTGGAGTTTTCGAAACGCTGTAAAAATTAACAGATGTTGCATCTGTTTCTGGTGGCTCTAGGATTTATCCCCAATATCAAATGCAGGCTTCATGGCCAAGCTCCGTACAAATATAATATATATATATATATATATATATATATATATATATATATATATATATATATATATATATATATCAGATGGCTAATATAGATAAATACAATTTTCCCAAAACGCAGCACAGCTACGTCCCTTGCAACATGATGAATTTTCGTTACGATTAAATTATGTAATCACCAAAGTCACTAATTGCACATTCACTTTAATCCCAACGCATTTAACACCTCTCCTACCCCTATGCGCGAGAGTTCGCCCTATCAACTCGCGCTACAAGGGTGCCAATAGTGCCAGCAGGTTTTGATAATCGACTTTCTCCGTTCAAAAGCATTTGGCGGGTTCCAGCTTACCGCAGCGTATGTATCAATAAACGCGGAGAACAATTTGGTATTTTTAGAAATGTCTGAAAGGGGCTGGAAGTTGAAAGTTGAGAACTAGGGGGAAACAAAAATATTGTGAGAGTAAAGAGCTCTAGTATTTAAAAGAGGTGAATCTTTGATATGTTAGGGACCGCAAAGTTGTGCAACTCTCCTTAATGTGTCTCATTTCACAATGAAGGCTGAGGAGATATTGAAAAAGAGAGAGAGAGCATCGATAAATCCTTAAAGTTCTTTCGGGTCGTTTGGGAGAAACGTCTAGCCTACCAATCTGAGGTTGAATGGTATTTCTCAACCTAAGTAATTGATTTTGTTTTGTAGTCGATTTGTGACGCACGCAAAGGTTGCGTCACAAAACGCTAAAACGACTCTTGCATGTGACGTCACTCGCCACATTCTCACCGTAAACGTGTACCTAAAATGCACGTATATGAACTTTTTCGTATAGGTAACACTCCCTTAGTATTATAATAGGATATATTTGTACCTGCCATTGTTAAAACTACTACAGAGATAGAGTGGGTCCTACCACAACTACTAACCGCATAGTTATGTTCTTGCTTCGAATCCAACCGAGTTAATAGAAACATTCTATTTTGGGATTTAATAGAATAACCACTTTTCAATTTTTTCGGACCCCACATGAAAAGCTAATGTGATCCTAGTACCCAACTTTGGGATTGTCTAGACGTACGTAGTTGTATACTAGGATGTTGCAAAACCAAAGGTACTTTAAGACAATTTGTTTCCCGCATAACCATAAAATTTGAACCTGTAACCTTTTATTGGTACTTCAAAAGTCGGCAGTGGGAAAATCAAGGTTTCTGATCACCTGGGAGATTGTATTAAGTAACTGGCCTTCAATTATAGTGAACCTCTTCTTTACCATTTACCAAGTTTTGCAAAAGTTATGTTACACTCTTCTTTTTTATTTTCGAAATGTTTACGTATGGGATAGAAAAAGTTCAGGCGAATTAACATAAAGTTTACTTTTCGAGCACGTTTAATTAAAACTTTTTTTTCCATTTCGTGCTGGTATCTCGAGATGGAAGTGAACAAAATTAAGATCTCTGCTCTCCTGCGCGCGGCCACAACGAGTCATACAACACCAGGCGGCACAATGTCAGGCGGATAACCGTCCACTAAGGTGCGGAGAGGCTTAAGTACGGTAAACACCTCAAAGATTGACCTGGACCAGGCAGACCCTAATTTGTCAATTATTTGGCTGCGAGAAACGCCATCGAAAGTGCTTAAAATCTAAAAAAGACTGCACCCTTGAAAAAGAAGAATATTTCAGTAGCCATGGTGTCCAACTCCCTCAACAAAGATGGAGGTAATGGCTTGAGTCATGTAGAAAGATAGAAAACAACGCCAGGAGCGCTGTCGTCGCTTTCTCAACGACTTGAAGATTCATGGCGATCGAATTGTCATCTTTTTTTCTGAGAAAACACTTAAGGTCGATCTGTTCAACAGCAAGCAGAACGACCGCGTAGTAATCTTTGGTCAGGACGTCTCCGAGGTCCGCTACGTGTCCAAGACAAAGCATCCGGCCTCCTTTATATTGCTCAGCGTCGTGGCTTCGATTGGATGAAGATTCTGCCTGTGTAGTTCGAGGCCGATTACATACTCACTGCGTCATATTACATGGACATCTTTGGTGAGAAAGATCACGAAGAAGGCGGACTTTGTCTTTCAACAGGACGGTGGCCATGCCCACAATGCCAAGACCGTGAGAGAGTCTTTGGGGTCTCACATGAACTTCTGGTTGAGGGAATTTTGGCTGCCACATACAGCGTGTGGGCGCATGTCGAGGACAAGGCCTGCAAGGTCTGCCACAGCAACGTCGACGAGCTCAAGTCCTCCATCAAGCGCGTTTAGCAAGCAAAAGTTCCGACTTCGTCCACAACGTGTGCGCGCCTTTCAGGTCTCATCTTTAGTGCGTGTTCCCTGCCAAAGTCAGCTCCATTTATTTATATTACAATTTAAACCCATATTTATATGTTAAAGCAATAAAAAAAGTGTCTAACTGCATCAAGAATATCATTTTCTCTTTCGTAGAAAGCATCGTAATGAGTGTAACATGACTTTTGCAATTTATTAGTATCCTTGCGGAAGCATAACCTGTACTAATGAGTAGATAGTGAAGAATACTTCAATACCTGTTGGAAAGTCAGGAGGAGGTAATCCTAATAAACAAGGTTAAAAAATTCCCATTCTCTCAACGAGGGAAATAAAAACATGGTTTATGAGAGAGAAAGGACATTTAAATAGGCTCTCTATATACATAAGTAATCTATGCTTTCGAAACTGATTAAAATAAGAGTTTATATAGAGATAATCCCTTATTTAAATGAATAAATATTGAGGTTGACCACCAAGAATATAAAATATATTTCAGTTCATACAATCCTCGGTCTGATTAATGTCCCAGTTGAAAAGCCCCGCAACTGGGTAAACCTGGGATAGGGTACCTTAAATAGCTGTATGTGACGGCAAAACCATGGCTTAGCTCGGGGATCAGTCAATCACTAAGCAGCGTCGGGGAGTAATCAAACCGAAGGCAGAGAGAAGGAAGGGTAGAAGAGAAACTGGCCCTGAATCGGCAGCTCGGGCGTGTGTTTACTTGACGCACTCCTCGCGCACGACGCACAACGTGACTGGTGGCCCTATCGTATCGGTACCCACCCTTGCATTCACGCTATGACGACCCTTTCCACTCGTTTTAGAGCCCCCAACCCCCAACAACACGCCTTCTCCCCACTCACCACCAAGATCCCCAATGCGAGTCGCGGTCCAACTTTTTATCAATCTGTTTCACAGACAAATATGGGGGTCGCTCTCGCCTCCCTCCCTCCTCCTGGCATAAGTCCGTGACTGAAGCGTTAAAGGGGGATGGGGTGAGACGCTCTCCATCGCGCAGGCACTTAGCCATTGTGCCTCCTCCTGTTACGTGGGCTACAGTGACACCTTACTTCTTCTATCCCCAGACGTGAAGGGCAGCCGTGTGGTGCTAAACTACGAATGTATACAAAAATGAATGTAATTTTAAGAAAAAGAAAGAAAATTAAAACAAGATAAAATAAAGGGGGATAATATGAAGAAAGAAAACAAAAGAAAAAATGGAGTTAGTGTTTCTTGGTTCACCCCCTACCATTCCTTTGTCACATGCTGCAACCATACTACCAACTAATACTAGCTCGACTACATCACCGCCTCACTACATTTTGGGCCGTGAATCGTATCACCGTGTCCTTAGCACAGGAGTCCTGCCTTCGCAAACAAAGTCAATCCTCATAGCCCCACGGAGACTGTAGTGCCCAATCTCTGGAGTTTACTTGTCGTATTTCATTTAGCGGACGGACGGGCCTCTGTAGCAGGCATGCAAACATAGGAACTGAGAGGGGACAACCTTTTTCATGCCCACTGACCCAAAACATTTTCAAGTATTTTATACATAATTTTTTAAATTGAGTAGAAAATGCGCACCCGATGCGCGTATATTTTTGCATTCTGAGCCAATTTTAACAAAATAAAAGAGTTAAGGATAGTAATTCTGATTTTCTTCGTACAAGTTTCATAAGTATTGTGCATAATTTATTAGAAGTGCTACTAACCCTCAACATCTTCCTTAGTAAGTCTCAGATTTTGGAGGGTTAAAAAAAAACAGTTGCGCAAATATGGTCTCATTTAGTGTTTGTTACATTAACAAGCATT